>RJVU01067793.1:3130072-3178046 GCA_003731715.1 Anabarilius grahami | reverse complement strand
ATCCCTAAACCTAACCATCACAGGAAACATTCTGCATTTTTACATTTTCAAAAAAACATCATTTAGTATGTTTATTAATCCATTTCCCTCGTGGGGACCGCTGGCTGGTCCCCACAATGTAGGTGAACTCAGGTTTTTATTACATCGTGGGGACATTTGGTCCCCACGATGTAATATAAACAAGAACACACACACACACACATACCTCTCCATTAGCAATGCGATTACACATAGGCACTGGAAGCTTAACACTTTCCCTGATCTTTTCTGCTGCTGAGGCCTGGTTCTGAGTAGCTGGTAAAGGATCTTCCTTACGGAGGAGTTGTGCCACACTTTGAGTCGTTACGATTGAGGTCACTCTGTTTGTGTGTATGGATGTCTGACAGTGTGCATACAGGGCATGCACCCCTCTGCTACTGTAGTTAATTTCCTTCATGCAGAGAGTGCATTTAGCACAACCCTTTTTTTCAATTTTCTGAAAAAAGTCAGACAGTATGAATGTGTGTTTGACTGCATGGACCTTGATTGTAGTTTCAAGTTTCAGCCAAGACCAATTCCAACTGCATTTACAGCCTCTATCCATCTGTTGCACAAGAAGTGCCTCACTTTCCTCAATTTCCCTCATTCTGCAAATGAATACAGAGTTATTTTTGCAAAACTGTATCATAACGGAGTTCAAATAGTTCACTCTGCTCCTTTCCACAATGTCTTGTTTATATGCTGCAATATTTCTCGCCCACTCTGGGGTTGCCATAAAATGTAGAATGTTATGGGTCCATCTTCAGCAGGCTATTTGTGTCAATATTACCTGATAAAAAAGGACCTCCTTAAAAATAGCAAAACCAGCTGGTGATCACCTAAGCCCACTCAACAGTTCCTTGAAATTGGAACTAGAATTAAATTGTATAGTTTGTATATAAACACTGATGTCTACAGAAGCAATCAAAATAGAGAAAAGCACCTTTTGAAAGTAACATGGAGCATGAAAGAACAATTATATCGATTGCATTGTTACACCGCTAGGTGGCGACAAGTGACTTAAATGTATTTGTTATTGAATCATTCAAGAGATTCGTTCAAAAAACAGTGATTCATCCATTAATGAAACAAGCAAAGTACTGGTATTTATTATTAATATATTGCTATATAATACTAAATAAGATATACATATTTTCGGCTTTTCAATAGCAGCCGCAACAGGAAATCATTAAAACGAGGCAAAAAAAGTGCTGCGTTAAATGCGTTTTTTTTTTACGCGTTAAACATTTCAAATTAATCGCAAAGATTAACGCGTTAATTCCCCCAGCCCTAATTAATATTAATAAAACATCCTAACTATCAGCATTGCCGTGTTCTACCTCTTTTACTGACGGCTTACAAAATGAAACAGGTAACGTTAGCACCACAACCATTATTTGCACTCGCACAAATTAGCAGTAACTTACTCCTGAATATATTTTTAGGTTACCGTATATATCGACGGATTACATTTTTCACGAGCACATGCGACCAAAATGGTTGTAATTACGAGCCTAACAACTTTTTCTATGTAGCTACAGTCATCCATAATTTGATCTGCTAGCTAGCACTAACGTTAGGTCTTTACATGTGAACTTGATGTAGCTAAATCGTACTGATAGCAGGTTACACACAGACACACAACATATTACCTCGGCCTAGTTAAAATGTTTAATAAATTACATGACTAGTAGATTACATAACATTATAAACCAAAAATATCCTTACCTCCAGTCATTGATGATCTCACCAGTTTCCAGTAAAACGGGAAGGCGCGGCGCCGAACTCGGGTCTCAGGGAGAAATAATGCTGCAGTGGCAGATATACCGCAGCGAGAAGAAACATAGTGGTTCACACCAGCGCGCATACCGGTGCTGTTTTGGCGCGCAGTGTTCTGATTTGCTCATTTACTTTTTTGGTGGAGGCAATCCTGAATTACTGATGGTGAAATTATAATCCGACACTCTCAGACTCACACACACCCCCCAAAAAAACCCCCCCCCCCGAAAAAAAACTCTTCGGATCTGCACGATTCACACAAGTCAACCAGACGGCCGTGAAAAAAGCGAGAGCCGCCGAAAAGCGCGCTGTTTGCACCACTGGGTCAAAGGGCTGGTGAGGTCCGAATAATTAGGTACAAACCTTCTATAATATCCCGCCAGCCCAAGGAACTGTCTAACCTCCTTTTTGGTCTTGGGACGCGGACAGGTCGCAATTGCTGCCGTCTTATCAATTTGGGGGCGCACCTGTCCATGTCCCAAGTGGAAGCCCAGATACCTTACTTCCACGCGCCCAATTGCACACTTCTTCGGGTTGGCCGTGAGCCCGGCCCCCCTCAGCGATCTCAGGACGGCCCTCAAATGCTGCATATGCCGCTGCCAATCATCACTGAAGATAATAATATCATCCAGATAAGCAGCAGCATATGCACCATGGGGCCGCAAAATTTTATCCATGAGATGCTGAAAGGTGGCCGGTGCCCCGAACAGCCCGAACGGAAGAGTAGCAAATTTGTGTAATCCAAACGGCGTTGTGAAAGCTGTCTTTTCTTTGGATAAAGGCGACAAGGGGATCTGCCAATATCCCTTCGTTAAGTCCAATGTCGAATAAAAGCGAGCCGTACCGAGCCGGTCAAGCAATTCGTCCACCCGTGGCATTGGATACGCGTCGAATTTCGACACAGCGTTCACCTTGCGATAATCCACACAGAACCGCACTGAGCCGTCCGTTTTGGGAACCAAAACTATCGGGCTCGCCCAGTTACTGCTGAATTCTTCTATTACTCCCATTTCAAGCATTGCCCCTAATTCTTCCTGAACTACTTTTTTCTTGTGCTCAGGCAATCTATATGGCCGGCTGCGAACCACCACGCCGGCTCGGTCTCGATGTGGTGCTGAATGAGGTCTGTACGACCCGGTAGGGGAGAAAACACATCAGCAAACTCTGCTTGTAACTTAGTCAAATCAGTGAGCTGTGAGGACGAGAGGTGATCTCCACCTGGGGCCAGCGCGAGGGATTGTTTTTTTATATTCGCCTCTGACCCGAGATCATCCTCTCCGCTAATCACCTTCGCCAGCATCACTGATTCTGCCTCATTCCATTTTTTCAGGAGGTTGAGGTGGTAAATTTGACGTGTTCCCCTCCTATCAGATCGTATTACTTCATAATCGAGCTCACCAATCTGCCGTGTGACCTCAAACGGTCCTTGCCACTTTGCAAGTAATTTAGAGCTTGAAGTGGGGAGCAATACAAGCACTTTATCTCCCGGTGCAAATTTGTGCAGATTAGTTCCCCTGTCATACAGCCGGCTTTGTCTGTCCTGGACTTGTAACAAATTCTCCATGGATAGCTGCCCCAAAGTGTGGAGATTTGTTCTCAAGTCCAGCACATACTGAATTTCATTTTTTGATTGAGATGGTCCGTCCTCCCAAGTCTCTCTCAGGACATCCAGTACCCAGCGGGGCTGGCGACCAAAGAGAAGCTCGAAGGGGGAAAACCCCGTGGAGGCTTGCGGAACTTCTTGCACAGCGAACAACAGGGGTTCTAACCATTTATCCCAATTTTTGGCGTCTTCCTGAATGAATTTACGAATCATTGATTTAAGCGTGCGATTAAACCGTTCGACCAGCCCGTCCGTTTGTGGGTGAAAGACGCTGGTACGAATCGATTTAATGCCCAATAACTCGTAAAGTTTGCGTAACATACGTGACATAAACGCCGTGCCTTGATCAGTGAGGATTTCTTTCGGAATCCCCACTCGGGAGATTTAACTAAACAGTGCATCCGCAACACTCTTAGCGGAAATGTTACGGAGAGCCACTGCTTCAGGATATCGCGTTGCATAATCCACAATGACTAATGCCAAATGATGCCCTCTCGATGATCGCTCTAATGGCCCGATGAGGTCCATACCAATTAGTTCGAAGGGGACCTGCATTAAAGGAAGGGGGCGCAAAGGCGCTTTTGGGGTGGCCGGTGGATTCACCAACTGACACCCACGACAAGACGCGCACCACCTGCGCACATTCTCGTGGATGCCCGGCCAAAAAAATTGGGTCATGAGGCGATTTAGTGCCGCTGTTTGTCCTAAATGACCAGCCATTGGATTAGAATGAGCCGCATGGAAAAGCATTTCCCTGCGGCTCCTTGGAACTAATAACTGGGTTGTATCTTCTTTTGTCTGAGTGTCTTGGGTCACTCGATACAACCTATCTTTTATAATCGCAAAATACGGATAAGTGAGCACGCGTCCAGGCTGGAGAGGCTGACCATCGATGACAGAGACCTTTTCAAAAGCATGTTTTAGCGTTTCATCCTGAGACTGCTCCAGGGGAAAATCATCGCGCTCCGTAAGAATAAGTCATCCGATTTCGCTCTGTTCCCCTGAAGCTGTACTCATTGGTCCCTGATCAGCTTCTCCCACCTGCACACGCGCGTCCTCATCCAGCGTTTTTTCCTCCCAAGAGGCATCCGAACATAAACACCCCAATAATTTAGTGAACGCAGGCCAATTAGTTCCCAAAATTATCGGATGCCGGAGGTGCAGATTAACTGCCACCTCAACACTATGTTTTTGTCCCCTGAATTGAATAACGACTGGCATTAAAGGATATTCCACCACATCCCCGTGCACACACCGCACCTTAACCATGCGGCTTGTATCCAATGCCCCGGCTGAAATCAGGCTTTGATGAATCGAGGTTTGGTTATATCCAGAATCCACCAAAGCCTGATAGGTACCCCCCTTGATACTCATAGGTACTTGGTACCAGCCAGGCTGACATTGGGCAGCCTGCGGGTCGTCCGGGACCCGGATCATTGTCCCAACCTCCATCACTGGACACTTATCCACAAAATGCTCCGGGTCCCCGCAACGCCAACAGGCCGGCCCAGACCTGCCCGCCGCTCTCGTGGCAGAGAGAGGGTTAAACGGTTGGCGTGGAGAAAGGGGAGAAGCCGGAGCGGGGTCCAGCCCGGCAGCAGTCCCCCCCCCTGGGCGGGTCTCTTGGTCCAGAGAACTGACCCTGTTCAGATCCGCCCCGCCCCCGGGGAAGGGGTTCGCCGACCCCTGGGCACGCCACCATGTGATCCTCCGCTAGTTGGATGGCTGAGTCCAGCGACATGGGACGGTGGCACTGGACCCACTCGGCTGTTTTCCTCGGGAGCCGAGTGTTAAACTGCTCCAGTACCACCTTATCGATGACATCCTCCACGTCGCCTCCCTCAGCCAGTAGCCATCTGCGGCAGGAGTCCCGGAGCTGGTGGGCCATCACAAATGGCCGACTCGCTGGAGGATGGCCCGTTTGAGGTCGTCGAACACCAGGAGGTTCTGTACGGGGAGCTGCTGCACCGCCACCTGCGCCTCACCGGATAGAAGCGGGATGAGGCGCACCGGCCACTGGTCTCGGGGCCACCCAGAAGCCTCTGCTGATTTCTCAAATAAGTCCATGAAGGCTTCTGGATCGTCGTGTGGCCCCATCTTGTTCAGCGACAGGTGGGTGGGTGCAGCGCTCTGTCCGGTGGTCTCCGTACGAACCTCCCGGTCAATCCAGCTCCGGAACCTCTCGCGGTCTTCCTGCTGGGCCTGTACGATCGCCTGGAAACTCCACTCCTGATCAGTACGTAGGTCCAGCAGGGCTTGATGTTGTTCTTGGTGTAAGACCGCGAGGGACGAGATGATGTCCGCAAACGGCTGGGCGGAGGTCGTCTGCATGGCGGCGGCTTTCGTCTTCCCTCCCGGGTTTCGGCACCAGTGTAGTAAAAGAACAAAGTTCGTAGGGAAGGAAGACGACAAGGGTCGGCTTTGACTGCTGACTGAGAGTTTTTATTTTCTCCAAAATAAATAACAGTGTACAACCACAACAGATCTCAACAATAACATAAAGTTCACTCCAGAATGTTCCTCTCCAAGGACGAGTGTTCCCAGTCAGAAGTCCCTCTCTCTCTCACACACTCCTGCTTCTCCTGGCGTTTTATCCTTTCTCCACGCCAATCACTGTAATCAGAAACAGGTGTTCATTATTTACGTTTAACCCGCTCATTCACCAAGCGTCTCCTGACGCTCTCCCCCGCTGAAGCATTCGCTGAACCACGCCCCCCTCGCCACAATGTTACACTGACAAGGACTGAACAGAACAGGCAGTATAAATACAAGGGTAAATGAGGGAACTAAACAGGAACAGGTGGAGCAAGATTAACTAATCAGAGACTAACGAGGACAGGTGCAGACATGACAGAACTGAGGTAAACAGAACATACACGTGACACAGTCCCATCACATCAAACAAATCTTAAAGCCATCTATTTGGATTTACACCCAGGGATGGGCAGTATTTGTGATACTTGTATTTCAAATATGTATTTCAAATACAAAATAGTATTTTGTAATTTGTATTTGATAGGGTTGATGAAAATGGCTTTGTATTTTGTATCAAAATACTCTAGTGTTTTGTATTTTTGTATTTTTAAAATACTGTAAAATACTTTGTAAAAAGTCTACATGATGACATCATAAAATTGTAGCTTCTGATTGGTGCCTACTCAGTAGTTTGCAGAGACTTGTTGAGATCAGAACAGAAAATTGATCCATATGGAAGAAGGTGGTCAAGGTAATAAAAGTGCAGGCTGCCAGCTTTCCATCAATTTTGAGCATGAATTGCTATAATTTTTAACAGTTCATGTTAAGTTTTGGTGTTTGTTTTAGTATAGTTTACCAATTTCTGTATATAGTTCTTGAAACTATACTGAGCAGCAGCCCCCTATATTTATGATTAACAATCAAATGTTTAATTAGTTAGAAACTAGTTGCCATGAATACAGGTGCCATCAGTTGTCTTCTTATGAATGACTTGTTTGTCATTGAGTCAGTGTTGCTGATGGAAAGTAGGTCCTTCGTTACCAAACACCAAGTAACTAAATTAGAATACAATTATGAGTCATTCGTAAACATTATACTGTTGGTTACTTTAAAGGTGCCATCGAACGTTTTTTCACAAGATGTAATATAAGTCTAAGGTGTCCCCTGAATGTGTCTGTGAAGTTTCAGCTCAAAACACCCCATATATATATTTTTTATTAAATTTTGCCTATTTTGGGGCATCATTAGAAATACGCAGATTCAGGCTGCGGCCCCTTTAATTGCTCGCGCTCCCCGCCCCCCCGAGCTCGCGACTCTATCATTGCATAAACAAAGTTCACACAGCTAATATAACCCTCAAAATGGATCTTTACAAAGTGTTCGTCATGCATGCTGCTTGCATACATCAGATCATGTGAGTATAGTATTTATTTGGATGTTTACATTTGATTCTGAATGAATTTGATGGTGCTCCGTGGCTAACGGGCTAATGCTACACTGTTGGAGAGATTTATAAAGAATGAAGTTGTGTTCATGAATTATACAGACTGCAAGTGTTTAAAAATTAAAATAGCGATGGCTCTTGTCTCCGTGAATACAGTAATAAACGATGGTAACTTTAACCACATTTAACAGTACATTAGCAACATGCTAACGAAACATTTAGAAAGACAATTTACAAATATCACTAAAAATATCATGATATCATGGATCATGTCAGTTATTATTGCTCCATCTGCCATTTTTCGCTATTGTCCTTGCTTGCTTACCTAGTCTGATGATTCAGCTGTGCACATCCAGACGTTAATACTGGCTGCCCTTGTGTAATGCCTTGAACATGAGCTAGCATATGCAAATATTGGGGGCGTACATATTAATGATCCTGACTGTTACGTAACAGTTGGTGTTATGTTGAGATTCGCCTGTTCTTCGGAGGTCTTTCAAACAAATTAGATTTATATAAGAAGGAGGAAACAATGGTGTTTGAGACTCATTGTATGTCATTTCCATGTACTGAACTCTTGTTATTCAACTATGCCAAGGTAAATTCAATTTTCCATTCGATGGCACCTTTAAAACTAATCTTCATCTGGCAGATCACAGGGATTTGTTAATATTTTATCTTTTAAAGCCACAATCTGTAAATTTTCGCCGCTAAAGTTCGTTCATTTAAAACAAAGGCGTAGCTTGATGCCACCTTGATTTCGCGGAATTAATGGGAGGTGTTGTCTTCACGTCTTCAGCCGGTGGAGAAGAATTGGGATGGGACTTGGGCAGAAATCATGTTCATGGATGAGATTATTAACGTTACTGTAGTATGAAGCAGAGCAGGGCCGAGTGCTGTGAGAGCATTAGCGAGGCCGCTGGAACTATTGCTAATGAGAGACGAGCGCTACACACGTCTCGACAGCAGTGGAACTTTTATTATGCCACAGTCGCTGCTTCCGCTTCTTTCGGTCATTCGTATTTGGGGTAAAGCAGCACTGTTTTATCATGTTAGACATATTTGTGTGTTTAAAGTGCTACTCTGTGCATTCGCTCGGCGGCTACTATGAGACACTTAATGCATGCTACAGTAAACTAGATCGATATTAGGCATGGTAAAACATGGTACTCGTGATAAATCAAGAAAACAAGATTCAAACAAAAAGACTTACAATGTTGAGCTATATAACAATGATTAGTTTTCTGTCAATTAATGTTTCCAAACAGTTGCTCACCTGTCTAATAAAACAAATAATATACTAAGGCGTCTTTGATGTTTCCATGGTTTCTACAAAATAAAACCGGAAATCGAGGGTAATGATGTCATTGATAAGCGACGCACAGACACAGTCTGTGTCCTGCTTAAAACTGCTTATTCCTCTGGAATTAAACATTCTTGGAAACATTTGGGATAATGTAAGTACACAAGTCAACAAAATATATAACATTGTTCTAGTGGTTTTTGGACATTTTAATAAAAAAATCCTACATACTGTGCCTTTAACTGGTTGCATGTTAGATTTATTGATTGACTCAGGCAGAGAAAAGCTGGTGCTATAAAACATTGTTTACTTAATCAACTGAGTCAGTATAATGGTGAAGGGATAGATCAAATAGGCCAGTTGATGGAAGATTTGTGAAGAAATTTCATGCTCCCTTGTAAAAGTATTTTTTAGTATTTTTAAAATACAAAAATACAGTAGTTTATTTTGACACATGGTGTGGCTGCTGTATTTTGTAGTTTGATACACTTAAAATGAAGGTATTTGGTATTTTATTTTAAAACATTTTTATGTATTTTTGCCCAAACTTGTTTACACCCTGAAACAGCTTTAAAAGTGACATTTCATCAGACTTAGCCACTAATGGTTCTTTGTTGTTTATTAGTCGCTTCCCACTAGCTCAATCCGTGGTGACCTATGAGTGGATGCCCATAGGAGCAGAGTGGAAAAATGTGTTACCCTAAGAAGAGGCTATATTCGCCATGTGAATCATGGGGGCTTGGCATCCGGGGGTGTCCCCTTTCATGCCATATAAGGGCCCGAGGGCTTGAGTGTTATCACTTTCTGCAGAGGGGATCTATTCTTAGGCTGTCTGTCCAGGCCATCCGAGCAGGCAAGAACTCCTCTCATTCTGCTTTTAAGACTTTTTTTGACTTGTTTTGTCAGTGTAAACAGGGGTGGGATTGAACTATTGTTTTTTCTTTTAAGTCTGATTCGTTCTGTGGTATGTTTTTGAGTATTGATTGTGCAGATGTTAACTTACATCCTATGTGATGGTCATATAGTGACTGAGGGCATAAGTTAATACAGCTTATTTCACTCTATTGCATTTCCTGTCTGTTGTTGTTGTGTTTCAGAGGCTCCTCGGTGCCTGCCCGTACCCGGGTATTTGGTCATCCCGACTACAGGGAGAAGAACTGAAAGGAAAGAAAGGACTTTACTGATCCAAGAAGAAGCTTTTTACTTTAAACTCTCTTCAAAATGAGCAATTACACAGTAACCCTGTCAGGACCTGCACCATGGGGCTTCAGGCTGCAGGGAGGCAAAGACTTCAACATGCCCCTGACCATCTCCCGGGTGAGACAACAGCTCTGCCTTGTAGAAAAAAAACAAACCCATCATGCTCTTTTTAAACAAATTCCTCCTTTGATTTAAAAAAAAAAAAAAGCTCACATTAGAGATTATTTTGACTTCCTAAACAATGAAAACTGCATATTTGTTGGCATTATGTAACAACGTGTTGCAGCTGTTGTTGTATTGGTTATCGTCCAAGCCAAAGCTGACATTCTCTAACCAGCTATGGCCCTTTGGCTTGAGAGAGGTATTGTGGTGTATTAACAGTGGAAAACTCTATGAATAGCGTTAGTTGATGCAAGCCTTGAAAAAAAGGAATCTATTCGTGTGAGGTGAAAGGCGAGAAGCCTTGATGTATGCTACTTGTCTAGTTGTATCACATACACAACCGCTGATGCTAATTCGCCTAATGTGAAAAATTAACATGCTGGATATTTGTTTATAACACCGATTCAATCTATAAAACGACTTTTCTCATGTATAGCCCCAGAAGAAAAAGCAATTTAAGGATAGTTGGCCTTTTTCTTTTAACTCATCCACATATCATTCTAAACCTGTATGATTTTCTTTATTTTGTGGAACACAAAAGAAGATATTTTGCAAAATGTCTCAGTGTTGTTTTGAACCCTATTGACTTTCATTGTATGGGTGATACCTGTTTTTCAAAATATCTCTTTTTATATTCTTCAGACAAAAGTAAGTCATACAGGTTTGGAATGATATGAGGGTAAATAAAGGATAACATAATTTTCATATTCAGATAAACTATCCTTTTAAGTGTAAAAGTCATTTGCTTTTGGATGTCCCTCTGTATCATCTGTCATTTATGCTAAGCAGTCATTGTCGTCTTGTTTCATGGAAATACAGGCAAATTCTTGTTGCTCTTCTCCTTTTAGCTTTGGGATTAAAAAAAAACAAAACAAAAATGCTGTTTTACTAGAAGTCATTTCTTGATGGTAACTGGTTTGCCATTTATCATTTTCTGCAACATGACTTCTATGAAAAGAACATTATGAATGATACTGTAGAAATTTATGGCACAAACATAGGAGCAAAGGGATTGTCTTACCCTCTCAAACAGATCAATAAGGTGTGCTATTGACAGAATAGTATCACTTAACCCTTAGAGAGTTGAATTGTTAATACAACACAGAACGTACAGTCTTCTGTCTATTCAACAAGTGTGCTCATCCCATGACATCTAGAATCCTCATTGTGTTAGTGTATGGATTCAGTGAAGTTGGCATGCCTTGTCCAAAGGTTTAGAGAGATTTTATTGTCCTAACAGAGGTGATTTTCTATCTGCTATGACAAGAAATCGTTCAGCCTAGTTTGTTTGTTTCATAGCTGACACCTTTCTTGACATTTGATTGGCTTTCCCTTCAACAAGGGGAGAGTCATTACCTCTGTTTGTCAGGGATGTGGCTGGTCCGACTCCTCATTGGCCCCTTGTCTGCAAGTAATTACAGACAGGACCATCATACCGAGAGAACTTTGTTTGAAATATCCATTACTTTGCTAATCTACATTGTCAGATGACACTGTAATCAGTGTCAATCCAGGCGTACATCTGGATATTATAGTCTCTCCCGACCCAGCTGTCACTGAATATGGCAGTAAATTGAAATGTGGAAGGTTTATGTGTTTGGATCAGGTCTCATATGACTGATGCACATGTAACCGCCAGAGGTGACAGTTTATGCATTTTACAATCAAATCTTCACACACTCTAATAAGAGATCGGTCTCTATCCTAAAGCACTGTTCACAATCTATATTGAATCTTAATCCTGGTCCCAAGCCTGATAGAGCTGCTGTCTTCCACAAAGCAGCCCAGTAATTGCTTTTACTGCTTTTGTAATACTTGCTGATTTTCGTAAGTCTTTTTAGACAACGTGTAAAGTGATATAGAGACACGATGAAGTTGTGACATTTGAGGACAATGAAGGAGTGGATGATCTAATTTAATACTTTGATTCAGTAAATTATTGCAGTCTTGTATTTTGTCCTCGTACTTGAAAAAATATCCCCAGAATGTGTGATATTAGTGTCGATAGAGCCGACAAATGGCTCATGTTGGACGGGAGAGTAATTTACAGCAGCTGTTGACAAATGGATTTAGACCTGAGACGCAACCTTTTGAAATATAAAATTACAGACATTCTTCAATTGTCGCTTTCCGTTTTTCATGCAAGCTATGATCCAACTTTAATTAAGGTATTCTGGCCTTAGTGTTACAGAAAATTACAACGCTAATATGAAGACCATGCTAAGTACAATATGAGGTTTTAATATGTGTATTTGTTTATGTGTGTGGGCTTATTTTGAGGTTGTGGATAGGTGGGGAACTGCCTTATTTCCTAATGAAACATTTTAGGCTGCTTTTTAAATAAAAAGAATAAATAATAATAACAACAAATAATTCACTTACATTACTGTTTCTTAGCTATTTACCATTTATCTACCTTTTCCTCCTTTGTAACACTGTATAAAAAGCTCTGTGGCAGCTATTGATAGCACTGACAACCACTTTTGGCCTGTGGATGCAATGCCTGACTTATGGTCACTGATTTTAGCTTAGCACTGAAGGTCAAACCAGCAGAAATACATGTGAGGGCCATAAATGTGGAGCACAGATTCAATAGACACATGAGGTAATTGTGAATTTAAATATTGTTTGGAGTGAGTCGCAGGAAAACATTTCTACTGAAGCTGTCCGTTCCCTTTATTTTACAGTATTTTCAACTGGAACTGTTTTAAAGGGAACTGATAGCTTCAGTAGAACAGTTCCAGTTCAAAATACTGTATATGGGAGACTGGGGATGGTTGTCATATTTATTACACCATTGATCATTTCTCATAGTAGATTTATTGTTCAAACCCCATTTTGTAATTTTTGGCTTTTTAGTTAAAGTAAACAATAAAGTTATGACACAGAAAACAGAAAAATAGAAAAGACATATAAAAATATCAAGACATCGAAAATTCTAAACAATAAATTGCATAAAATTACAATATTTAAAACATGTGACAACCTGCCCTGACTGACATCTATGAAAAGGTTTTCCTGAGAACACAGTTCAAATACATTCATTGTATAGTTGACTTTTCTCTGAATTGGAAACATTTTCATTTGATTAAATAATAATAACATTTTCATTTAAAGGTGCTACCGAGGATGTTTTGTTTTATACATTTTTGCAATATTACTTGAAACTGTCTTTACTTACTGATAAAAGACTATTTATTAGGTGCACTGAAAGGAATAATATTAATATACATCATCTGTGCACGAGGTAGGGCCTTAAAAACATCAGCCAATCGTTTACGCGATCATTGCATAAACGATTAGCCCTCTGGCTTGTCAATCACTGCCATTACGTTCCTTGTGAGAGACGTGCGCGGATTGGCCCTCTGGCTTGTCAATCACTGCCATGACGTTCCTTGTGAGAGACCCGCGGCTGCGCGCTCCAGTAACTTTCCACACTCCACAGGCGCCGCATGCAATGGTTTTGTCAGGAGACAGGAGTATCCACTAACACGACACAGCGAATGCCGGTGGTAAACACTCGTGTGCCAATAGTTGTGCATGAGTTTTGGGAGGCGTCCCCTCGAAATGAGCTGTGAAGGAGGGGGGTTGTTCTTACGCATGCGCTCATTTCAAAAACTCACTAACAGTCTTTGGTTTCTCAGTCGACGAAAAGATCCTCTGTAGCACCTTTAAATATTTTCATCTTTTTGTGAACCAAATTATTGCATAAAAAATACAAAGAGTGGAAATGAGGAGCCTTAATTGCAGCAACACGCTTACAGCAATACCTTTAGTAAATTCTGATAAGAGCATATACAAAGTCAACTTGATAATGATGAGTCAGTGGCTTTGTAAGTGGCAGACAGCTTTGTGGAGCAGCACTGCTGATAGCAGAAAACACTGGCACTAAATGTCCTCTCAGAGATAATTTCAGTCATTATATTGTT
Source organism: Anabarilius grahami (assembly GCA_003731715.1). Taxonomy (NCBI): domain Eukaryota; kingdom Metazoa; phylum Chordata; class Actinopteri; order Cypriniformes; family Xenocyprididae; genus Anabarilius; species Anabarilius grahami. The sequence continues at coordinate 3,164,133 of RJVU01067793.1, read as the reverse complement.
GCGCATGATATGGAAGTCCAGCTCTGCAAAGTGCCAATATTATATTCTGTGAAGTACTTCATAAAGTCTATGACAAAGACAGTCTGTGGAGTCATTTGTGATGTATTAAAGTAATTTCACTGCAGATGAATCCTTAAGACACTATCTCCTTAATGATGTACCCAAATCTTATTTTTCTTCATTCTGATGCCCTTTCATTCTCACATTGTGTCTCTTGTGTATTGCAAGCATATAGAATTCATAGTAAGTCTGTTCAATTCCAATTTGGCAACTGCCAAATTGGTTAGCTCTTCAAGGTGTAGGATGTCAGGCTACATTATGCTGTGGTCAAGGCCTTTCTGACGTAAAGGTGGACAGAGTCAGGCCCTATTATACATATATATGTATGTGTGCCAGAGCTTAGCAACAAAAATTGAAAAGAATATACTGTTAACGGCCTTCAGAGCCTTGCAAATACCCACAGGTACAACAGATAGTCCAGATCATCACCCCAACCTTTGCTATTAGTCAAAACAGTCCAGGGAATGGAAAAAGACAATTAAAGCTGGCATTTACCAAGGGCTGACTCATAAATCACAGTGCCAACAACAACAGGCCCCCATTTCATAACTAAACAAGTTCATCTGGCAGACTTCTATCACTCGACAATCTGAGATAAAACAGATGCTCTCATCTATAACTTGCAATGCATGGAACACCATCTGGACTAGGTATTTATAAAAAGTAACCATGTATCAAATGTTTTCATTTGGATCTTAGCAGTTCATTGGATTTACTGTCTGTTGTGGTGAGATTGGCAGCTTAGCAGCTTAAATAAAAAGAACAGCTGTATTTTTGTATTTCTTTTGTGCCTGTTATGCAGACAAAATGAACCTGTGCGTGAACAGTGATTCTTTTTGTCAGTGCATCTCATTTCAGTTTGCCAGGGGTGTAAAATGTCCTGAGAAATAAGCTGAAGTATGGCTATGCCATACTTTCCCTCAATTAAAAGTTTAATAAAAAATTAAAATGTTCTTACCTATGTAACTTTGAGTGACAGAGCAAAGCAACCTCTAGGACACACCACATGTAAAACAGAAACCTTTCCCTCGAACGTTTTACCTAAAACCTTTATTTAAATCAGCAGTAGCTGATTTTGTAGTCATTTGACTCAAGTTTGTCAACAGTATTATAACATAATTAATATACATTGCTTTTGCATTACAACTTGTAGTGATCGAAGAAACATCTTTTCACAAGGATGAGTACATTTACATTTCACATTTAAATAGATTTTATAAATAAAAGTTAAGCATAAATCATGATTTGAATTGGAAAAAAATAGATATTTTAATGAAAGGGTAGTTTAATGTATACTGTGCAATAAGTGCTTTGAAGATCTAAATGAGATGAGTGAAGAGTGTTTTTTAGAGTAATTCAATAAAAGTAGTACTCTCACTACTCTGTCACGACCGGTTGCTGTAGTAAAAGCACGGCAATAGAGATACAGGAGAAACACGCAAGAGATCACAAGAGAAATATAATAGCACAACCACATAATACCAAGATGACACGGAACAATGAACAGAGGAAACCGAGGGCTTAAATACACAGGGAGTAATCAACGTAACAGCGAACAGGTGTGGAACTCAAATCAGCAACCAAGGTAACTATTAATGACAGAAAACACTGGCAAAACAGGAACAGGGAAAACTAAACTAAACACAATGGCTTGGTTTCACAGACAGGGCTTAAATTAAGCAACGGTTAAGCTTAGTCCAATTAGGACATTTAAGTAGCTTTTATAAACGTGCCTTAAAAAAGAACATTACTGGTGTGAATCTTGAGACAAAACAATGGCAATGACATATTTTAAGATATGTCAATGCAAGTTGCTTTCAGATAGCAAAGCTCAAACATGCATTTTAGTCAGGGACTAGGTTTAAGCCTTGTCTGTGAAACCAGGGGAAACAAACTAGATTGAAGCATAACCAAGACATTCTCAAGTGATTGTGAAAATAAAGTGAAAATACTGTTCAAACCTGAATATGCATTATTTTGGAAAATTGTAATAAAAAAGTAATGTAAAAAAAAAAAATATGCTAAAACATCTTTTCCTGGCTCTCAGAAACAGATTTTTGTCAAATCAGCCCCCTCTGTGTGTGTGTTTATTTAATTAGCCTCTCATTGTCATCCACCTTGCAGCTCCATGATTGAAGTGTCGGTCAAGCAGCAGTCCGTTGGCTTAAGTAAAATGTGAAGAGAGGAAGGGGGATGATTATGTTTTCTTTTATCTATAGCAGCTCCATGATTGAAGTGTCGGTTAAGCAGCAGTCTGATGGCTTAAGTGAAATGTGAAAAGAGGGAGGGGGATGATGATGTTTTTTTTTCATCTACTGTAGCTTGTAGTATCCTGACCAGTGATGCATGCAGTGGGATTTAATGACGTAATAGCCAAGGAGAAATGTGTCTCAACAGTAAAGTTCAATTAAATGCAAGCATAAAAATGCAGCGACTATGTGAAAGCCAAATGAATGTGAATCTTTTCCCATTTATTATGTAAATGCTATAGTAGCCTAATATTTCTCATTTCCTTGCTTATTTGGAGTTAAGAGCAAAGTTATGTTGACTTTTTCTAACTCCTGCCTGTCCACCTAAAAAAAAAATTCTCATTATGGATTCAAGTTATTTACAAATAAATCACATGATCAAGTGCTCTTCATGCACCTTCAGAAGTTGGCAGTTGGGTATTTACTTGCAGAACATTACATGAAGGAGAGCTCTCTCAGAAGAATGTATATGTGTGCACGTTGAGTAATAGCAGCAGGTGCAACAGAAGAGTTGGTGGCAGGGCCCCAGAATACAGGGTCAAATTGAGGGAGGCATGGGGCATCAACAACAACCTTTATTTATAACATTTTAATGAGCTGCCTAAAAGTATAGCCACTGACTTATTGCAAAGATGGGATTTCAGAATTCCTCCCATTGGTTTCTGAGCTTTTTTTCAAACCAGTCCATGTTTTATGTTCCACTGCACTGCTTTTTTAAATGTTCTTCATCCTTTTTTATACAACAGTTAGTCCCAGTTCTTGAGTTTGATTGGCCGAGCAGCATTCCAGTTGTGCTAATATATACTGAGTCTTGCTGCAGGTTACATTGTTACACCAGTAGGTGACGATAGCCACCTAAAAATCCTTAGGAGTTGAATCATTTATTATTCTGATTCATTCAAAATAATGATTAATTCAGGAACAAAACATTATGAGTACATCATTGAATCATTCATTCATCCGATTTATTCAAAATGCAGATTTTTTCAGGAACTAAACATTATGAGTAAGTAATTGAATCGTTCATTCAACCAATTAATTCAAAAATGTTGATTTGTTCAGACACCAATGTCCACAATTTTTCATTTAATTCGATATCGAAAATGATCACAATACATTTCAAATCTTTCGCTCCTGGGTAAAAGTTGTAGAAACCAGACAGTTAGTTGTGGTTTCCAAACAGGTTAACATTTCACAAATTAATATTACATGATTTGTGTATCTTATAAATGCACATTTGACAGTAGCTTGAGTTGAATGACAGTAGCAGTAGTTATGATGCAGATGTTATTTTATGTTTAACTATGCCTATTGCTGTATTTCATAGGCAAAGGTCATATGAGCTCATATAAAATCTATGATAAAACATTTTAATGTATTAGAGTGCTGGAGTTTGCTTCTTTTTAACCAAAATACTGAAACAGTCATGTGGTTTTCAGGTGAACAGATCTTCAGACGTCATAGATCATGTGCTTTTGGCAAAAATAAATCAAACTCTGTTTCGCTGATTGAATGTGAAATGTGCTGCTGTTGTTTTACAAGAGCTCTTACTGAGAAGTTACTCAATGAGCATTCCTTCTCATTCTTTAAGGATTTTCATTTTCAAGTCCTCAAGTTTAAGAATTTATTGTAAAGAGGAGAACATTGTTTGTGTCCGCATGTACTCAACTCATCTGCTCAGAATCAGCTGCTTTCTTGACAGTGACAAATTATTAATTAAATGTGACTAGTGTACCGTGCACATGTGTACTGTAGCAAGCATAATGTGTAAAAAATGAATTTGATTGTAATTGTGAATAAAAAATAAACTATTTCTATAGCCATGAGAATTTTACACTGGATTTTTTGGTGTATATAAAACCTGTGGCATCATTTGTAATTATTTAATTAATGTCTGGTGTCTGTCCACAGATCTCACCAGGCAGCAAGGCAGCAAGCGGAAACCTCAATCAGGGTGACATCATTACAGCAATAGATGGGGTTAGCACTGAAGGCATGACCCATCTGGATGCCCAAAACAAGATAAAGGCAGCCACCACCAAACTAATCCTCACCATGCAGAGGTAAACCTCAACAATGATGTGTTCAGGCAACCACCTGCTTTTTATTTTTTGTTATTGTTTCTTCACACTTATTTCCTCCAAACTAAACTACCTCTTAAGGTCTTTTCACACCAAGAACGATAACTATATTAGCCTCCACGCAGACGCACAATAATGTTCCGCTCTGCAGTTTTGTCGTCTGCCGCTTCAAATGCTTAAGCTCTTTAAAGCAGGATGGATTCTGAATGGCTGTCAATGTTTTATCATTTATCAGCTGGAAAGTGAATCCAGATATATCGTTCCTCTCTGCCGCTATCATTATAGTTGTGGTGTGGACTATGTTATTCTTTTAAATTTAGAACAGTTTTTAAAACTTTATTGTTATCATTTTAGTTACTGCCTTTAGTCTTTCCATCTTACGATTTCCCATTATGTTTGTTGGTGAATGGGTTTCTTAGAGGGCATCAACGATGCATCTCATTTACTTTAGCAGCAGTCAACTCTGGCAAGCAAGAAAAGTTCTCTGCAATTAATCAGCTCATCCATGAGGGATATAAGCAGTTGAGCTGACACAAACTACAAGTGATGGTTAGCATACAAATATTCAGACAGGACAAGAGAATTAAAAAATGAGCCTGTGATAAATCACCTAGGTCTTATGTAGTCCTTCAGGTTGCCAGCATGCATAAATTAAAGGCATTGATGTTTAGGAGGTAGGGGAAATTACATTTGGAAGACTTTCCACCTTTTTAATATAGTTTATTAATTTAGTACGGACACCCCAAAGCCTCTATCCGAAAGAAGATTAAGTCCTTTCATGTGGCCGCCTGCACTACAGCAAAGGGAGGAAATGTTACTCACAAAGATACCTCGGCTTCCCTGTGACATTTCTTAGTGCTGTCTCTGGTGTTCACTTTTATAAGCTATTCCTCCTCTGTCTCCGTCTTTGAGTCGTGAACTTGATTCTCCTCATTTATTGACAGCATACACATTTATTGGTTGGAGGAGAGTGGAAGTTGCTTTCATATGCATGCAGATATTAGTATTATTGTATGTTATATGATAAATATAGACTTTTTATTTGAATGGGTACAGATTTATGTAATTTTGCACAATCTTTCCTTGTTCCTCTCCATTCAAAAGCATCTTAGGAGGAATGACCTGGTGCAGGGTGTATTTCCCTTGAATTTCACTTGATGATGGATTCCAAGAAATTTCTTATGCCTGGTGACTTGTGAAAAGCCCCCCACCCCCAGTGTTACTGCCTACACAGCAGTGTTGCTGCTGTTTTACAAGAGCACTTACTGGGAGGTCACTCAATGAGTGCTCCTTCTTATTGTCTAAGGGTTTTTATTTTCAAGACCCCAAACATAGTACTGTCATTGGTTTAAGCATTTTTTGTATTGATTTATCGGCCACTCTAAAAAACTGGAACATCAATTTCAATTCCTGACCATAATGATTATAGCCCTCGTGTCTGTGATTTAAGGAAAGTTGTCTTTGCAAGACAGTATTTGTGAAGTGATATGTACTTGGTTTAACTTTACAGGTTAAATTCATGAGCAATTAAAGGGTTAGTTCACCCAAAAATGAAATTTCTGTCATTAATTACTCACCTTCATGTCGTTCCAAGCGTGCAAGACCTTCGTTCATCTTCGGAACACAAATTAAAATATTTTTGATGAAATCAAAATATGAGTTTTTTTTATCTCCCATAGAAAACAACGAAATTACCACATTCAAGGTTCAGAGAAGTAGTAAAGACATCGTTAAAATAGTCAACTTGACTACAGTGGTTCAACTTTAATGTTATGAAGTGACGACAATGCATTTTTTTTGCACAAAAATGCATTGTGCACGTTATTCAACAATTTCTTCTGTACCCTGTCAGACTTGTATGTAGTGAACGTAGTTCAACGCTTCTGTGTTTACATCCGAACGCTGCTTGGTGCTGTTCACGTGAGCACCACGATGTATGTGTGTGATGCTGACGCAGGAGTTGGCCAAGAGGTGGCATTCAAATGTAGAACACAAAAGTGCTGAAATGTGTCTTCAGCGTAGGAGACTGACAGGGTATTGTTGAATAAAGTAGTTGTTTTTTGTTTGTTTTTGGGCACAAAAAGTATTCTCATCGCTTCATAACATTAAGGTTAAACCACTGTAGCCACGTGGACTATTTTAACAATGTCTTTAGTACTTTTCTGGACCTTGAATGTGGTAATTTTGTTGCTTTCTATGGGAGATCAAAAAAACCTCTTGAATTTCATAAAAAATATCTTAATTTGTGTTCTGAAGAAGAACAAATGTCCTACAGGTGTGGAATGACATGAAGGTTAGTAATTAATGACATAAATTTCATTTTGGGGTGAACTAACCCTTAAAGTGTTAATCTTTCCTTCTACAATTTTGCCCAAAACACTACCATTCAAAAGTTCTTTTGTTCTTTTTTATGTTTTTGAAAGAAGTCTCTTATGCTCACGAAGGCTGCATTTATTTAATAAAACATAAAGCAAATGCAATAATATTGTCAAATACTATTACCATTTAAATTAACTTTTAATATATTTAAAATGTAATTTATTCCAAAGTTGAATTTTCAGCATCATTACTCCAGTTTTTACTGTCACATGATCTTTCAGAAACCATTCTAATATGCTGATTTAGTGCTCAAGAAACATTTGTTATTATCATTGTTGAAACAGTTGTGCTCCCTAATTCCAGACATTTTTTCTGTATTCTTTAATGAACAGAAAGTTTCAAAATAACAGTAGGTCTATTTATTTGAAATAGAAATATTTTTGTAACAATGTAAATGTCTTTATTCACTTTTTTCATCTTACTGACCCCAAATTCAGTTAAGAGACAATAACAGCTTTTACTGTACAGGAATATAATAATATATTGGTGTTTAGGTTGTGATACAGTTATTTATTTATTTGCTAAAAGCTTCTTAAATATAGTTCGTACTCACTATAAGTATTGTATATCACTATAAGTAAAATGACAATGAAAGCTTGATGTTTTGCATTATTGACCTTTGCTTTTGAATTCTGTATGGATCCCAGGTCGAGACGTCCCGCTCCTGTACCCACAGCCACTCCAAGAATAGACTCACCCATGCCGGTTATCGCTCACCAGAAGGTAAAATCAAGTTCTGTCCATTTGAAATGTTCCCTATCCCGAGTATGCATGTTCAACAGATTGGTTTATGTCTGATAGGTGTATCAGTGTGGTGTAAAATATGACTCCAACATACTGACCTTTTTTATTGGTGGGGACAAAAATTTTGAAGGAAACTCAATGATCGTTTTTTGGTTATAGGCAGGCCATTTCTTTATAATCCTCTTAATCAGTAATGGGAGTTTCCAAGCCCATATCAAAGAAAGTAAAAAATAGAGGAGGGACTGTGAAAACAAACATTCTCTGTCAGGCTGACACTTACCTCCCTCTACAGGCATTTGTTGGTCAAGCAAGAATAAGCACAGCGTATGAAATCATCATAAGTTTCCCACTGGTCCAATTTTCATTTGCATTATTGTTGCTAGATGAAGTCTGTTTGATGTTTTTGTGTGCTTTTTTGTACCTCATTTGCCTCTTTCCTAACCATCTCTTTTTTCTATGCCTTGCCATTTTGGGCTAATAGTTCATTTGTTAGTCTGATCTAATGGTTTATTTTATACTAAGGAAACCACGGACACTGAGGAAGGAGAAGATGATGAGAAACCTGTCAAAAAATATGGCATCCTCTTGGCCAAAAAACCTTCCAAAAAGTCTCTTATTCCAAACACTGAGAAGCAACCTCAGGAGAATGTAATTCATTCTCCTGCTAAAAGCCCTGTCCCTACTTATTTGTCATTCGGCCAAGGGGCAAAAACCACCCCAAACCAGAGGGGACAGTATAATTCTCCCAAAGGCCTGTATTCAGCAGAAACTTTAAGGGAAATGGTCATGCAACAAGACAGTCTAAATGGCCTGCCATTGTTGGGGTAGGTAACACAATAGCTAACCCACAAATCTGTATCTTCATGAGCAATTCCACCAAATCTGCTTTAACAAACTAGTTGCTAGTGCTCAATTTTCACTAACGGGTCACAGAAACATTGGCTAGCCTCACCTGTATCCCTGCAGTACTTTTAGCAAAACTGTGGCAAAGAGTACTCAGAACATTCCGTCCTTACCTCTGCACATTCTGCTCTTTCATGCAGCGGATCAGCTGGGAATGTGCTTGGCAGCAGCGGGACCAGTGGTCAGTCAGGCTCACCTGACCCCACTGCCTGCAACACGAGCAGGGCCTGGCCGAGTCTGATCTGTATCTATGAAAGTTCGCTGTTTCCATATGACAACATACTACGGTTATTTTAGTCGTGTAAGAGCTACATCTCTTATGATTAGAGGAGGACTGCCAAGCTTGAAGTTGGCTTATAAATGATGCCAACACATTAAAGATGGTGCTTTCACCTTTTTTAATATGTTGGCATCATTTATTAGCTTCATAAATCTCCTAAATCTTCTCTGTCGAAAAACATGTGAGCAAATTCCCACAGGCCCCAAGCGTTGAGCCGTAATTGAACATGGGTGCAAATGTGCGCTCGTTGGCTCTTTTAACGTGCTCAGAATGTCACAGCTCCTGTAACAGTATATCCCAAATGAAGTCCTACCGAAACGATGCCGTCACACATCCTCTATTTACAGCTCACAGGAACAGAATTCCCGCTAGGCAACATCACATGCACGGCTGAGCAGAGCATGTGCGTCCATTGACAGTTCATTTGGTAATCTATGTACAAGTGGTCTGATACTGTACATTACACTGTAAACTTTGATTCTTGTTGTCATGCAACTAGCAAAGACATCTTTGAATTGTGATTGGTTCAGTGTTGTTTTTGTATTATATATTATTATAGTATTTGTTAGAATTTTGACTTAGCTTTTATTTGAAAATTTTCAGTTAATGTTAATTTAAGTTTTAAAAATATTATGTGCTTTTGTCATTTTTTATTTTTTTATATTTCTATTTAGTTTTAAACTATTTTTATTTTAGTTTTAGTAATTTTAACTTCATTCCTGTTAGTTGCCAAGACAATATTTCTATTTTTCAAGTAAGTTTTTTTAAGATTAAAGGGGCTATTTGTAAGAATTCTGTGTGAACAGCTTGTAACGAAAATTTTTAAAAACATGACCTTCCCCCGACTTTCTAGGCTATATGATTTTTATGTGAAAGTCAAGGGTTGTTTTTGCCGGGAAAATCAAAAGATGTAACGTGCGAGAACAAACCTCTTGAGGAAGCTCAAACATGCTGCGTAACACATGGGAACCTCACTGGTTACGCAGCAAGTTTGTTCACACACGTTATTCAGGTTCGGTTGAGCTTCTGTTTATGTTTGCTGATCAATGTTTATATGTGAGTAAATGTGAGGGCAGATGCAGTGACGCAATGACTTTACCCATCTCTTTTATTTAGAAGGTGGACTTATTCCGCCATATTGTGCATTGCACTTGGGGTGAACTATCATCAATATATTTAAATATATACAGGTTTAAGGTGCAAGTTCTTTAGGCAAAGTGAAGCAGTTTGCACTCTGTTAATGTTGAGTTTTCCCTGCTAATTTACATGTACGTGGATCTATTATCATTCAACACACTGCCAAATCAAGGCTAACACTGCCTCTTTTGTCTTTCTTTTGTTTTTTGTTTTTTTGTTTTTTTCTCCATATTCCTCTATTTCATCCCAGGTCATTGCCAACACAGCTGCCAAGTCAGTAACAGATTTTGAATACAAAATCTCCAGAGTTGCGTGTGAATCTGTATGCTCTGAAGCATGGCCACATGCAGAACCGTGGTTGTGGTTTGCATGCTTACATTTTCAACTCCTGAATGTTCAAAAGCTATTTTGAACAATTTGACATTTCAGACATGATGAAATGTTAAATGCTTTTGGGTGAAGTATTTAAACTAGATAAATCTATAGTTGGTTTTGGTTATAGTTTTATTGGTCAATGCATCTTTGCATGATTTTTTTGAAGTATCATAAGTGGAACTATTGCATGCCATGTCTTGACATGGGATTTTATTAGAATGTAAAACAAGAAACTAACAGGTGGTGTAAACAATTCAAACTAAGTAGAAAACTGTAGTATTGTAAAAACTCAGTGCTGTTTAATACAGGATACAGATGTAGCCTATTAAGTTAGGTAAGTCAAGCATACATTGTTCTCACTGTCAAATGGCCTCTATCTCTCTGTTTTCATGCATATTTCTGACTCCTCACCATCACCCACTCTCCTCTACACTATCGCACCCCGGACACTCCCTCACCTGAACTCTTACAGCCAAGAATATGTTCCCAGCTTCAACCCCATTGCACTCAAGGACTCCGCCTTGTCCACTCACAAGCCTATTGAGGTGAAGGGTCCTGGTGGGAAGGCTACTATCATCCATGCCCAGTACAACACTCCTATTAGTATGTACTCTCAGGATGCTATTATGGATGCCATTGCTGGTCAGGCCCAAGCCAGAGGGAACGAGATGAGGTAGGTCTATGGTCCTGTCCACCACTTTTATTACACTAATGCTTAGGTGAGAGCTGAGGAAAAGTGATACAGTGGCCCCAAAATGAACAGCCCTACTACATGAATCGCGTGTAGTTAAATTGCATTAGAAACAGTATTATATTTCAATATTTAATGAAATTATATTTTTAAATGAAAAGTTCACTTAAAATGGAAATTCTGTCATTATTTGCTAACTCTCATGGACACTTTCAATGCAATGAATGTGAATGAGAACTTGGAAATCAGGAAAAAGAAGTATATCATTAAAAGTGGTTCACACAACTTTCCACATCTTCTGAAGTCATATGATATGCACATTAGCACGTGATTTGCACATTTGGCAATGTTCAGTTCAGAAACAAATCGTTCTTTTGAGTCAGATCTTTTCAATGAATTGGTCGATCCAGTCCACAAAACTGGTCTGGCTCATGAGCCTAAGTTCAATTCAATTCAATTCAATTCACATTTATTTGTATAGCGCTTTTCACAATACATATCATTTCAAAGCAGCTTTACAGAGAATGCGTGTCAACATTACAAATTAAAGAATGCAGTTAGCAAATAATGTAATAATTTACAATTTACAATCACTGTTAGCAGTGTAACTGAACGTAGAAGCAATGAGCTCCTGGAAAAATGAATAACTTAACAATAATCAAGATATAGAATTTGTGCAATGTGCATGTTGATCCAGATGATTGCGTCTTCNTGGTCAGAAGCTAGAAGTAAGTCGTTTGTAATTTTAATGAGCGCAGTTTCTGTGCTATGACGCGATCTGAATCCTGACTGAAATTTCTCATAGATAGCGGTTTTTTGCAAGAAGGAGCATAATTGGACCGACACCACTTTTTCTAGTATTTTAGACATAAATGGAAGATTTGAAATGGGTCTGTAATTTGCTAATACATTTGGATCTAATTGTGTTTTCTTAATGAGAGGCTTAATAACTGCTAGCTTGAATATAGTGATCATTTGTGGTTTCAACAGTCAACTTAAATGCAGGATGCTTTTGAGAAACGCACCTCTGAGCGATTTATTCATGATCCGGTTCCCACAGTTTAACTCCCCACTCAGTTATTCTCTTAAGTCAGAGAATATCAGAAAATGGCAGAATTTTAATTTTTGAGTGCATCTAAGTGTCTAAATACTTTTAAGGACCACTGTATGTAGCAATTTAGGGCACAAGCAAGAACTAAGGAGACCTTCATAGAGGGCTACAGTGATTTACGTATTTTTGTAGGCCATCATTTTTTTATTATTATTTTTTTTTAGTTAGCACCACCCTAGTTCCCTCAGCAAAAACTCAGTAGGATCTTACTATTGGCTTTTGGAATATTGCCCATAAGCTTTGTGAACTACACCATGGTCGCATGACTTCAACATCACCACCATTAAGCTACTGACAAATCTTTCGGCCTGAGAGGTTTAGTTAGAATAGTTTGCAAGAGAGGAATTATAAACACAATGAAGCTGTGAAAGCGGACTAGTGAGAAGATCAGTTTACCGGTTATCGTCGTTCTAAACACCGCTTTTAACCCCGGGTAAAGACCCCGTTTCACACTTGCGGGTTTAGCACTGCATTTTACCCAGGGTTATGAAACCCTTCTCTGGAGCAGCTTTTGCGGTGTTAACTCCGCATTGCGGTGCCAAACTTGTACAGTGTGAAACATTGCGGTGTTAGAATGTTACAACTAGTTGCGCAACCGACAACCAACCGCATGCCTTATATTCAAGCACTTTGGGCAGACAAGGAAACACCGCGCGATGTATATAAACAGTCGTATCTGCATAGGAAAAAATGTCAAACGGCGATGGAAAACGCTATAATTGGAGTGAAGAAGAGACCGTTTCGTTCTTACCTTTATAATTCAAAAAAGTTAACGCAGAAAATTTTTATATTTTTACAGTCTGCAATGTGTAATATGAGGACGCGCTATGCTAGAAGCCTTTATGTAAACAGGTCACGTGCTGCGTTTGTCCAGTCAGTAACACTGACACAGCGAATATTCAAATAAGGACGTGCAATGTGAAATGGCAGTTTATGAATACCCAGGATTAACTGTTAATCCCGGGTATATTGAGCAGTGCGAAACGTGAATAAAGATCACCCAGGGTTCCGTTTACCCGGGGTTTAGAGTGACCCAGGGTTAACTATTTGTGCAAAAAGTGTGAAAAGCCCATTTAGCCACTTATTAGCAATTATACATTTTCAAGAAAAGTAAAAGCTTTGAAAAAAAAATCACAAGAGGGTATTACTGATGTATTTTATGTCATAGAATAAAATATGAAAATATCTTGAACTTGTGTTCACCACAAACCTTATTTCAGGCATTTAACCAAAAACCCATTCAAAAACCCCATTGATTCAGGAAGTTCTAAAATGCTATAATTCATTTGTAGGTTTTGGCCTACAAAATATGTCATTCCTGAAGCCCTCTATTTAAATAAGAAGGCAAATTCTTGCAATTTGTTATGAGATGTTAGGGAAAGTAAATGTTTTTTGTATGTAATATGTAATATATTAAATGTAATATATTTACAGTGTACTGTTTTTGATCTGAAACTTGCTTAAATTTGCAGTGTTTATAACAGTAAGAGCTCATTGTTGGTCATCTAGTCTGGGCTGATTTCAGGCTTCCACAAGGTCATGTGTATCAACCTCATCTGTGCTTTTCCTCCCTCTTCTGCTTGTAATTATGTCACTCCATCCACAACCAATCACCCAACCATACCTCATCACTCATCCTCGCCTCACCCACTCCACCTTTCCACTCCCTCCATGTGACACGGCACTGTCTTGCTCCCTCCCATCCCGGTTCATCATGTGATTGACAGTGGTGATGACTCCGCTGGATCTCCCTTGGCGTAAGTAGCCAACAGTCTGTTTAGATCCATCACAGCTGCTTTGACTCATCTCATGTGTTATATTCTCTGTTAAAGGCTGATTGCATAAACACTGAAGTGGACTTTTTTGGTCATTTTTCAATTACCATGTTACACAGTTGGGAATATGTAAGTAAAGTAAATGGAGCGCAATAAAGAAAAAGAAATAAACTTGTATTAAAAAACGAATGAAGACAAAACTTAAAAGCAATGTTCTGAGTATATCTGCCAGGGGAGAATTACATAACGTCTAACATCTTACTTTACCTTCTCCTAATATGGGAACTCTGCATACAGTTTTATCCTAACTCATTCTTGAGTCACTTCCTCCATCACAGCTCTCTCACTAAGATAGAACTGTAATTAGAATAATGCACATCTTCACAAGAAGCGTAATGCAAAAAAGTTTGTTTATTAATTCATAAATAAATTCAGCAAATACTGTCCTTCATGATGATTATTGGAAATGCAATTATGTAATCATTTGTAATTATTTGACATACACAAATTCAGAGAACACAGTTGAACGACTGATCTTGATTTTTTTCCCCCCTTTTCTCTTTGTTTGGGAGTAGCTCACTTCCTATTAAAGACCCTCTTGTGGACAGTGCTTCTCCAGTGTACCAGGCCGTGATCAAACCTGACGATAAGGAGCCGGAGATGTCTGAGTGGGCCCGTCGTGCCGCCAACCTGCAGTCCAAGTCCTTCCGCATCCTTGCTCATATCACAGGAACGGAGTATTGTGAGTACAGCCTTTCTTAATGTGGACTGGAAATTGGTTTGAACTGAAAGGGCTGACATGCTTTAGACGCACTGACATAAGATGACAGCTAGTGTTTGTGTGATAAAAATCAGTTTGCACTTTATTTCGAAAACTCAGCCTGTAAAAGGTAACTCTATTTTTATTTTTTATGTCACAGTGCAAGATCCAGATGAAGAGGCTCTTAGAAAATCAAGGTAACCCACTTTGTCTCAATTTTTTGCTGTCTTGACCTTTTAAAAGAAGTAAACTTTAGCATACTTTTAAAAAGAGAACACATTAAGGAAATTATATACTTTAAAAGATATATTATATTTACAATTAAATAGAAATATATTATAGTTTAAATTTATATTAAAAAATTGTTTCAAATTGTTATGCAAGTCACATATCAGTATGATTTCAGAACAATAAACATTCAGATATTAGTTTTTCTAAGAAAGTGTTTGTTTGTTTGTTTTATTTCTCATATCTTTTTAGATAACTGGTCTCAGACAGGTTTGTTAAGTAGTTTGCCAGGTCTTCTTAGGTAAATGGAAAACATACTTAAAGGGTTAGTTCACCCAAAAATGAAAATTCTGTCATTAATTACTCACCCTCATGTCTTTCCAAACCTGTATGACTTTTGTTCATCTTCGGAACATATTCAGATATTTTTAATTAAATCTGAGAGCTTTCTGTCCCTCCATTGACAGCCTATGCAACTACCATTTTTAAGCCCAAGAAAGGTAGTAAAGACATTGTTAAAGTAATCCATGTAACTCCAGTGGTTAAAGCTCAATTTTATGAAGCGAAGTGAGTGCTTTGTTTGCAAAAAAAAACAACAACATAATTTACCACTTTATTTTCAAAATATTAATCTCCAATGCGCACTCACGCAACAAAGTCTGCTCTTTCGTCAACACAACATGCATACGTTGAGGTGTTCTTGTAAATGCGCTTTTGAGATTGGATTTCTTTAATGATGTCTTTATCTTTCTGGGGCTTGAAAGTGGTAGTTGCATAGGCTGTCAATGGAGGGACAGAAATCTCTCAAATTTCATTAAAAAGATCTTCATTTGTGTTCTAAAGATGAACGAAAGTCATACAGATTTGGAATGTCTTGAGAGGGAGTAATTAATGACATTATTAAGCAAGTCACAGTTCTCATGCAATATGGGGAGGAAGAAAGATCTTTCTGAAGATTTAAAGCATAACAAGTCTTGCAAAAGGCATGAAAACAACTAATATTTTGTGAAAACTGAATAGAGGTTATCAAATTATCATAAGATTTGTGAGCGATTTAGAGCACAGAAAAACCCGGTCAGATAAAGGATTATTAAGGAACATTTCTGTCAAACAAATTAATTGTATTAAAATGACAGCTATAAACAAGCCACTGTTGAGAAGCAAACAGATATTTGAAGCTGCTGGTGTCTCTGCAGTCTCAAAAACCTCTCCATGCAGGCTGGCAGTTGTGCATAAAGTTGCATTTTGGCAAACTGTTTGCCATACACACATTTAAAAAGCATATTTCAAATCAACAATAAAATCTGACACGAACTGTCCCATAATGTTGTTTCTTATGCTCAAACTGCGTTATATTTCAGGCTGGATCAGCCAATGAGCATGTCCAGTCTTAAGAGTGCGTCTCAGGAAACTGACTATGGCAACTGGAGCTTCTAATGGCAGCTGTTCATCTTGAAGCATCGCTGTATGACGTCAAAGTACTGCAAGAGCAATTCAAAGCCGGCTGCTCTCTAATCGCTCTTGCGGTACTTCGGTGTCATAAAACAATCGGTCTGCGCAGCGCCGCTTCAAGTCAAACACACCTGATGACTTAACCAATTGGCGATTGGCTCTTTTATTTAGAAGGCGGGGCATATTCCGCCATATTCATATGAGTGCACCATCTTGGTATATTTTAAGTTGAAAAGTTTGATTCAATACAGTTAAGCATGCTTCTTTTTCACAAGGGCATTGATACAATTTATTGTCGAAGCATATAAAGCTCTTTTGATTAAGTAAAATCAATTATGCATTTTTATTTTTATGTTTTTTTTTTACAGGGAGAAATTTGAATCCGAGGTAAAAGGCCCACGATTTGCCAAACTGAAAAACTGGCACCACGGCCTATCTGCACAGATCCTTAACATCCAGGGGTAAATGCCTCCTAATGTTGCTGGACAGAAGTTGAGGCAACAATCAACAAAGAATCCAGAAGACGATGTAAAGTGAGGGTGCAATAGGCAGAGAGAAGTAGTTTAGTGACTGGAATGTGAGTTAGTGTTATAAACTAGCCTGTAAGTGAACACACAAAGCTCCTGTGTTTGATGTTCATATGTCTGTTTGTTTCATGTAACTTTCAGTCACTGAAACATAGTGCATAGTGCTTAGTTGTCTTTTTTTTTCATTTGATGTTTCTCTTTTTCTTCTCTTTTGGCTGCTCTGTTTATCCTAAATTATTGCCGAATAATGAATTGCCTGAATGAATTGCTGATGTAAAAAAAAAAAAACCTAACCTAACCCTAAGAGAAATTATAAAATTATGTACCACATCCACTGCAATACTCCACACCACAGCACATATTGAAATACAAACCAAATGTTCTATTGTTAATGTGAATAAAACATTATTACTTTTAACCAAATAAACAAAATTGTCAGTGTGACTTGTTTATTTACAAAGCCTTCTGGTTATTGGATCGACTCTTTTGGGTGTTCTTTGTAAGGTAAACAGTAATACAATTCCACACAAAGACAAATTTGAATGAGAAAACTTTATTTTAATGCTCTTTGTTTATCTAAATTCATACCACATGGAGCGTCTGCAATATACACCCAGTCAGTTTCTGCAACACCAATACTGACCAGCAGATGGTACTATAATTCAGAGTAACAAGTAGTTCACTCTTACCTCCTCTGTCTGTGTATAAGTTCGCACTTCACCCTTACGTTTATGTGTACATTTACTAATATAAAAAGCGGACACCTATTTTATGTGTATTACTTGTAGGGTAGCCTTCATTATAAACATAAAAGTTAAACTACTAGTATATTCTTCCTCATATTGACACCAGATGGCACCCGCGGCTCTAATTTTTGGGCGACCCCCTCCCATTCATCCATCCTCTCCCTGGATGCGCGTCTATCCAGGCTTGTTTTTCACCTCGCGGGTCTGCGAGTGGAACGCTCGCGCTCAGACGCGCTGCTGTGATTGGGGGACTAAAGCAGCGCGCTGCTGTGATTGGAGGATTGAATCAGGGCTCATCGCGTTACGCGCACGAGTGGAATGTTCCCTCACACAGAGGCACTACTACAGAGGAAAGAACGAAAGAAACCGGAGAAAACGTCCAGGAAAGCTGGAGAAAATCTCACTACAGAAAGTCTTTATAATTCACATTTTGAAGTAGACCTTCGTCACGAGTTATAAGTCCTAATTTGGAAGGATTTTGAGCTGTTTTAGCGCCTTCATCAAATAGGTAAGTGGGAATTCCGGATATTTGCGTGATGATTTTCTTTCCGGTTGTGGAGGGGGAAAGTTTGTTTCTCTTGTCATGGTTTCGTTCTGCAAAAAATGGACGCTTTAAACGAGCAAGGCAAATAATACAATGTTTGACAAAGGGATTTCTTATATACAGTTTTTGTAAATGCTTCTTTTCACCCATATCTGCTATTTTCCTATTCTAGCCCTTTTGTATATAATCTTTATCTACAACAGCCATGTTCACTTAAGGCAAACCTAAATTACTCATTTCTGTCTACGTTGCTCCATATTGTTTATTGCATTTTTGTCTGATGTTTCTTTGATAACATCTGTGTTTGGGTTTTGTTGTCAAGTCCCAACATGCATCGTGTTAAATCTCGACTACTACCTGCTTGTTGTGTTGCTCGGATTGGCCTTTGTCAGTAGTTGAATTAGAAAGATTTTGTCCTTTTTTTAGATACCTATGTTGTCTTTGCCTTAACGATACATAAAGATTATTTTTATGTTAACGTGTCCAATAACCCTTTTTTGCCATACCTATGGCTTTATTTCTTCTTCACACAATCATAACTAAATGACTACAACAAAAACATATGAATTATTACTATTGCATTGACAACAATAATAATTACTATTACTGTTCCTATTGTTGTTATTTATGCTATTATATTTATGCAAGCTTTTGTGATTTAAATGTCACAAATTAATTTAGATATTTGTTTTGTGCTCTACATTACATTAGTTACATTACCTCTGAATACTGTTTTTGGGTGCTGCCATAAAATTATACTGTTTATCGATAGACCTGATATTAAAGAACTGTTAACTGATTAAGTTGGTCAAACCGATTATCGACAACCAATCATTCAGACTCATTTGTTGCAATTTTGCCTTAGTTGTTTTTTTTATTGTTGAGTATTTGTAAAGTAGAAGACTGCTTGGATAATGTTTCCACAATTCAGTCAGCTTTCTGTGTGAAATTTTAACACCCTTAACTATGAGTTATTGGTCTATGACATTTATGTCTCTTTTGCAAACTCTTGCAGTGTCTTCTAAGTTGTTTTAGAGGGACATTTAGAATAAAGTGTAAATCTTTTTTTGGTCCTGACCCTCCACAGCACCTAGAGAATGAACAGACCCATGATTAGTCCCAGGGGCAATTAAACACAGAAACAGATAAATCTCCTACGAGGAGAGAGGCAGTTCTATCCATATATCTTAATTTACCGTGGTATTGGTCTTTCAGATTTGTGGAGGGAAAAAAGTGCAGAAAGCTCTAAATTAAAAACAGAGAACCTTAGAAAGGCCTGTGCTTGCTCTTGGCTCTTCTGAGAAGTCCTCTCTTTTTTTAGTGGCAGTGTTTGGAAACACAAATAGACCTAATGCCTACAGTTTATTTTCCCTCTCTGTGTTGTCGTAAATACGAATAGTCGTTCAAGTAAACTTTTTTTAGCTACTTAATATGCTGAAAGTCCTTGATTGTGCAGATATCATTGTGAACAGATATGAGATAGCATGTTGGCAAGTGTGAATAATGTTAATTGAAGGCAGACTGTTTTCTAAATGGGGTCTCCTTTTGACTATAGAGATTCCTGTTGCATGCACTCGTCTAACCACCATATGTATCCTCATGCAACATTGTGTGAAAACCACATTGCTTGACAAACAAAATTCTTTCAACTCTTTGTAGTCTGAATAAAGCTATATTTATTAATTCATTAGTGAGAGTTTAGCTTATGGTGTGAGTCTTATTTTTCCCATGATTACTTTTGGATTTAGTTTAGTATAAATAATGCACTGCAAAAAAAAAAAAAACTTTTCCATTAGCAGTGTTCTAGATTTAAATAGAAACAGTAATTTTGTTAAATTGTAAAAAGTTTATATATATATATAATATAAACTTTAAGATTTATGATCTCAATATATTATGCAATAATGCTTCCCAAGTAAAAAAAATTTTTGTTCGTTTTTAAAAAATTTTTTTTGGTAAACAAGGTTAAGCAAATATATATATATATTTTTTTTGTTGTTGCTATGTTGCTGTTAGATAAGTCAACTCTATTTGTTGTGTAATTGCATATATTGAATGCGTATGATTATGTAGTGCATTAATTGTGTAAATACAGACGTATAATCAGGACTACTTGCCCTGAAGCATGTTTATAAGGTCAGCCCTGCCCTTGACACAGGAATTCACATTCACAATCTGTGTCAGATAGATTTGTCTCATGCCTGTTCATTCTCACAAACCTTTGGCACCCATTTCTTGCCATTTGCATCATGTTTTGTAATCTACTGGCATGTTTGTATGTGCAAGATGTGGGCTCAAAAACAGCGATGACCCCAGCAGCACCCCTCCCACCTCTTTACAGCACATGAAACCTTAAGTAATCTGAATTGCTCCTGCAGCCACAGGCCAGAAAAAGGCCTGTGCTCTGCTTGCAACTAAAATAGAAGGCCTGGAGTGGGAGGGGAAGAGAGAAACAAATCTAATTTTCTCCCTAAGAGCCAGGCTTTCTTTATTTATATATCGTTATGGCTGTATTTAAAGGAGAAATGGTGGCCCGCTTCCTCCATGCATGACTCGCTCTTTATTTTTCAGCCTGTGGGCCTTCGTCTGGCCATAGAAGAGCCTCTCCTTGGAAAGGGGGGAGGAGAGAGAAAGAGAACACGAGGGAGGGAGAATGGAAAGGGGGGAAGAGAGAGAGTAAAAGAGTCAGGTTTCGGTCCCTGTGCGCTCTAAGCTGAATCAGACAAGAACGTTTCTTTAAGCAAAGCTGCTTTTAGTCTTACATGCTCTGATTTGCTTAAAGGGATCATTCACCCCACAAAAATTAATATTCTGTCATCATTTACATGTTGTTCCAAACCTGTATGACTTGCTTTCTTCTGCAGAACACAAATGAAGATATTTTGAAGAATGTTTCAGCTGTTTTTGTTCAAGAAGATAATTTGAGAACTTTCTTGTTTTTTTGTTTTGTTTTTTGTCCATATAATTGAAGTCAAGGGGGTCCTAAACAATTGACTTTCATTATATGAACAAAAACCAAACAAGAATTGTTAAAAATGATCTTCCACAGAAGAATCAGGGTCATCAGGGTGAGAAAATGACAGAACTACCATTTTTTGATAAACTATCCCTTTAATACTCAGTATATGGAGTTGCATGCTTCATAGTACTCTGTTCAGTTTACTGTTGTGTAATTAACCTTGGCTGTAATAAGATGTGGTAGCGAAAAACCAGAGGAGGACTAGTTTCATGGCCTTGAATGGCAGAATGAAATTGAGTCTGGGGAGATCTTATCACTTTCTGCAGTAACAGTAAGCCTGTTTATTTCCCTTTTTTAGTGCATGGAAAGGTGGAGCGCACATCCCAGCATGGTGAATCTTTTCTCACTAAATGTTATCTTCAAATCTTAATGAATGCCAAATCTGCAAATGGCCTGTATGCAGTTGGCAAGTGAAGAATGATTCTTTTGAGCAGCTTTGAGAAAGGACAGAAGTTGTTTCAGGTTGAAATAACATGAAAAAATCTTGTTTACTACTTGGATGCGAAGCACATCTTTCATGCATGCAGGTTGAATTTGTCAAATACTATTTGACGTATGTTCTTAGAGAAAATGCACATAAAACACTTGTATTTGGAAACCGCTACTAAATTGGCCTTTGTTAAGCCTTTACACCCTCATGTTGATGTAGAGCTCTGTGTAATACCTTTTTCCATGTCACTCTCTTTATCTGTCTCTGTATAGGAAATGCCATGTCTTTCAGGAGCGTTTTGTTGTGACCACACAGAACAATAGAGCAGAGTTGGTTGTGGTTAGCTGAGCGTGCAAAGCAGACACACGTCCATTATTTGCTGTGCCGAGACCTCCCAATGTTTAGATCTACCATCTAGTGCTACTCCTTTATACCAATTCGGTAGCGACTTATGGTTAGAGCCTGCCTCTATGATCCCAGGGCTCAATGCTAAGGATGTTTTCTACTGGTTCAGATATTTACTTGCCCTGCCAAAATTTTCACTGGCCCCCACCACAAAAAAAGTCAGGTTATTGGCCTGGTTATTGTTTTTGATCCATGTAACCTTAATAAATAAGGTTATGACACCAAAACTACTGGCCTAACTGGGATTTATTACTGCTGTCATTTTAAGAGTGAATGCACGGATCCAATATACTGATACACTTTTTCTTTCTCAACTGTTTATGTTCACTTAAGCCATAACCAACTGTATTTATGAGGATACTCACCAATACGGGCATTTTGACAATTTTTTTGTATGTCCATTCAAGCGCAAGAAGACTTGATAGAGAACTCAATTCAGTATTTGCACGTTGACTGAGATGCGGTTTTCTGGGTGCACACTTCTGATGTGTGTTGCGCACACAAAACTTTGTAAACAGTGGGTGATTACTGAATTGAGTTCTCTTTTGCGTCCTCTTGCGCTTGAAAAATTAAATTGGCAAGGCTTAAAAACATGTGAAATGATAAACGTTTGTAATGATGCACGATCAGGCAAGTGACAGTTCCGTCAACTGTCCCAAGCGTTGTTCACGCTGGCCCCGGGCCATTGGGCAGTCCTTATTGTCGAGCCCTGGATGCTATGTTGGTCACGTGAGCATATTTATAGTTCTTCCCATAATGTTTTTTTTTAAATGTAAGGTTTATTCGAAATGTATTGCATGCTCTTCTTTGCATACTGTTTTGATTGTTTGAGTATTGGATCTTTTCCCTTTGCTTTGCATGGGTAGTTATATTTGACATTTTATTATGGAAAGATCTTCCCAAACCATGCCGTCTGCATTTTTGCAGCACATTATGTCAGGTCTGAGATGTGTTTGGCTTCTGCACAGAACCACACAACTTTAAAGAGGGGCATTTCCAGAGTCTGACTCTCTCAGTCTGAACTTTGCTTGTGCTTATAGTACTGCTGAACCCTGAACAAAACCCTCAATAAAAAACGTTCATTAGCACTGAGGCCTCCAGCAAGACAAGTCCAGCCATCAAAGAAAACAGGGTATAATTTCTGCATGTAGATTAAATGCATATAGAACCTCAAGGTTTGACAATAAGGATGCCCTTATGGCTAGAGGTCAGTGTGAGAGAGTTTTATAACAGTTGAGGAGCCAGGAACACCATTTTTCATGTGTTTCTATTCTTCTCGATTTTTGTGATGTTTGAAATTCCAAATGAAATGAAATCAATACTAATATTTAAAAAATCACAACATGTTAGTCTTGAAAGCATTAGATAGAATGAGTTGAAAAAAAAAAATCCATAATATTTTCCAGCAAAAGTGGCTTTGTTTCATATATTAGGGATGAGCACGAGTACTATTTGAACGTGACATCGATGATAGATCACGAAAACGATGATCACCTGAACTTATCTTTTTCTAATGGCTTTAAAAGTGTACAGTGATGCCTCGAATTTCTTTGATAATGAAAATACAGTAAAATGCAAGATGTGTAGCACCAAACTTCCATATACATAACATTATAATGAGAACATTTTTGTTATAGAATGTTGTGAATTCTTTGTGCTTAATTTAGTTGCCTGTGTTTCAGCATTGTTGTTTTGGGAAGAGCGCATCCACAGCGGGAGTTATACATTCAGACAAGCACGTTATACATTCACTTGCACATTTGCGTCCTTTTGTGCAGATGTAAGTTGTAATATTACTTGTATGCATTATATAGCAGATTCAAGGAGATATGGCTAACAGAAGGTCTTGTACAGCACCATGAGCTATAGTCTACATATTGTGTTTTCTGCTTCAGAGCCATAACCTAAATGAATGGAGAATGGCTGGTTGTAATTGAATGACTTCCTCCATAATAGGTCTCTGCTTTGTAGAGGAAATGAGTAAGAGTTCCTAAATGGTGAATATGAACAGATGTGTTACATGGTGGTCATCATCACTCAACTATTGTGAGCACAGGGTTAATTATTGCCTTTCTCCTTTATACTTTGCCAGTCGCACCTCTTAATGGACTGTTAGTGTTTCAGCACAAAAGGAGACATCCGGTGGTTGTTTGACTGATCACATAGTTCACATTAGTTCACATAGTTTGCATTTAGGCTTGGTATGATTATCTGACCATTTTCAGCACTGTTTTCTGGCTTTCTGCTCATTGGTGGTTTTAAATTGTGCTTGAAGCCTGTGGCTTTGACAGTAAACAAGTTTGCTGTCATCTCACAAAACTAAAGATCCTGACTGAAAAGCTTAGCCGTTACCTTCCCACGAAGCTGATTCGTGACTGAATGCTCTCTCAGAGCTTGTAAAATATCACAAACATTAAGGAATATCATAACCACAGTGTAAAAAGAATGAGTGGGTGCTTTGCAAGCACAGTTGAACCCTCCCTCGAGGCATCTGTGTTCCCATCCACAGTGCCTCAATGAACCACGCTAACCTTCTCATTTCATGGGCTTTAATTTCAATTAGCTATGGCTGATCGTTCGCTTTGATCGTATTAGTCTCCCCTCAGAGCCCCAATTGCTTTTTATACACCCTCATGCTTTCCTGTTGGTTTTACTAAACCCTCTGGAATTAACAGCAATGATGGCATCTTCATATGTTTGATTTCCACTTCCTACAGCTGTCGCTCTTCTTTCAGCACTGCAACAAAACAATGTGACAAATCAAGTCACATGTTTCTGGTCAAGTACGCAAGCCGCTCTGATTAAAAACTTCAAATTAAACTTATTTCCTAAAGCTTAATTGTCATTTTTGATGAGGCTTATTTCAAAGATTATCCCTAAAGCTTCAGATTTGGGAAGAAGTCAACATTCCAGGACTTCTTGGGAAATAAGTAATCCTCTTTCTCAGTGAGGGCAGTGGGGTCAACTCGTTCTGGCACCTGTGTGGATATGAATGTCTTAGGCTTGGTGACACTCTGTCTAAGAATCATTTCTGCCCTGTGTTAGGCGCTAATCCACAGAGTCTCAGTTCAGTTTAATCCTGGGATCTCCTGTTTGACATATTTAGTGTTATATTTAGTGAATTTGAAATGTTGAGTTTTGACATGAACTTTTTTGAAAACAAACAATTTACCCTCTTGAATTGTTTCTCATTTCCATTAAAGCTTCTGTGTTTTTGCTAGTTCAAAAGTCATATGGTTGAATTTGAAACACTCATATCATACCTTGTTATACTGTATCAAACCTCACTTGCAAATATGTACTTTCAGTTTTCAAACGTAAGTCTAGGCTGCACAAGTGGTTTTAGTGAGCAGTGTGGCATGACAGCTTTCACATTACCAATTTTCTTTCGAATCATGCCCTGTTTTGAGCTAAACTGCCAGTGTGAATGAAAGCATCCTCCAAGAACAATTCATCCATGTATATGTTTCACAACCTCCTAATGTTCTTAATATATTTTCTGACCTTAGCGTTGAGAATTTATTTCCATAGTGATGTTGAATCTGAAAAAAACAACTTTCCTCCTTTATCCAAAAGAGTCATGGGAGTTTGCATTTTATCTCTGTAGTCAGAAGTGCTGCGAAAACTCTTCTGACATGGTAAGATTGTTGTTTGCTTGTGTTTAATGCAGTAGTGACCTCCTAATGTTGTTATCTCATAAATGTAATATTTCCTCCATGGGCCTGTTTACATCTGGTCACTTAATGCATTTTCTCTGATTGGATAGCTATCTGATTATGAAAAGACCAGGTGTAAATGCTCTCCGAAATGCTTTTGAAACTGATTTAAATCTGATCACTCAAACCACTTGAGGAGGTTGTTGTTCGAGACACATTTCAGATGAAACTGGACAAGTATAAATGCTTCTGGTTGTTGAATATGTAAATTTATTCCTCCCAAAATGTAAAAAAAAAAAAAAAATAAACGTGTAAGAGCATGTTAGCTGGCACCCTGATCTGACAGTGCACACATTCCATATGACCCAGATGAGTAGCTGATTGTCTCTTCATCAAACCGACATGCAAACTGATGCAAATGAAACAGAAAATTCGGTGTTGCATCCTGAAGCTCAACACACAGTCATCTTCATTATGCTTAAATGTGTTTTAATGTCAATACTGATAAGGATTGTATGAACATTCAATAATATTAGTCTTGAAATACAAGATATTTAAAATGTACCTAAAGTATACTTGCAATAGTTCCACTTTAGCACAATCAAATATACTTAAGTATATCTTTAGTTGGACCTCAGCACTACTTCTGCACAATCAAAGTGCACTAAGTACATAATTAGTTGTTCCAATTTAGCAGACTTTAAGTATTACAGTTTAGTATACCAAAAGTACAATTGCAGGGTATTTGTATTAAGTACATAAATATGTAAATGTATTAGTATTATACTTAGCATGAAATAAATATATTTCAAATACATTTTAGTATATTTATTTTTCACTAAGGTTAACAGGCCCTTAGTTTTCCATTAGATTGTATAATCATCCTTTTTTTCTTCTTTTTTTTTTCGCTCTCCATGTCTCTTTAGGTACTACAAAGGTTTTTCACAAGAGTTTGTGGCTTTACCTTGAGATACATCTCCAGACAGTAGCCTCTTAATACTGACACCCATGATTCCCTGGATCATCATGTACTGCCACACTCGCTGCCCTGTGAGGTAAGAACCTGCTGCTTCCTGTTGCAGACTGCTATATGATGCTTTCCTTTACTTTATGATTGAATGTATTCCTTTTCCGTTTGGTCTGTGTGTTTTTATACTTTCTTTTGTAAATCAGGGTCTGTCGTATTTCTCAGAAGCCTTTGTGAAATTAAACTGCCGTTAAATGATTGGAGCGCTCTGCTCTGTTACCAGAGTGTCACTCAATCCAGAGCCAACTACATTAGTAAATGCTGCAGTTTTTTTTACTTCCTCCACCTTTTGGCTGTATTTTTGTAGGGGAGAAGGAACGTACAACCTTGATTACCGAAGCCCAGAGATTAACCCTTAACCCTGTCCCTGAGACAGAGACAGACCTACACAATCAGTGGGTTTCCTGTCTCATAATTATTGGCGCTTGATTGGTCTGTCAGAGACCAGATCCCCCTGCAGCCCACCTTCACCATTCCCCCCTCATTAATGACCCACGACATATGAGAACCATGTTTACATGCAGAACTCCATACCGCCACATCGACTGGATCACTGTTGGGATTTTCTCAGGTACTTAAGGGCTTTACTTTTGATTAGACTGTAGTGCGAGTTTAGATGTCGCTCTGAGGCATGGGTCAATCAGTCGGTGATGTAGTGAGTCGTATGGAACTGGGATGTTTACATGGGGCTAGAGGGATGGATGGCTAGAGGGAGGGGCTGTTCCACTCAATTGCAGCCACATGTTTGCAAAGGATGTGGAGCTGAACGAGGCCGTGTGATCTGCCAGACTTTAAACAGGGCCTTCGCCTGTGGGCAGCTCTAAAGTTTTCCAACGCGTTCTTCCAGCCTCTTCGTTACTGTGGTTTCTGGGCAAACACACTGCCCTGTTGCCGTACAATTTCGCATTCATGAACTGCACTCGCACTGCCTGAGATTCCCATACAATTGCTCAGACAAATCTGTTCTTGTGCTGACTTACACTAACACAGAGACCACACACATATAGCTAACTTATATTGAGATGGGGCATGGAATATTTCATATATGCCGGTGAACATATGCAGAAAGTAGAAGCAGGAAAACGTCTCGGTTATGTATATAACCTTAGTTNTGACAGTGTTTTCGGGCGGGTTTTATAGTTCCTGGTCGGTGACGTCACCCGCCTATGACGTTCCGTCTCCTGATTGGACAGATTTCATACGTGCTTCATGACGACATCACACAGGGTGTTCCCATAGCGATTACGCAGCGTAGAGTTCCCTTGAAAGGGAACTTTCAAACATGCACATGAAGCATAATGGAAAATGACATTGTCAACTAACTATGGTTTTTGTTTGTAATACATTGACCACCTGTTTTATGTGCTCTGTTTGTCTGTTTTGACATGTTTATATATGTATCTACACTGTAAAAATATCCCGTTAAATTTACGGTAAAAACTGGTAGCTGTGGTTGCCAGAAATTCACTGTAAAAAATACTATGACAATGTTTCCGTTTTTAGAGGATTCCGGTATATTTTACAACTTATAACCATATATTTCAGTGACATAATGTTAATTTACTTACTTTAACTACCAAAATCTGCCTTTATACTTAAAATGTACAGATAACCACCACAATAATACAGGCAGCACAATAGAAAGCCACATGATTAATCAGAGTTCGCAGCCTATTGTAAGCAGCTTGTCCATAAAACATGGTCAATACTCATATATAGACGGTGCGCATGTTCATATATACAAACACAAAACACCATCAGAGTAACACACGTGACACTATAATAATGCAATAAACATGAACTAAATAACAGAAAATGTAACACAAAATGTTTTTTGTTTTTTTTTTACCATAAATGATATTGTAGTTCTTAGTTTTTACTTGCAAAAACCATACATTTTACAGTATTTTACTGTAAAATCACATATAATGTGTTGTTAAGCCATTAACAGCTTATTAGTATATGTTAAGGAAACTTGCAGTTAACTAATTAACGTGTGTTTCTGTAGCATTTTCATGGCATTTTTCTGTAAATACACTGCGTTCCAAATTGTTATGCAATTGACATATCAGTAAGATTTCAGTACAATAAACATTCAGATTTTAGTTTTTCTAAGAAAATGTTTGTTTGTTTATTTATCCATGTCTTTTTAGATAACTGGTATCAATCTCAGACAAAATAATTTGTCAAGTCTATGGAAACCCTACTTAGAGGTTGTTCCACATTATTAAGCAAGTCACAGTTCTCATGCAGTATGGGGAGGAAGAAAGATCTTTCTGAAGATGAAAAGCATGAAATGGTGCAATGTTGTGCAAAAGGCATGAAAACAACTAATATTGTGTGAAACTGAATGGAGATTATCGAATTATCATAAGATTTGTGAGTGATTTAGAGCACAGCAGAACTCGGTCAGATAAAGGCTTATTAATGAAAGTTCCTGTCAAAAAAATGTATTGTATTAAAAGGGCAGCTATACAAAAAGCCAGTGTTGAGCAGCAAACAAGTATTTGAAGCTGCTGGTGTCTCTGGAGTCTTGAGAACCTCACCATGCAGGCTGGCGGTTGTGTTGCGTAAAGATGCATTTTAGACACCTCTAATCAAACCTAACAAAGAGAAACATTTACAGTGGGTGTAGAAATATATTTTCAAACAATTTTTATTGCTGTGGTGTTTTTTTGCAGCATGGGATAGTGCATAGTGCATTGAACAATAGTGCATTGTACTATGCACTATCCTCCTTTTTATACCATAGCTGAAAATGGACAGTTATGAACTCCACATATCTTGCAAAAGTCATTTTAATACCCTCCATCTCACTTCCCAGTATTCCAGCCCAAATCATCACCCACCAGCTCCTTGCTGACGTCGCAGTCTTGTTGAAACGTGGTGGCCATTCACCAACCATCCAGAAATCCATCCATTTAGACCATCCATTGTAGTACGGCATTAGTCAGTGAATAAAACTATTTAAAAATGAGTCTTCATGTATTTCTAAACCCACTGTAAATGTCTCTTTGTGAGGTTTGGTTTGGAGTAGCTGAAATGCATCTTTACGCACAACTGCCAGCCTGCATGGAGAGCTTCTTGAGACTCCAGAGGCACCAGCAGCTTCAAATACCTGTTTGCTGCTCAACACTGGCTTTTTTTATAGCTGCCCTTTTAATACAATTAATGTTTTTGACAGGAACTTTCCTCAATAAGCCTTTATCTGACCGAGTTCTGCTGTGCTCTAAATCACTCACAAATCTTACGATAATTCAATAATCTCCATTCAGTTTCACACAATATTAGTTGTTTTCATGCCTTTTGCACAACATTGTGCCATTTCATGTTTTTCATCTTCAGAAAGATCTTTCTTCCTCCCCATATTGCATGAGAACTGTGACTTGCTTAATAATGTGGAACAACCTCTAAGTAGGGTTTCCATAGATCTGGCAAATTATTTTGTCTGAGATTGATACCAGTTATCTAAAAAGACATGGATAAATAAACGAACAAACATTTTCTTAGAAAAACTAAAATCTGAATGTTTATTGTACAGAAATCTTACTGATTTGTCTCTTGCATAATAATTTGGAACGTAGTGTATTACAAACATTTTTTACAGTATCTTTTTATATAGTCAAAATAAAATGTGTACAAAGCTAAGCTACAATCTAGGTCACTTAGTGCAACTTCACAAAACATAAAGGGACTGGCATGAATTCAGTTAGACTAAATGGTTTACATTTTAAAAAGACAAATTATTGTTTTATTCTAACTAAAATCGAACTTTTAAGGTGAATGTAAACAAACTGATTGTTGGATCTGGGATCAAAGTGTCCAGATGTCACTCTTCAACTGAAGAACAAAGTATTTTACTGCTCTTCCTGCTGCTGTAATTAGGTAAACTCAATATGAAGTTGTAAAATGACAGACATTTAGTAGTTTAACAGAGTAGTATGGCCTATTTATGTTGCAGCGTTTTGGAAAAAACAGGAGAAGTTCATTGACTTAAAGGCATAGTTTATCCAAAAATGGAAATTTTCTCATCATTTACTTATCCTCATGTCGTTCCAAACCTTTATGACTTGTTTTCCTCTGTGCTGTGGACACAAAAGAATATTCTTAAGGTTCTTTACAATGCAAGTCAATGGGTGTCATTGTTGTTTTAGACCAGATTGACTTTCATTGTTTGACCAAAAAATGTTGAAACTTCTTTTGTCACTGAATAAGCCATACAGGTTTGGAACAACATCAGGTGAGTAAATAACAGAATTTCCATTTGTGGTTGGACTATCACTTTAAAAGCATGGAGTTTTCTTAAAAATTTTCTTTTTTAATTTTTATACTCTGGAATTGTTGAGTACATGAACCATCCCAGAAGCCTCAGGCTAAAGTTTTCTGCTTATACCAAACTGCCTCTATGGGGCAGGAAGAAAGCTTACCACAGATGATAAAACCTCTTTATCATCCCACAGTCATGGAATTTGTAAGCAGGTAATGGAAAATGCAGAACCTCTTTCCATTCTGTGTCATGCCCCAATCCCTTTTCAGAGGCAACAACTCAAACCTTGGCGCTTGAAAAACAACCATCACCCCACAGAGATAAGAAAAAAAGATCTCCAGCAGTGCCATTGTATGTCTCTCCAATCTATGTGGATAAGAAAGAAAAAATAGCATCCTTTCAAACACCTTGTGGCAGACATCTTGATTTGTAAGCTCATGCAGGAACAGACATTCTGGCAGCACGAGCTCTGCAGAGTGTGAAAACGATCTGTTTGATACAGAGGAACCTCCTGCCGCAGCCATTAGCGTCCTGCCTAGAGAATTGGAGACATCGGAGACCCCTGCATGAAGTGCACTTTTATGCTTTGCTCATCAGGGCAACGTCCTTCAGCTCAAAACAATTTGCACTTACTGTTTTTTTGGGGAAGGGGGCAATGTCACATTCAGTTGCCAGCTGGATGACATGTGTTTCTATACACAGAGGGACTAGCCACTTAGTAAAATGGATTTTGTTCTCCTTGTCCAAAAGGAATTGGCTTGCACAGGTCCGCACTGTGGTCTGTGATCTGTCAGACAGGATTTCACACTCATAAGACATGTAGATTAAGGGAACTCAGGTGACCATCCCTTGGTAGAGAACACAACTTTCTGAATCAAAAATTTTGTGTGAGGAAAAAAATATATGGCGAAAAATTAGGTCCTAAGAGATTTCACAAGTTTTCAGTTTGGAAATATTCAGTGTTTTTACTACAGAAGTTTTAAGATCTTACAATAAAGCTATTTCATAGTCATTGAAGACATAGGCATTTATTTTATACATTTCCAGTTTTCTTTGATGTTTTGAATAGAATAGATCAGATATTCCCAGATCCCAGAAGCCTCAACCAGAATAATTAGGCAGTATTTGGCCATTTTAACCCCATATGTCACTTCAATAGACAATAGGTGTTTGTTTCATTTCAACAATTCTCATGACCAATAGAAAAGTGTATATAGTAATAGTAATTTAGTCTTCATAGCCACATGATACAAGTGCAGATACACTACAATTCAGCATTCAGAAGCTTGGGGTCAGTGAAATCTGACCCCATATTTTGTTTGTTAGTATAACAATATAATGCAAAACACTGCACAGAGTTAATTTCTGTCTAATTTCCAGCAGAGCTGATCTGTGATTGTTGAACTGAACATGGGCCTTCTGGTGTGTTGTCCAGAACGGGACCTCCCGACCATATGTCTCAGTGATGTGAAGCCCTCTCTGGAGAGCTAGGCTACATTTGGTCGTGGAATGTGCTGGAGCGTGTGCATCTGCTTAAACAAAGCCTTATTTTCAGCTCAATGTTGTAATTACAGACTAGAATGAATCTAGCCGTCTTGTGAACCCACAGCAGCCTCTGCGCAAGTTTCCCAGGATCTGTTCAGGGCTTGTAAGTCCAAACAATGAGTGTTTATAGCAGAAAATTCTGAGCCACCATTAACACAACATCTCTCAGACACATTTACTTGCTTTTAGAAAAGTATGTGTCTTCCGTGTGTGGAAATTTTATGTTTGTTGTGTTGGAATGAGAGGCTAGCATTAGCATTAGCAGGGTACTCAAAGATGTTGAAGTGAGACAAGAGAAATGGGACTCTCTGGAAGCAGTCAGTCTCAGCGCAGCTTGTAGTCTAGTACTTGTCTAGACATAATGGATCGATGGGAGTTGGACTTGCTCTCTTTTTCCTGAAGAGGAAAAGTGGATTGTGATTTTGTTTCATTTGTGTACTGAAAAAGAAAACCCACCAAATCAATGTTTTCTTATTTTAATAAGTTGTAGCAGTGTTATTATTGTATGTTAAAACTAAGATGACAACTGTTACAAATAAAAAAAAATAAAAAAATCTATTGCTAACAATAAAAAATAAGTGTGCAAAGTTTAGACTGGTAGTCAATGTCAGCCAACATGAATAAAAAATTTGTAAAAACAGGTAAATGAAGCACAGGAGGACCCAAGGTACATTAATATGTACCCTCTACATGGGTGATTGGTAGAGCAGCATGACCTCAATAGACTACGCACACCATCATCAGTGTGTTCTTGAACCCACGACTGTCTGGATAGAGCCCTGTGTCTGTTGCCACAAACCTCCGCCCTCGTTTCCTTCCTTTCAACTTTCTGCACTTTCCACTCGATTTCCTTTTTTGTAGATGTACAGACAGAAAGATTCATTTTTACCCTCCTGAACTTTTTTTGATATCAAGTCAGATAAGTCAGTTGTACATCTAAATTCACATCTTATATTCCAATAACACCCTTTTTATATTTCCATTAGAGCGCTGTGTATCTCTTGAGGGTTGTTCAGACATAAGCTGCAGATACAAACCAAAGACAGGCTGTAAATGTGGAGAGAAACTGAAGGCAGGCTGTGAGAGGGCTGTCCTGGTAGCAGAGCATGACTGAGATATTGGAAGAGCTGCAGCCAGCAGCGAATGATAGATAGAGGAGGGCAGAGACGGGGAGGAGGACAGGAGAGAAGAAGTGCAGCAGGAGGTTTGGAAGGGGAGTGCTCTGCAGGAACGTTTCAGTATTCTTATGGTAATCCAGCCTTGGATGAGCCTCAGAAGCAGCCAAGCAAACAATGAGAGTGGAGCCAGGAAGTCTGCTCTCCCTGCTGGCCGGCGTGACTTGAGAGGCAGGCGAGGCGCTGGGCTGCCTGCAAGGAGGGGCCCCCAGGAGGGGCCAGGGAAATGCATGCCAGCACACATATCCACATACCACATTCACTCAATCTTTGAGTTAGAGAGCATGGTTGGCGTTGGTGAAAATCATGTTTTTGTTGTTGTTTGCATGTGTTATGATGAAGAGGACTTGTTTTCCTGAAGACTGTATAGAAATGGATGCATTTCAGTACTAGCACAGATTTGGTGATTTGGTACTTTTGCCAATGCTTTTAAGAGTTTCTCATTACCTATGCGTTATAAATTGGTACCATATTGGTTATCTGCTGATATTAGAG
>RJVU01067793.1:3088792-3129980 GCA_003731715.1 Anabarilius grahami | reverse complement strand
TTGATGAAGTTAATGTTAATAAAGTTAAAATATAAATATAATATATAAAGTTAATTTTTAAAAATATTAAGTAAATAGTTCATATTTAAAACAAAGTTATATCGAACGCAAATGGCGTGAAGTGACAACGCAATGCAACAAAAGCAAATACAACCCATTATAATCAGTGATGCTGTCTACACTGGACATTGTGTTAGATAGGTTTAGTAAAAGAGGACCTGTTATGCTTTTTTTATATTTTCAACTTTCTTTAGTGTGTAATGTTCCTGTTTGAGCATGGAAAATGTCTGCAAAGTTACAAAGAAGTATTCTCTATATCAGTAAACACAGTTTCTTAACTCCCTGAAACACCTCGAGTTTTCTTCGGGGAACATACACATCATAATATTCCTCATTTAAACAGTTCCTGCCCAAGTTATACGCAAAATAAAGGGGAGAATTGGTTGAGTTGCATTAGTAGTGTTGTGTTGTCGCTATGGCTTCCCGCCTTCCCCCGACTAAAGATTTTTCTATTCGACTTGTAGTCTTTCACTAAAGCCATTAGTCGACTAATCGCGCGTTAATATTAATTTAATTACTTAAATATACTGGGGGGCGGAATATATGCCTCATGCTCAAGGGCACATATAAAGCTTGCCCCAAAGCTCTGGCAAAAGTAATGATTATGAATGTGTCGGATAATAGCTAGTTTATATATGTTTATTATTATAAAATAGCGTTTTAATTGTTTATTAATAAACTAGTGTTTTCTGAGTCAGTGTCGGCTGCAAAGATGAAGTTGACGATGCTGACACGTCATCTCCGCAGTAATGCACCTATAGAGAGAAATGCACCTTTCCTATGGATTACATAACCAAAGAGTAGTTGTTTTTGATTTAAAATGGTTAGTTTAAAAGTAGACATTTAAGATTTACATTTCTCATGTCTTTGAGGAAAGTAGCCTATACTCTGAGTTTCGGTTCATTTATGTGAAGCGCTGCTGTTCAGGTAGACTGA
Source organism: Anabarilius grahami (assembly GCA_003731715.1). Classification (NCBI taxonomy): domain Eukaryota; kingdom Metazoa; phylum Chordata; class Actinopteri; order Cypriniformes; family Xenocyprididae; genus Anabarilius; species Anabarilius grahami. The sequence goes on along the minus strand of RJVU01067793.1, from coordinate 3,128,984 downwards.
GACGGCACTGAGAAAGCGCATCCTGTTTGTTTTCTTTATTTTACAAAATAATGTTTTGTTGTTATTGTGAGTAGAACCCTTTACAGTTCAGAATGATTGCAATTTTTTTGTCATACAGATAAGAGTAGAGTATATTAAGTTTAAAAAATGCAAGTGATCGCGCTGACGCCTCCATGTCGTGCAGTAAGCGCGCTATTCTTTAGCTGCCTCTAGGATAATGTTAGAGCGAGCAGCCATGTAAAGTTGCCACTACTTACCTGTTTCAAATGATAAGCAATGTTTGAGGTCAATGGATGATAGGTGAACGTTTGGATTTCCTGCCCGACATACTGTAATTACCACAAGGACCCGCTATTAATGTCCCTCATGGACTGCGGGAACCCCCCCCCCCATACATTTTCTTCATTGTGCATCGATCAAGACCACAGACTTAACAGGATCTCAGGTGATCCCCTTAGTTGTTCATCTCACCTGACTTTCCAAAACCTGTCTGGAAGGGGAAGTTTGGCGTCTTGCTGTTAGCCTTTTATTCTATGAAATGGACTTAGCTGAAAAAACAAAGATATTCAAAGGACCTGTCAAAGCAGCATTATCTTTAGGGAAACGAGTGACACAGCTCGCTCTGTTCTTCCTCAGATTTCTGTCTCCACAGTGACTTCCCTTTCAAGCATCATATGATTGACGACTGTGGGAATGCCTTCCCAGAAACCACATGCCATGCCTCAGTGATTTGCTATAAGGTGTGGTCATTCTATATGGTGGCTACAGTTGCTTTACCTTTACCCCCATCTCTCTGGCCTTTCATCCATTCAAAGGAAATTAATGAGGAGCTTTGCTCTGAAAGAATGCTCAGAGAGACTATAAATTATGCAATTTAGCTGCACAACCATTTGCTTTCTGATTTAATAGTGGTCTATCTGCTGCAGAGATTCACTATGTGCCAGTTTTCAAACTCTGTTATTGATATTAAGCTGTGTTCCTCTGCACATTCTCATTTGTAGTAATTCTAGTAATTCTTAACTAGAGAAAACTGATTTTCCAAACGATGTCTTTGTGATTTAGATTGGAAATGATTTCTTTTTGAATATAAAGTGTTTATTATTATTATTATTATTATTATTACTTTATTTAATATTGTTTGTGTGCTATGACTGTGTTGGGGAGCCTCACTATAGGATTGTTCTTTCTCTGTCAGCGCACTTCCTGTCCTCAGGCCCCAAAGCTTTCCGCACTGACTAGTCCTGGCATGTTTTTACCTGTCTTTGGCCTTTATCTCACTTAAAGGTACAATATGTAATATTTTTGCAGTAAAATATCCAAAAACCACTAGGCTAGTGTTATATATTTTGTCCAGCTGATTACTAACAATATCTCTAATGTTTTCAACTACTTCTAAATCATGAGAAAATTCCCATTCTAAACAGTGACACGGGGCAGTGCAGTCGCCTGTCAATGACGTCAGTTACCCTTTGTTACCGCCTTTACTGACGTAGAAACCACATGACAACAGTGTCGTGGACAAATGCGGAAGTAGTGTCTAGCGTCCAGCAAACCACTAGCTTGCTTCAAGCAGTTCCTTATTTACTTCTTGCACGTTTTATGGTGGATTGTGTTACTTATTTATGGAACATAATTACTGTTTACCATCTGCCGCTGGTTCTGTCGACAAGGACAGCTCCCGTAAACGTAAGCGTACGGGCCAACCAAACGACCCAAGAAGAGTTTGGGACAAGAGGCATACACGCCAAACGCGGGGCATCGCGTCTCTAGACCCGCGCGAGGACGCGTCTGATCCATAGTCTGATCGCGTCTTTGCATTGAATTTGTATGTAATCTACTCGCGCAAATCGTTGAACTCGCGTTTGCTATGTATGCCCAATTATTGTGTTTGAATGTACACGAGTGTATATATTTGTTGAACAAGTGGTAATCGTTTATATACAATTTAAAATATATCAAATGTTTTTAATAGTTTACATAACTATGTGAAGTGCATATTCTTAGGTCATAATGAAGTTGCAATTCATCATGCTTTATTTTATATATTAAAAATGTGTTTTCTTGTCTTATTTCACCTGACAAGTTAAACAATGTAAATAAATACAGTTAGTGTTATACAGAAATATGAATCAATTATTATTGCAAATGATATTGGTAAGTTCAAAATAACATTTATTATTATTGATTTGAACACTTGAAACTGTGCTGTACCACACCATCGAATTGGACAAACATTCTAACATCTATGACTAAAAATTTCGATGTAAACCTTCCATTACTCGGGTCTAATTCAATATAATAAAACTATGACATCAAACACAACATTTATAAAACTTTACCTCAACCGTTAAATCCATGATTTATCTTTCCGTCTGATTGATGGCCGTCAGCGGTTGGGTAGAAGACAACAAATCCCATCATTCCACGCACCTTCTTAGCGTCATCAAACCACGTGATTGTTATTGTTTTGGTAGTGCACCCTCAAGTGGCAGATTCTACGAACTGTACCTTTAAGGCGAAACTACAAAGTGATTCTGGTTATTTACAGGTTTATAGGAACACTGTAACTTTTGGCCCTCTGGCCAAATGCATGCATTTTGTGGAAAAACATTGTTTTGGCTGTGCTTTGGCTCTGTGTGACTGTGCGGATTAATATGGTTATCCTACTGCTCATAAAATATGAACTACTAGGCCTAAGCGATATAACCAGTTTAGATGGAAAGGATCTCATGCTGACTAGCTAAAGACGTTACTGTAGCTATTGTAGGGCTGGACGATTATGGCCTAAAATCAAAACCTCGATTAATTGAAGATTTTACCTCGATTACGATTAATGATCGGTTATTTTGTTTCTGGTTTTTTATTTATTTTTTTGCCCTCATAGTTCACTGACAAGGGTTGTACTGTAAATATGATTGACTATTAAAGGTGGGATATTTTTTCCTATTGAAAGAGTGATCTGACATCCTAGCTCACCATCAGCAGTTATTTTATCTATGTTGGTAACATTTCTTACAGATTTCTGCTCGTTGTAAATCAGATAAGGATAAATTAGCACAGTACCAGTACGAGTGATTGCGTGTGTGAATCATACCGTCTATTAATTGTGAAGCTGTGGGTTTGTAAATGGTTACTTCAAAAGTAAAAAAATATCTGCTATAATAAGTTGAGTTTCTAAGCTACTTTAGTGATAAATCACAGGACAGCGCTGACAACTAGTTTCTACTTTCCTCTCTGTGCGTGCGATCTTCACGTTTTGCGCAGCTACTGTTTGTATGAGTGTTCGTGCCACAATGCAGCTGCGTGAGCACGGTAGCTCGATATAATAATACACATATGATCGTCTAATCGCTTGAATGTCAAAACCATAAAACAAATACAACTGACAAAGTTTAGTGAAGACGCAAGGCTCACCACTCGCACGCCATCACTATGTGTTGAACCGGCGTTCACCTCCGTGTTTTTCTTTTATGCCACTGACTGGAGGGGACAGAGTCATGTGGCTACACACGCGGTAGTATGTTTTTAAGGGGGAAGTATTAACAGGATTAAAAAAAACGAAATAACCGACATGGGAAAATTACGTCGGTTAGAGGTTCTGAATTTCGGTTTCGGTTATTTTTCGATTAATCGTCCAGCCCTAAGCTATAGCCATTAATAGACATGGAAAATAAATTCCAGCACATTGCTACAACCATAATGAAATGAGCCTTCACAAAATAATGCTTTACAATGAACTCTGTTAGAGAGCTACATATGGCAATTTACCTGTTCAATAAAATACCTTATTAAACTGAGTAATAAAAATACCATCTCTGCATCGCTTTTACAACATTTCAAATCCCTCAGTTCTCACCATCTCCGAAAAGAAAAGCCAATGCAGATTCTTGTTTTATTACAAGCTCTGTCGCATTCTATTTTTGCAAGCTGTAGCTCCTCTGTATAACAGGCGATTCCCTGGAGGTTCAAGATTTAGCTGAGATTTAGAGATTGTTTTCTTGTTTGCTAAAAAAAAAAGCCATTGTGTACAATAAGTTAATTGTATTGCCTGTGAACTGCCTTTTAACAGAGATGGGTTAAGTTGTTAAAACCTGTTGCAGGTCCTATCTCTCCATCCCATGCCCTGTGGTCCTGTGTGGAGAGGGATCCAGTCTGTCTTAAGGGGTCCCTGTAAGCCAGAGGAGCCCCGCCTTTTGTTTCCCCATTACCCAGGAGTCAGGGAAGTGTGAAAAGTAGGGCGCAGGTCGGGGCTCTTTGTCCCCCTCGGCCAAATGAAAAGTGACAGACACCGGCCCCCTCTCTGTGCCTGTTAATTCAGGCCCCCAGTCCCGCAGAGCCTCTGGGAGCCACTAATTGCATCGAGACAAGCAGGAGCTAAGAGAGAGCAGACACATTATGTTATTAACGCTGGACAGAACCCAACACCAGCCATTTGAACGGGACACTCCTCATTTTGTTCCAAACCTGTATGACACAAAAGAAGATATTTTGAGTGTTGGTAACAGTCCTGATGACTATTGGCTTCCACTGTATGGACAAAGCAACACTTGAGACATTTTCTCAAAATATCGTCTTTTGTATTCCACTGAAGAAAGTCAGTCATATGGGTTTGGAACAAAATGAGGGTCAGTAAAGGATGAAAAAATTTTGGGGTGAACTATCCCTTTAAACAGCTTTCCAGATTTCCAGAGCTGCCATTCCACATCTCCGCTCTGATACAGGGTCAGGGGTCACGCTCTCACAAGTCATGGTGCTGAGGTGGAAGTGCAAAGGAATTTGAATACCACCCCGGTCCTCTCTTGCTTGCTTGCTTTCTGGCACTGAGGAAGGAAACATTTCACGATGATGGATCTGAAATATTAATAAGTGTTCCTCTCTCTTTGTTACAGGGTCTTAAACAGGAGGAAGCTGTAAAGAGGCCTTGAAGTCTTCATCACACTCGCAAACTCTTCATCAGTCTACTCGCGTTCATCGCTAATTGGTCACTTCATTGTCTCAAAAGTGGCAGAGAACGGCACAACCAAGACAGCCTTACAGTTTTGCATCTAAGCCAACATCATGAAAAGCACTTCCATGGTCGTCGTATTTGCTGTTTTGGGAGCTACCGTCCTCCTCTCGCTGCCGGCTGAGGGTAAGCCAGTTTGATTTTTGTCTGCACTTGACTAGTGTTGTCAAAAGTACCGACTTCAATACTTCAAAATGAGACGCTTTTGAAGCGTTGATCATTGTAGCCAATCACAGACATATCTGATGAGTGCGTGAACACAATGGCCAATCAGAGGTGTTTACGAATCCACTCAACAGCCCTCAAAGCGTCGCATTTTTTTAATTTGTACCGAAGTCGGTTCTTTTGACAACACTACACTTGACCATTGCTTACTTCTCAGTGGACCATACAGATGCTTGGCAGTAGATGCAGTATGTCTGTTTTGAATCACAAACCCCTATAGCAAACAAAAATGAAAGGATCATCTGTTTTGTTTCATCTGGATGCACAATAGAAATGCAGCAGCAATTTATAATACAAAGCAGACTGAAGCAGCAGGAGAATTGATTTTGTCGTATTTGGATGATACCCAGTGTTTGTAGAAGCATCACTGCCTGTTTTAATGGATGGTGGCCTTTAAAAACATAGCAGGATAATGGCCTCGCTTTTTATTCTCATCAGGCCCCGAAAGCACAGAACCCGTCTTTTCACATTTGCGATGCATTAGCAAACAAACACTTTCTGCCAAGATATTCATCTGAATTACATTATTTAATTTTATTGATTTGATGCCCTTCTGATCTTCTCTCATATGGGTTGGCAGTAATGGAGACTTTGTCTCCATTTCAGGTAAATGCAGACATGAGGGACTGCACACTTCTTTTCTCTCAAATGACTCACATTATCAGAATGTAATGGCCCCCGTTAGAGACTGTTGTGTGGCATTCATGTAGTCTTTAGGTAGTTCATTCACTCATTTAGCAGTGATTGTATTGGACACAATACACATCTTTGACTTTGGGTGTGGAGAGACCATTGGGGTCACATTTGGCTGTGCATAGAAACAATGGTTTGGGGGACTGGTTTGAAATTGTGAGTGTGTTTATATGTTAAGGAGAGGAATGGGGGAAGAGGGTGTCAATGAGCAAGACTGTAAATGTGTATTTTTGGTGAATGCTGTTTTTCCTCTAGGGTTTTACACTAGTGTGTTAATGTAGGCAGTTGCTTGTAGGGTGAATGGAATTAGTGTTTGAGCAAAGCACACAAAAATTTTCTATGATCTATTTGAGAAAAAACTAATATTTTGAATTTCTTCATAATTGGGGTATATGAAAAATTGGTTTAGATATGGTATGTTAGTTTGATGAATGATAAAATAAGGTGGTGGGGGGGCAGGTACACATACCATTTAAAAGTTTGGGATGATAATATTTTTTTGTCTCTTGTGTAAGTCTCTTATGTTCTTATGCTTAAAATTAATTTTGAAAAAAAAAAAGTTACATAGTGTACGTTTAATCAGTTTTTGGTGCATGTCATTATGTAGACAGACAAATTGCTATATACGCCGTCTAAAAATACTTGATGCTTATCAATAGCTGAAAGCTTAACAAGTAAGCCAAAAATATTCAATAAATAAAGATGTTGATGTGTAAAACTTCGTCAGTGACGGATGCAGTTCGGTTGAGAACTGTGCCACGTTCATTGTATATTTGCGGGCACAGATTCCATGTGAGCCTTGCTATGAGTCAAAGTACACTTTGTTACGTAATATTTTGTTATACTGTCAGCAAGATTTCAAGGCTACAAAACAACACTCAGCAATTTTGCAGTGGTCCACCCTTGTTGCTTAAAAACAGTAGATTCATTGTTTACATTTGACTCTTGAGTATCTCAGAGTTGCCTGATGATGTCATGAGGTCTTACTATCTGTTTCTGTTTAGTTCTTTGAAGTTTATTTTTCTAAGTGCCTTTCTATTTCAGGGAATGATATCCTGGAGTCATAAACGCTGTCTATTCTTGGCAACATGAAAGCCATGGGAGAGAGCTTTTTCCTCCTATCAAGAATTAGAGTTATGCCTCTACGGAGTCTGTTAGGAACAAAACAAATCGAAAGAGATTAAGAAGTTTAAATTACTATGTCAAAGCTCACAACCCCATTACCTCCTTTTAGAGTTAAGCTCATAATATTGTATACAAAAGGAAATGACCAAGGCAATTCGAAGTCTCTGGGGTGGGAATGCATTTTAGAAAATAAATGTTTTGTATGGTACAACAGTTTATAAGTTGTTTTTGTTCATTGCACTGACACAGTTTTAACCTTACAATTGTTTGGGGTGGTCACTGTCTGCTTGTTAGGCTCTTTAAATATATTCTTCGTTCTGCTGTTCCCCTCCCTGTACAGAAACAAAAGAAGAAATGGGTGCTGGCAGCAATTTCTCTCACTCGTAAAGTCAACCAGAGCCTTTAAAACAAAGGGTAACTACCCTCGGTCATTGCAAAGGTTCCTGTTAAATGGTGAGGGAGACTGTAGTGCCAATGAGAACAAGACAGGATGAGAGTTGAACTGCAAATGAATGCTGCTGAGCGTGTTTTGTTGTTTTATGTTTTTTTTTTCTTCTTGGTGAAAGCTGATCTGAGGGCAGGTCAACATCTGACATGGAAAAATCTCTCCTGACTGCATATGGCGGCATGTTCTTCTGAGAAATGTCATGTCATTCAACACGTTTAACACAGGCTTTCAATCCTGGAACTAATAAACGAACTATGGAATTTTCTGCCTTCAGTGGAGAAGGTGAGGTTGAGCCTCATAGGACAGGAAAACTGGCAGCAGGAAGATCTAGTTACTCGACTGTGAGGAAACCCAAGTAGGCTAAAATATAACAATCAAATTGAGGCATTTTTATTTATACAGTAAATTCTCAGAGATTGTGGTGATATTGAGCTCACTAGATTTGTTCTATATCTTTAGTTTGGTTAAGTTCCCCCCCATGGCTCTTTCCCTGGGATCCCTTTAGCATGAATGTATTAAAGGGTTAGTTCACCCAAAAATGAAATTTTTGTCATTAATTACTCACCCTCATGTTGTTCCAAACCCGCAAGACCTTCGTTCACCTTCGGAACACCATTTAAGATATTTTTTATCTCCCATAGAAAGCAACAAAATTACCACATTCAAGGTCCAGAGAAGTAGTAAAGACATTGTTAAAATAGTCAATGTGACTATAGTAGTTCAACCTTAATATTATGAAGCGACAAGGATACTTTTTGTGCGCAAAAAATAAATAAATAACGACTTTATTCAAAAATTTCTGTACCCTGTCAGACTACGCATTTGACGCAGTGACCGCAGTTCAGCGTTTCCATGTTTATGTTCAAATGCTGGATCAGTATTGGCCGGCTCCAGCGTCAGCATCACACGCATGCGTCGTAGTGCCCACGTTAACAGCTTGGCCAATACTGAGCCGGTGTTCGTGACGTAAACAAGGAAGCCTGCACTGTTCACTGTGTCAACTGTGTATGAAAACAGTTCAAATTGTTAAATAAAGTAGTTATCATAGCTAGTTTTTGTTTTGTTTTTCGTGCACAAAAAGTATTCTCGTCGCTTCATAACATTGAGGTTGTACCACTGTAGTCACATGGACTAATTTAATGATGTCTTTACTACTTCTCTGGACCTTGAATGTGGTAATTACGTTGCTTTCTATGGGAGATAAAAAAAAAAAAAAAAACTTGGATTGTATCAAAAATATCTTAATTTGTGTTTTGAAGATGAACAAAGGTCTTACTGTTTTTGAACGGCATGAGGGTGAGTACAGAAATTTACATTTTGGGTGAGCTAACCCTTTAAATATTTAGCAAATCTCAAAATGTAATACATTTTTTTAATTTAAATTAATTTATTTTTTTTTGTTTTCAATTTTGTTTTTATTATATTTTTGTCCATTTATTGGTTGATGGCCACAACATGCTTATTAATATTAGTTTTGAATAAATCATTTACTTAAGTGTTCCCGTGCCCTCATTTCCCATCCTGCACTGCTATACCACGCTGGGCCGCCCGGCCAGGCCCTACTACAGGAAGCTTGTTGAGTCTATTGTCGGTGCTGGGAGTTTCCCTTACACTTCAACTATTTCCTGTATTGCGCTGGCCGACAGGTAGCAAACTAAATATGCCAAATGCGTGCTGCTCTTCAGGAAATAACCATTACCGTCTGACAATGAAGGCCTGTGCTGGTGTGCATGATTGTGCCTTTGCTTGTTTTTGTGGACAACAGGTTCTGAAGCATTTGAATAGAAAACTATATTGAGCTTCTGTACGATGACATGCATGCACTTTAGCGAGCATATGTTCAGCGGTGCGGCTCAGGGGCCTGTTAAAGGCAGTCTGAACTCTCACTTTTACAGCTTGCTGTTGGCTCTAGAGGTGTCTCCAAGCCTATTAGAGCTTTTCTTTCATAAAGGCAGCCAACTTTATTGGTCTGTGTCAGGCAGGCCGTTGTTTTCCACATGTTCCCTTTTTTTATTTCCCCTCATTCCATTTTTAACAAGCTGGTGTTCAAATAGTGCTGGATTATTACGTGTTGGGGGATTTGGCCCAGAAATGGGAGCCCATGTGATAATTATAATGATCATTATTAAAGAGATGAAAGTAAATAAATAATAATGGCAGGTTCAGGTTAACGGCCACTTAAAGCTTAAGTCGTTCCTGCCAGCCCACAACCTACAGCCTGGCCTTTCCACATTGTTCGGTTACTTTTTGTTGTACAGATTTTAATGAATAACTGGTGTAGGAATTTAATAATAAATGTCTCTAATATTTAAGCCTTTCACAGAAGGGCAAACCTCCTACGTGTCGTCCCTCAAGGAGACATGATTCACATGTTATTTTGATGTATCTAATGGATACCCAGTGATGTGTTTTGGAACCAGGACATCTTGGAGGATTTTTGTGTTTTTATTTACCCTCTCCTACGTTTCTGCTGCAGACACTGTGAGACTGTCATGAGGACTAGTGTCTTGATTATAGGCTTGTGAGCCAAACGCCCTCGTAGAGACTTGGCTGGCTTGTTGCATCATTTCCTGTTAAGCCTTACTGCAGTGCTAAGAAATAATAGCTACAACTCAGAACACATGGAGACTGATCTGTTTTACGTGTCATTTGTCCACAAAGTGTGCTACATTTCAGTCTGTACTTTTAAAATTTACTTGCAGAACAGCTTCTTTGCAATCTTTCTGTAACTTTTGTACTTTAGAATCCAGAAGCAGCTAGCATAGCCTGTTCATCAAGGTGTGAGATCTGTGAAGCACTCACATTCTCTGCTCACCTCTTGACCAGCCTCCCATTACAGCTTCAATAGCGACTCTGAGCTGCCTACTCTACCCTTTGCTTTAATAGGGTCAAACCACAGATGTTTACCCTGGAGTTAAAGCTTCAGCTACTGCTTCATCTTACGCTGATCAATGTCATGAGTAGGCCCTAAAAAGTATGTGGACACTTATACCATATTACAAAAAAAGTGATTGCATTATAGAAATCAAAACAAGTGGCCTTTTTTTTTTTTAAAGATGTATAGCACACTTATCAGTCAAGACATTTCACAAAATAAAGTTAGATTTCAAAATATAGATTCATTATTCAAAATAGAGACAGGTAGTTTGTGGAGAAGCATACTTTTTCTTTGTATATGCCACTTAGTTTGTTTTTCATGCACTGACATTCAGACAATTTTAAACATGACTTAAGGATTAGTTCACTTCAGAATTCAAATTTCCTAATAATTTGCTCACCCCCATGTCATCCAAGATGTTTATGTCTTTCCTCAGTCAAAAAGAAATTACGGTTTTTGAGGAAAACATTCCAGGATTTTTCTTCATATAGTGGACTTCAACAGCTACCAACGGGTTGATGGTCCAAATTGCAGTTTCAACGCAGCTTCAAAGGGCTCTACACAATCCCAGATGAGAAATAAGGGTCTTATCTAGCGAAACAATTAGTCATTTTCCAAAAAAAAAAAAAAAAAGTATATACTTTTTAACCACAAATGCTCATCTTGCACTGCGATGCGCCATGCATTACATAATAACGTTGTAAAGGTCACGCGTGACGTAGGCGAAAGTACCGCGGTAGGGCGAAAAACTCCATCTCATTTTCTCCTCCCAACTTCAAAATCGTCTGACATAGTTGTTTTACCTTTGTTTTTGTAACGGCTGTTTAACTTAGTCTTTGCACATTCACTTTGTAAACACTTGCTCAGTACTTCCGCCTACGTCATGCATGACCTTTCCAACGCGATTGCGTAATACATGGCGTATCGCAGAGCTAGTGCAAGACAAGCATTTGTGGTTAAAAAATATCAAATTTTTATTTATTTTTTTTAATTATTGATCGTTTCGCTAGATAAGACTCTTATTCCTCGGCTGGGATAATGTAGAGCCCTTTGAAGCTGCATTTGAACTGTAATTTGGACCTTCAACCTGTTGGTAGCTGTTGAAGTCCACTATATGGAGAAAAATCCTGGAATGTTTTCCTCAAAAACCTTAATTTCTTTTCAACTGAAGAAAGACAGACATAAACATCTTGGATGACATGGGGGTGAGTAAGTTATCAGGAAATCTGAATTCTGAAGTGAACTAATCCTTTAAGTGTACAAATATGTTTGGGCCCACTGTGATAAACTACAAGCTGCTTTACCCGTCTACACCATGAGATTGCTAATTGGCTTCACCTGTTGCTTGGGGCTTGTGAGCGTGCTCCACAGCACCTACTTTGATTAAACGTGTAACTGTAGAGTCCTGTGTATATGTTTTGGGCCGACTGTATGGAAAATGGAGTCGAAGTGTCTCTTTAAGAGGCTGGCACTGGAGTCTGAGCTGAGCAGCCTACAGGCTGGGAGAATGCGGTCAGCAGGACTCATTACTGCCTGAGTACTGCCAGACCTCAGACTCCACGGTGACGGCGAGCCACAATCAAGCACACATGTAGGAGCACGGCGATGCTCTGTAGATCCTTCACTCCAAGCCAAGGAAAAACGCAGAGAGGGGGAAAGTGAGCAAATGTATTCAGTGGCTTCGTAATGTCAATGAATCACTTGGTGCCTCAGAGGTACTTCAGAGGAGATAGCGCAACAAGTCCCATCTGCTCTGATTTAGTAAACCTTCTGGCTCAAAACCTGTTTCAGCTCAGATGACATTCCCGAGCCCTGCGGTTGTTTGTGTGCCGCTGTTGTGGTTGCGGAAATTTAGCTTGTGCTTATCTGCGCATTGTAGCTGTTAGGACGTGTAGGGCTCAACACATCATAACAGATTAGCCTGCCTTTTACAGTCACTTTTAAAAGCAGCCTGTGTTTCTGACTACACCGTTCGCATTCTTTCAATTTATTGGCCTCTCACTGAGAGCAGGGATTTCAGAGCAATATTTTCTTTCTTTCTTTTTCCTGTCTCTATTCCACCATGTTTATGTTACCGGTTTCCACCTCCATTATCACACTGGGCCTTGTGTGACAGCAACGGCGCCTGGACTAAACTGTGAAGTGATCAAAGATATTACATCAAATGCTTTTGCCGTGTATTTTGCATTTTGCCCAAATGGAGGGGGCCATGGGAATCCTTCATGGCTTCAAATGAACATTTCTCATCTGCAACAACTGAACTATGACACATAAACAGAAGATTTATATCGCTGGCTATTGCAGGAAAGCAGCATATAAATGGACTGACTCATACACCAGGAGACACAGTATTACATGAAAAGAGAAAGAAAGGACACACTAGAGCGGACTCAGGAGTGTTTGGTCAGTCTCCAGAGCTCGTGCCACTCGACCCGGTCTTCAACCTCATATTTACACACTATAATCCTGTCTCTTGTGTTCCTAATCTGGTCTTTCACTTTCCCTTCTAATCCCACTTCTCAGCATTTCACCTTCAGGCCATTCAACAGAATGTTTCGTGACACATTCTTTTGTAAGCGGTGTTCCACAAATTGACTTGGTGTTGAATAACATCTTATCATGTTTGACACATCTGTTCCAGGATCCTTCTCAATAAAACTGATTATAGCCGCTGCATTGTCAAGCACACTTTCATTCCTGGCCTGAGCATGATGTTTTTTTCACTCAGATCATTTCAAGTCCCTGGGTGAATCTCATGAAACATGCCTAGATCATATTTCAGCCCACAATCAAAATGAAAAAAATTACAAAGTGCTGCTAGGAATTAAAGCCTGCATTTAGGACCATTAAGATTTTTAAATAAGCATTAACTATATTAAATATACTTAATGTATTATAATAAATTAATATATTTAAATTATGCAGATTAATTATGCATGAGGGGTTTATGATGGTTTAAAAAAATAGATTGTATGCTGGCATTTGTTTGTACTGTAATACAGTATTTTTTTATAGTAATTGAATGAGAAATAAAAAAATGTAAAAAAGAATCTAACACTTTTTAATAAGTTTTCAATAATGCATTAACTAACATTAACAACAAGCAAAAATGTTGCTCCTGAAGTATTTTTTAATGTTTGTTAACGTTATTTAATAAAACGTTGTTCATTGTAAGTTCATATTATCTTAGCTCTGTTAAATAATATTAACAGACACAACTTTTGACTTAAATAATGTATAAGTAAATGTTTAAATTAACATTAACTAAGATTAATAAATTCTTTAGAAGTATATTTCATTGTTAGTTCATATTAACTTATGTAGTTGTCAAATGGAAGTTGTAGATATGAAACCTTATTGTAAAATGTTACCAGAAACTCCTGAAATTAGGGTGATGAGAAATTGTGTGGGAAATTAAAATGTCTCAAAGGTCCAAAAAAGGCTTGATTTTATTTATATCCCAAATCTAAATGTGTGTGCGTGTGCTTGTGTGTCGTTTGAGTTTGGAGTGTAATGTGATCTGTACTTTTTTTTTTTTTTTTCATGAGATTCGCCCCACTACTTCTGCCATTCTGTTCTGTCCTTTCTGCACTTTCTCAGTGTCACAGATATAGTCCATATTTACTTTGCTTCAGTCCACATAGAAGCAGCTCTGACTGCACTTAAAATTTAGTTTTAGAAGTTTCTGCTTATTTACATGACCTGCTTTATTGATTGCACTGAATATGAATGTAGACATGTATAGAAGCAACATCTGATTAGGAGCAATGTATTTATACGAGATGAATTGGGAGTCACTGAATTGTGTGATTCTCCTGTAGATGTTTAACAAGCGGTTTGTTTATTCTCTTACTCTGATATTACAATGCCACGTCCTCTTCATTCCCCCAGCTGATATGAGCTCTCAGGGTTTAAAGCATCCTGGCTCCACTCTCCTGTGTTATCAGACTGCATATCACTTTAGTGGTCTCCACCCCAGCTGATACGGCTGGAGGTGTTGCTGTCGTGTAACTCTGCTGATAGCAGGTAAGATCTGCCATTTATATTTGTTTGGATTTGTTTCTCCTGCCTTTTAATTATCTAATATTTATGTTAAAATTCAGAAACAGAGAGATGTAGGCCAGGTCTAAAGGAGTCTAAGACGTGGGATGGATCTGAAGCATAACTCTAGTAATGAGATTCTAGGTGTGGAATGTGGTGTTTTACAAAACAGCAGCATGCCTGTTTTAGTGTGGGCTTATTTTGACTGGGTTTAGGCCTGCCCAGACCTGCAGAACAAGCAGCAAGGCTCTAAGAGGAAGCACCCACAGCAATACTAAACACATGAGTCTTTGTGCCTGGGGCCATATGCACCCTGTCTGTCTGCGACAAATGCTCACACACTCAGACAGATCAGGTTACAGCACAGAGAAATCTACGTTTCTCTCTCTCTTTGTCCCAGTTTTCAATCCTTATCTTACTCTTTTACTCACGGTCTATGGTGATCTGTTTTCCTCACTCCCACCTATTTATCTAAGATCCCTAGATTCCCTGCAGTATAATTCAGCATAGACCAAAGGGAATAACAGGGGATTTGTGTTCATGTGGCTGTGATTTGATTGTGATTTTTTTTTTTTCTCTCTTCTTCTTCTTCTTTTCTTACACGTCATCAGAGAAGACAAGAGATGTCGCTGCAAGAGGGAGGGGAAGTTATTTTGATTAAAGATTACAAGGGCACATTACTTTTAAATCTTCCTTTAGGTTCACTTATGTTAATAAAGGTTTGCATATATATGTGGAAAAACAATTATTTTCAACCTTCTTTCTGACCTTCTGTCTGAAATGATAAATTTTTAAAGGGCGGCTCCTTTAATACTTGTCAGTAAATGACCATGGTTATGATTGGTTTACGTCATTGCATAGAAAGCAGTATTAACACCCACTCACTATTGCGGCGCCTCTGGTTCATTGATGTAAAACTATTTGTCGATGTCTTGCTCTGAAGGCAGGCATATGCAAATGTATTTGCATGTGTGACATCACAAGTCCCCCGATATCCAAATGAGCTGTTTTTGGAGCTTGATTAAATAAATGCTTTGCTTATAATGAGGAGGACGTTTTAAGCTCTGAAACTTGCAGGAAATTTTTTATGGTACAAAGACCTATTATACAGTGGGTACGGAAAGTATTCAGACCCCCTTAAATTTTTCTAAATCATTTAAGTTCATTTTTTTTCCTCATTAATGTACACACAGCACCCCATATTGACAGAAAAACACAGAATTGTTGACATTTTTGCAGATTTATTAAAAAAGAAAAACTGAAATATCACATGGTCCTAAGTATTCAGACCCTTTGCTGTGACACTCATATATTTAACTCAGGTGCTGTCCATTTCTTCTGATCATCCTTGAGATGGTTCTACACCTTCATTTGAGTCCAGCTGTGTTTGATTATACTGATTGGACTTGATTAGGAAAGCCACACACCTGTCTATATAAGACCTTACAGCTCACAGTGCATGTCAGAGCAAATGAGAATCATGAGGTCAAAGGAACTGCCTGAAGAGCTCAGAGACAGAATTGTGGCAAGGCAGAGATCTGGCCAAGGTTACAAAAAAATTTCTGCTGCACTTAAGGTTCTTAAGAGCACAGTGGCCTCCATAATCCTTAAATGGAAGACGTTTGGGATGACCAGAACCCTTCCTAGAGCTGGCCGTCCGGCCAAACTGAGCTATCGGGGGAGAAGAGCCTTGGTGAGAGAGGTAAAGAGGAACCCAAAGATCACTATGGCTGAGCTCCAGAGATGCAGTCGGGAGATGGGAGAAAGTTGTAGAAAGTCAACCATCACTGCAGCCCTCCACCAATCGGGGCTTTATGGCAGAGTGGCCCGACGGAAGCCTCTCCTCAGTGCAAGACACATGAAAGCCCGCATGGAGTTTGCTAAAAAACACCTGAAGGACTCCAAGATGGTGAGAAATAAGATTCTCTGGTCTGATGAGACCAAGATAGAACTTTTTGGCCTTAATTCTAAGCGGTATGTGTGGAGAAAACCAGGCACTGCTCATCACCTGTCCAATACAGTCCCAACAGTGAAGCATGGTGGTGGCAGCATCATGCTGTGGGGGTGTTTTTCAGCTGCAGGGACAGGACGACTGGTTGCAATCGAGGGAAAGATGAATGCGGCCAAGTACAGGGATATCCTGGACGAAAACCTTCTCCAGAGTGCTCAGGACCTCAGACTGGGCCGAAGGTTTACCTTCCAACAAGACAATGACCCTAAGCACACAGCTAAAATAACGAAGGAGTGGCTTCACAACAACTCCGTGACTGTTCTTGAATGGCCCAGCCAGAGCTCTGACTTAAACCCAATTGAGCATCTCTGGAGAGACCTAAAAATGGCTGTCCACCAACGTTTACCATCCAACCTGACAGAACTGGAGAGGATCTGCAAGGAGGAATGGCAGAGGATCCCCAAATCCAGGTGTGAAAAACTTGTTGCATCTTTCCCAAAAAGACTCATGGCTGTATTAGATCAAAAGGGTGCTTCTACTAAATACTGAGCAAAGGGTCTGAATACTTAGGACCATGTGATATTTCAGTTTTTCTTTTTTAATAAATCTGCAAAAATATCAACAATTCTGTGTTTTTCTGTCAATATGGGGTGCTGTGTGTACATTAATGAGGAAAAAAAAATGAACTTAAATGATTTTAGCAAATGGCTGCAATATAACAAAGAGTAAAAAATTTAAGGGGGTCTGAATACTTTCCGTACCCACTGTATATAAAAGGATCAAGGCAAATTTGATTTCTCACGTCATGACACTTTTAAAGAAAATATAATGATGTGCACAAATAATTTGCGGAGCAGTCATGGCCGAATGGTTAGAGAGTCTGACTGGTAACCGAAAAGTTGCGGGTTCAATTCTCAATACCCGCAGGAAATACCCTTGAGTACGGCATCTAACCCCCAATCACTCCCTGGGCGCCACAGCAAAAATGGCTGCCCACTGCTCCGGGTGTGTCCACGGTTTGCAATGTGCGTGTTCACTACTCTGCATTTAACCCATCCAGTTAGTGCACACACATTAGGAGTGACTCAATGACTCAATGTTTGTGTAAATATTGAGCCATAATGATGAAGCTATTAGAGACATTCTCCTTCTAGGTGGTCTAAAAATCTGATTTCCCCTATTTCAACCCTTCTAGGTGGGCAGAACCCAGACTACATGCTTCACGGCACTGGGGTCAAGCCCGGATCGGATCCAAAGAGACAACAGGCAGGGGACGGGCCCACTGTGGCCCCCGAGGATGCTGCCCGCTTCCTTAGCTGTTATTGCTCGGGTCACTGCCCTGAAGATGCCAAAAACAACACCTGCGAGTGAGTGCTTTTCCTAATGCTCACACCAGCCAATTTCAACTGCTCGTCTAAATCACAAACACAGTGATTAAATAGTCTTTGTGTGTTTACACAGGACAAACGGCCAGTGTTTTGCTATCATAGAGGAGGATGAGCACGGCGAGGGTATCCTCACCTCCGGCTGCATGAAGTACGAGGGCTCCCACTTCCAGTGCAAGGTAATACATGAATGGGAGAGTGAAGAATAGATGTTTAAGTGAAGAGGCATTACGAATGACTGAATGTGGTTGTTTTTGTCCAGGACTCTCCTAATGCTCAGACCAGACGGACCATCGAGTGCTGTTCCACAGATTTCTGTAATAAATACCTTCAGCCCACACTTCCACCTCCTATTCCAGGAAGTAAGTGGCACGTCCCTTAAGAGCCTAAAAATGATAACTATATGTATTTGTCTGTGTATGTATACATGTGTGTTTACATTCACATTCAAAAATACAGTAAAAACAGTAGTATTGTAATATTATTACCATTTTAAGTAACTGTTTTTAATTGTAATGTGTTAAAATGTAACTCCTGTGAAGGAAAAGCTGAATTTTCAGCAGCCATTACTCAAGTCTTCAGTATCACAGAAATCCTTCAAAAATCATTGTAATATGCTGATTTGGTATTGAAGAAACATTTCTTATTATTAGTGATGAAAACTGTTGACTGTGATCTCATTGTAATCCAGATCCTCCGTTATGGAACGCCCACTTGCTGGCCTTTCTGATCTCCGTAACAGTGTGTTGCTTTACTTTGGTGGCCATAACTATGGTGTGTTACTATAGGTGAGACTTCAATTTCATAATGACATGTTTATCCAGCTGAAATGAATGAAAGATGCACCACAGTCTGTTAATTATTGACCAGCGTACTGATAACACTGGCACAGGCACACCTGTTTAAGATAGTCAAGGGAATTTAGCACCTTTTGTGCTTGATCTTAATGCATGGA
Source organism: Anabarilius grahami (assembly GCA_003731715.1). Classification (NCBI taxonomy): domain Eukaryota; kingdom Metazoa; phylum Chordata; class Actinopteri; order Cypriniformes; family Xenocyprididae; genus Anabarilius; species Anabarilius grahami. The sequence continues at coordinate 3,110,278 of RJVU01067793.1, read as the reverse complement.
TATATACTGTTGCTCTTAGTAATAAGTTACTGATTCCTTTGTGGAACAGCCTCTGTGATGTAACATTGTATTGAATGTGATGATATACTCTGTGTGGCCGTTTCATTAGGTATAAGCTACAGACGGGACGGAGGCGGTACCAAAGAGATCTGGAGAAGGATGAGGCCTTCATCCCTGCAGGAGAGTCTCTCAAAGATCTCATTAGTCAGTCCAGCACTGGCTCTGGTTCAGGGCTCCCCCTGCTGGTGAGGCACCATTTCTGAACATGCTTTTCATAAAAAAAGAACAGGGTTTGAAAGGTCATTGAAAATAGGAAATATCAGAGAATTTTAAAACTGATTTATGGTTATGTAAATGAATACAATTTTTAAAAAGTCAGAGAAAGGTCATGAAAATGGGAACCCTTGAAGAATAAATTGCTTTACAACTTGTTTTGAACCATTAAATATCTTGAGTTGAATTCACTCAATTCACAGGTCCAGCGCACCATCGCTAAACAAATTCAGATGGTGCGTCAAATTGGAAAGGGGAGGTATGGAGAAGTGTGGCTCGGTCGCTGGAGAGGAGAAAAGGTGGCGGTGAAAGTGTTCTTTACCCGTGAAGAAGCCAGTTGGTTCAGAGAGACCGAGATTTACCAAACGGTGCTCATGAGACACGAGAATATACTCGGTAAGTTTTTTTAAGTGCATTTATATTTTAATATGGAGGGATGAAATATTTAGCTGGTTTAAGGTAGATTAATATTTTTCACAAATTGTAGTTTTGTACACCGATATAAAACATTAAAGGATTAGTTCACTTTAAAATGAAAATTACCCCAAGATTTGCTCACCCTCAAGCCATCCTAGATGCATACGACTTTGTTCTTTCTGATGAACACAATCAGAGTTATATTAATAAATATCCTGATGCATGCGAGCTTTATAATGGCAGTAAACAGGACCTACGAGTATGAAACTCAAGAAAGTGCATCCATCCATCCATCATAAACTTAATCCACACAGCTCACAGCTTTTAATAAAAACCTTCTGAAGTGAAGCAATGCATTTGTGTAAGAAAAATATCCATATTTAACAAGTTATAAAATAAAATATCTAGCTTCTGCCAGACGCCTTCCGTATTCAACTTACGAAGAAATTGTAACGCCTCTCGTTGTTCAAAATGCTTACACTACGTCATACATCTGCAGAAGCTAGATATTTTACTTTATAACTTGTTAAAGATGGATATTTTTCTAACACAAACGCATCGCTTCGCTTCAGAAGGCCGTGTGGAGTACGTTTATGATGGATGGATGCACTTTCTTGAGCTTCAAACTCGTTGGCCCCGTTCACTGCCATTATAAAGCTTGGATGCATCAGGATATTTATTAATATAACTCCGATTGTGTTCATCAGAAAAAAGAAAGTCATACACCTAGGATGGCTTAAGGGTGAGTAAATCTTGGGATAATTTTCATTTTAAAGTGAATTAATCCTTTAACATATTTGATATTTTATCTAATCTCTCTGTCTGTTGCTGCTGTGATTTTTGACATTCACACTCCTTCTTCCGGTCTTGCTCCAGGCTTTATAGCTGCAGATATTAAGGGCACGGGGGCATTCACTCAGCTTTTCCTCATCACGGACTACCATGAGAATGGTTCTCTCTATGACTATCTGAAATACACCACCCTGGACACACAGGCTCTGCTGAGGCTGGCCTACTCTGCAGCCTGCGGCCTGTGCCACCTCCACACAGAGATCTACGGCACACAGGGCAAACCTGCCATCGCTCACAGAGACCTGAAGAGCAAAAACATCCTCATAAAGAAGAATGGCACCTGCTGCATTGCTGATCTGGGCCTAGCTGTGAAATACAACAGGTGACACTCTTACAGCACATACTCATTCATGCATGCAAACAAATGTCCTGGCACACTGGCAATGATTAAAAAGCATCATAGAAGTATACTTCATTTACATTGCATTTTCAATGCGATTGTTTGTGATAGATTTATTTTATCTTATTTTGCTTTTATTTTAGTGATACCAATGAAGTGGATGTCCCTCTGAGCACAAGGATGGGAACACGGCGGTACATGGCACCAGAGGTCCTGGATGAAACCCTAAATAAGAACCAATTCCAAGCGTACATAATGGCTGATATTTACAGCTACGGTCTCATTGTTTGGGAGATGGCCCGCAGATGCGTGACAGGAGGTACGTATGAGGTTATGATAATGTATATACACTTTTAAAAGTATGTTTGTCTCTCCTTTATAAATATGTGATGGATTTGTTTAAATAATGGCATTTTCTTTTATGTGCAGGTATTGTTGAGGAGTATCAGTTGCCATACTGGGACATGGTACCTTCAGAACCGTCCTATGAAGACATGAGGGAAGTGGTATGTGTTAAAACCATGCGGCCAGTGGTGTCTAATCGCTGGAACAGTGACGAGGTAAGATCAAGCATCACAGTTCAGTACAACACCACAGACACTATTTTTATCTATCTTGTGTTGACATTCCGTTTAAAAGTTTGGGATCGGCACGATATTTTTATGTTTTTGATAGAAGTCTCTTATGCTCAACAAGACTCAGTAACATTCTGAAATGTTATGATTTTAAATAACTGTTTTCTATCATATTATATTTAAAAATGTAATTTTATTTCTTTGATGGCAAATCTGAATTTTCAGCAGCCATTACTCCAGTCTTCAGTGTCACATGATCCTTCAGAAATCATTCTAATATGCTGATTTGGATATTAGTGAACATTTCTTATTGATATCAATGTTGAAAACAGATGTTCTGCTTAATATTTTTGTGAAAACTGAAATGCATTTTTTCAGGGTTCTTTAATGAATAGAAAGTTCAAACAGTTCAAGCATTTATTTAAAAAATTTGTAACAATGTCTTTACTGTCAATTTTGATCACTGTAAATTTAAAATGTGCTTATAAAAAGTAATATTTAGGAGTACATTAGGCATATAGTTTATCTTATTGCTAGATAGATGCTAAAACACACAAAATCTTTGATATCATGGGGTCTTTAAATATCACTGCATAGTAACCATTTAACAGTTGTGTAAAATGTAGCCCTAAAACAACTGGTCTCTTGTCTCCATCTCCACACAGTGCTTACGGACCATGCTAAAGCTGATGTGCGAGTGCTGGGCCCAAAACCCAGCCTCTCGTCTCACAGCTCTTCGAGTCAAGAAAACACTCGCCAAAATGGTTGAATCACAGGATATCAAAATATGATCAGTTTTCCCTCCATATGCCAGTCCGAGATAAGTCATGGAGATATTTATGCTCACTTCATGAACTATTGCCTCAGTTCCTAGACAGACCTGTGGGAGCGCTGCTGAGCAGAACATTTGCCTCCCTGTCTGGCTGTAATTCCTCGCCCTGTTGCAGTTACGCTCTTAGTGTCATGTAGCACCCTCTGCTGGACAGTATGTGCCATAAAGCATCCACGAGGAAGTAAGGACAATTGTTCGACAGGCATCAGTACTCACATCATCCCCATCGCCTCCATTTTTTCCTTCTTCAAGCACTCTTTTATATTGGGAGAGAACTGAGGAGCATATGGTGCTTTCTGTGAAAGCTGTCTAATACAATACATCTGTATGGAGGAGTGGTATGGTGGCACCATTTGCCATGGGAGTACAGTAATGGAGCCATTTGGGAGAAGGCTTAAGGCTCCGTTATTGCCTGACTTGAGAGGTGGACATATTTGGGGTGATATTTGGACCGAACCAGCCATATGCTTGGGATGTGCTCCAGTATGACTAGTGTCACAACATGGCCATTCTGCATTTGGACCATGTGCAGTTTTGGCCACTGAAATGTCAGAGAACGCATCCTATTTAATTAAAATGACCCATATTATCAAATATATGTATAAAACATGTCCCGTTAACTACATATCGATATTTTAATTAATAGCCTTTTTGAAGAATTTTTCCTTCAACTGCTTTCCTTTCTGAGAATCTGTCCATTAGATGTTCAAATACAAAACTGGGAGTTAGCGATAAGATTTTCAAGTAGAAACCTTCCCATATTGCAAAGACCTGGAATGGATATGTTGTTATAAATAGAAAGTTCAGGTATAATGAGTAATGTGATTATAACTCCAGCTCTGGCCTGAAGAATTCAAGCACCACCAGTCAAATATTGCCAACACTACAATCTTAAACGATTTATTCATCTAGAAGATATGGTGACTTTTAATCTCCCAGAATGGCAGATCTGATCTGCCTTATCGCAGGCGTCTCGGTGCAAATGGATGCCTACTGCTCCCGAATGCCTCATAACCGTTGTTTTGTTTTATCCTCTAGCCTTCAAGTCAACCTCAGTGTATCACATCTGATTTTTTCAGTGTCAGATTGGATTGCTGTTTTCAATGCCTCATTTTAACTGTTTTGCCTTGAATCTAATGTCGTGACGCTTGGGAATCATATGACTCATAAATGTCTAATGTGATAGAATAATGCAAATGCATGTGCTATTTATTCATGTCATGTCATATAGTATGAATTATTGTGGTAAGATACTTTTACTTGCAGGACCATTAACACTGACATTCTCAATGTCTTTACTGAGCAGCTCAACCTTACAAATACTAGTAACAGTAAATTTATGACTTTAAAATGAAATTCTACATTTAATGACTTCCTATGAAAGTGTGGGTGTGAATTATCATTATTTGTCATTGTTCTAATGTGTAAAACTAGACCCTTTATCCATATTTTACTCAAGTCAAGACAGACGACTTCAGTTCACCTTATTTATTTTATATATATATAATATATATATATATATATAAAATATGAAAATAAATCTTNNNNTAAATCTTTTTTCATAACTTATGAGATTATGTGAATACATTTTTTGCAAAAGAGCTTAGTCAAAAAATGGAATCACTCTACAATGCATTATTAGCACTTGTAAGAAATGCAGGTTTAACTTTAAAACCAGGGTCTGTTGCCTCGAAAAACAAGTTGGCCATTTCTTGAAGTTGTCTGGTTGTCTATAGTTGTCTGGGAAATATAATTAATTAAGATCTTATTCCGCTTCTGCGTTAACACAAAGGTACAAGGAAGAAGAGAGACTGGTAAAAACCTTTGCATTGAAGATTCAGATCTCCCATTGCTTATGTGTCTTTTCTCATTGTTTGGGCTGCACTTGTGTTCTCAAGCCTATTCTGTCCATTACAATCATGCCAGTTACCCTGTAAAATCACATATGAACTGATTTAAGCTCGTCTGTCTAGATAAATGACTACACAATATTTTGGTCCTAATCGTTTAATGTGTAAGGAAATATGTAAAATGGCCTGAATAATATGAACTTTTTTCAGTTGTATTGTGCACAGCATCTGGTTTTAAGAGAGATGCCTTATGTTTACCAAGAAAAGCTGTTCTGTACACAGAATTAGTCCAATGTATCAATTTTTAAGTAAATTACCTTATTTTAGTACACAGTCATGTTTTTTTTCTTCTTCTTCTTCTTCTTGATTGACATTTGCATTGAATGTTATCATTTGAATGCATCCATTTTTGGACTGTTGGTACCTTTTGTTTATTCATATCACCTCATAGTAACTGATTTCCATACTGTCATGCTTGCCTTATTATTAGATCCTCTACATTTTAAAGACCAACAGAAGGACTTGTGGTATCTGTATTTTTCTGGTATATAACTGTCTTCCCCTTATTTCCTTAACTTACCCTGTTTTCTCAGTAATATTCCAGAGCCAGTTACAAAACATAATATTTCAACAAGTATTTTTGGCACCTTCAAGAAGAGGATGCATGCATACAAATTACAGTATGTCTGGCAATGACGCACAGTGCGACAGACTTGAATGTATCCTCCCATGCCTTTGTCGCTCACCCAGATCTTTTCACAGCAAGTCCTTGTGCTCTGTAATGAAGAGCAACAGTCCAGACAGTGTGTTATCCCCAGGCCGCGCTTTTCGTAATGATCCATGCATCAATTCTAATGTAACTGTCTCCCCTCGCCGAAGCTCCAGCAGAGAGGCTCGGCTCACTGGTCCCCTCTTTTCCCCTTGTTCCTGTCTGATGGAGGCCACTGGAACTCCACCGCGCTTCAGTACAGCCAATGAAAGGCCTCTCTCAAAGTCTAAGGTCACTAAAAAGAGATAGAGTCCCGTCTCGGGGGTCTGGAACACCCCTGATGTAGGATTAAAAGTACCACCGTAGTTCACAGCCACATTTTTTGATGCAAGCTCCCCATTTGGTCCTATTCTGTAGTCCAGGCTTGTGATGAACACCACGGGGTGATGTAGTAACTGAACATGTTCTAAAGAGAGAAAATTATTTTGATGATTTGTTTTGGTAAAAATTTATACTTTTTAGTTACAGAAAACTGCTTTGTCATGATGTAGTTTTAGTGTTGTCCATTGAGGGGCAATGTTGTTGTGTGTACACTATGCAGGCCTTGCAGTACCAAATTTCTTCATTCATGTTTAAAACTAATGGCCAATGAAAAAAACTGTATCTCTTACCTGTTTCACTGTGTCTTTTGCTTCGCTCACTGGAAGTCTTTTCTTCTCTTTTCATCTGGTCTTGGTTTTGGTGCCCCCTCCTTCTCTTTCCTTCTTTCTTTCTCACCAGCCTCCAAACTTCATGTAGGTTCAGGCTTCTAGTCGTGCTGACTAGTTCCTCTGTATTACTAAAAAGGTTTTGAAACATTCTCAAATGATCCTCCAGGCTTTGACGTAGGGATGCTATATCAGCTTGCAGTTCCACAACAGAACCACCAGAGGGCTCAGTGCAGTTGCCACAGCGCTCTTCCAACATGGTTATTCTACCTGCTAATTGCTCCACCTCTTTTCCCAGACTCCAGAAGTCACTGACCGAGTAATCCACATCCTCCTCTTCAGTCAAAGGTTCTAATGAGGACTGGTAACTTTTGGTGCCCTTCACAAGGTTCTTTGTGGCGGTCCCCTCCGAGTATGTCACCGGGTCATCGCTATTCATCTCATCTCCGTCAGGATGCTTTCTCTGAAGAGAATTCAGACTCATATCATGTGTCTCAATCTTTTGCTGCATCACATGCATTCTCTGTAAAAGATCTGGGATACTGAACTCTTTCTTTTGGCTATGTGACCAGCGTGTGAATTCCAAGACCTCTTCTCCAAGTAGCACTTCCAGGACATCGGAGTGGCGTACAGCATCATTTAGGAGGGAAGAGAAGGTGGCTGATAGGCCTCGAATGTCAGCCGACTTATTCTCGTCCTGCTCTCTCAAGCCTTGTATCTCCTGCTGGCTGTCCAGGAGTGAAGCCTGTAGCTGGGAAATACTGTCATGAAGACTCCTGCTTCTGCTCTGCTCAAAGGCCAATGATTCCTTCATATTCAACAGGCCCTGGTGAAGATCCTCCATTTCAGTGACCCGAATCATATCTAGATCTGCCTCCTCAAGTGCAAGTTGGTTCTGTCTTGTTAAATGTGTCACGTTAGCCACCTCCAGCTCCAACCTAGCTAGTGAACTGCCAATCGACTTGCAGCTACAGACCTGCTCTGAAATTACCGAATCATTTCTTTGTAGTTGATGATAGATGTTGTCCAGGTCAAGCTCAATTTCTCTCAACTGACCCTCATGTGCACTTACGTTAGATGTAAGCTCACCAATGTTGTTGAGCACCCTGACGCGATTAGCCTCCACCTCCAGACCCGTCTCTGCAAAGTGGACCTCATTCCGTTGTTTGACCTCTTCTAGGCTTTGTCCCAGGATCAATAGGTCTCTTTGCAGATCCTTGATCATTCTAGCAGAATTCTTTGAAGTCTCAGACAAGCTGCTGAGTTGCACAGAGTTATTTTGTGCCTTCTCATCTAGCCGAGTGATGGCCTCCCTCACTCCTGACACTTGTGTTGGCTGATCTCCACTCAGATTGACAAACTCAGCTCGCTGTCTCTGCAGCACCTCTTCCAGCCCATTCTGGCCAAGTCTCACCTCCTCAACCAATTCAGTTAGTGACTGGAGATTCACCTGTTGGTATGACACAAAAAATTATTTATGCACTGTTTTAATGTGTTAAAGGGTTAGTTCTACCAAAAATGAAAATTCTGTCATTAATTACTCACCCTCATGTCGTTCCAAACACGTAAGACTTTCATTCATCTTCGGAACACAAACGAAGATCTTCTTAATGAAATCTGAGAGCTTTCTGTCACTCTATAGACAGCACTTTGACGCTTCAAAAAGTTCATAAAGAGATCGTAAAAGTAATCCCTATGAATTGAGTGGTTTAATACAAATTTTCTAAAGAGACACGATCACTTCATATGATGAACAGATTGAATTTAGGCTTATATTTACTTAACATTCATCAACTCACACATCAGTTGTGGTAAATGGAAGCTCAAGCATGTTTGCTTGGTGCATGCGAGAACCAATGAGGTTCATTCTCGTGTGTTACGCAGCATGTTTGAGCTTCCGCAAGAGGTTTGTTCTCGCGCGTCAAGCAGTTTCGGTTGAGCTTCTGTTTATGTTCGCTGATCAATGTTTTATATGTGAATATAAGACAATTTGGACTAAACCACTCAATTCATATGGATTACTTTCACAATCTCTTTATGAACTTTTTGAAGCGTCAAAGTTGTAGTTATATAGCTGTCTATGGAGGGACAGAAAGCTCTCAGATTTCATTAAAAATATCTTAATTTGTGTTCTGAAGATGAATGGAACGAAAGTCTTACAGGTTTGGAACGATATAAGGGTGAGTAATTAATTTCAGAATTATCATTTTTGGGTGAACTAACCCTTTGAGATTTAGGGTGTACTCACACTAGGCACAGTTGCCTTGTACCGTGTCCTGGCGCGATTGCAAACTACAATTTCTGTTCATCAATAAGGTGAGAACCAGACCCGTTATAAACCTAAATAATTTTGATTTAGTTAAATTAATCGAAAAGTGTACTGTCCAAACAAGATGTTTGCTGTTGAAAATGATGACAGTAGCGCACATAAGAGTATAGCTGTTCTGCGCTTCGGCGCATTTAGCGATCATACTACATGTGTACCGAGCCAGAGCCCAACTGAACCATGCTCTGGCCCACTTAGAACAGTATGGAGCGGCACAGACTTTGGTGGTCAAACGCGCTCGGGCACGGTTCAGATCGCCTAGTGTGAGTACACCCTTAGGAGTCTGAATGAAGGACCTGTGCATCCTGACTCTGACTGATCCGATCATCGATCTCTTCCTTCAGTTTCGTTAGGTTGTGTTTCAGCAGTTCTTGTTGGGTCTGAAAGTCCCTCTCCATCTGGTCTTTCTGTGCGTCTAGTTGGGTTTTCATTTGGTCGATCTGGAGATGGCTGTACTCTAGTCTCTGCTCAATAGATCCACTATGACCTTCACCCCTGCTGATGGATCTGTTGTCTTCCTGTTCCATCCGCAACTGCTGCAAGTCCTGAGACAGTGTGTCCACCTCACTGGACAGATTCTCCAGTGTTTGATTGAAGCTTTCTAGCACTGGTTGAAGCTGACTCATCATAGTTGACATTAACCGATGCATTGACAGCAGAATTGATGAATCAAGGAATGGCAGAGGCTGAGAGGTATGGATCTCTTCTTTGGCACCTGGAATATCGATAACAAGCCTCTTTAATGTTGGAGACATACTGTACAATTTCAGATATTAACAAGAGAAAATGGTGAAAGAACTCAGTTTGTTACTTGTGTGCCGTATTAAATACGCATTTAAGATGTCTTTATGTCTATATCAGCATATTGATTCATCACACAGCCAAGGAAATAGCTCTAAATCGCTGTTCTCAGCCAGATAGTCTTTCTGCCAGAACAGAGTCCCTAGAGGATATCATTGCGCCTGACAGACCCTACATGAGCTTTTATGGTGTTTTCTTCAAGAATAACCCTTTCCTTACAAGCCTCCTACACAAACACATCTCACTATGTTACCGAATATCTGAATAAGTACAACTAATCCATTTTTGATTGATGTTCCTGTATAGGTTTTAATTGCATTTAAAGATATGAGCTCATTTGCTAGATAACATTTCTTTGACTGAGGCTAGACTCCAGGAGAAGATATAAACTCCTTTTCAAACTGCTATTCCATGACTAATCCTGACCATGTGGTTTCATGATGACTTTTTGCCCTTCTTTCTTAATCTCCTTCCGTCTGCCTACATCTCTGGGTAATTGCATCATGCTGGAGTTTGTTTATAAGAAAGAGAGGATATCCTCCAGAGGAAGACGTCATTGTTCAAGTAGTCATGCCATTCAGTTTAGGGTGGTAAAATCTCACAGTATGCCTATACTGTAATGTGTCCATCTAAATGTTTTCCTGTGTGCCTATGTTTGCTGGACACAGATTCCGTATCTTACCAACAGGGCTCTGGTTTGGTGAAGAATCATGAATGGGAGCCTCTTGTAGAGGTTTGTCAGCCCAGCTTCCATCTTCCAATAGGTCTGTCTCCATTTTACTTTCTACAGAAAAACAAACACATTTTGTTTGGAGGGAGAATGTGGGAAGGAAGTTAACCACAACATTGTGAGTCTGAGGGTAAATATGCTCATATGCTCAGTTTAGAGGGGTTATTTTAGCCCTTAACGATTTAACATGCTTAAAATACTCCACCAAAAGTTACATTTAATGACCCAATATTACAGAATATTATGAAACTAAATATTATTTTTACTGAGAATAATCTTTTTTTCCATGATACCAGGCTGAAGTATTTGGCACACATAAGACTCTCATAAACACACAATGGGCCCTATCATACACCCAGCGCAATGCGGCGCCAGGCGCGACGCAACTGTTTTTTGCTAGTTTTAGCCCGACGCAGTTATCATTTTCACGTCCTGTGCCACATCGTTTAAATAGCAAATGCATTTGCGTCCATTTGTGCGCCCATGTATTCGAGATGTATTCAGGCGCATTGTTGGCACATTGCTATTTTGACCAACTGAAACCTGGTGTAAAGTCAATGGCGCAATTATTTATTTATTTATGTATTTGTTATTTAAAGAGCACATTAGTAATATGCGTGCATACACTCTGCTTATTACACACATAGGGGCGTGCAGCAGCACACACACATGCCAAATATTAAAAATAAAAGGATTACAATGTAAAAGATTATTATTGTGTGCATAAAGATAAAAATGCTTTGGTGGAATCCGGCTTTTCCCGTAGATGGTCTGCTCAAGCGCTTTAACCTCGCACACGAGCAGATCCGTCTGCTCGTGTCCCATGGCGTGAGCGCAACTGGCTTTTAAAGGGAATGGGAGAGGAGACTCTGATTGGTTTATTGCACTTTACGACCAAAACACACCCATTACTCATTAAGAGAATAGGGACAACCCTTTTAGAATATGTCCCGGGCGCGCCGACCATTTTTCCTGTCCTTAAATTAGCAAAAGTGGATTTGGACATGTCCCAAATCCAAGTCCCAATGACTTTAGATTTTAAAGAATGGCTAAAGACTGTACTTTAAAATGTTTCCAATAAAGTATTATCAATGTGATTTGTTAAACTGTAAAATGGATGAGGGGATTACAGAATCAATTTTAAGGCATGGGGGCACATAGGATGGCTTCTTTTAACAGTCTGGGAAAATTTTCTGCCATCAAAATATTTACCTGTAGGACATTTTGGAAATTTGGAAAACATGACTTTAAGTTGTTGTTTTTCTTCTTAAACGTAATTGTTGCTTTTGCCTCTTGGCATAGGGCACTGCTTCTACAGCTATCCTGAGTGCCAGCTGACTTCTCCTTTCCTGTTGAAGGACACTCACTGAGCCAGAGGCCTGCTGGACATTTCCTCTGTTTGTCAGAAAGGTTGTTTTAAAGAAGCAAACTTGCAGAAAGAGGAAAGGTATGAAAGGTTAAAGTTAAAGCCAGCCTTGCCCAAAATAACAGACTTGCCTGAGTTGCCATTGTCATTAACCTCAGACTTTGAAGAATGTTTCTCGTCCTCTGGAGGTTTGTCTGGAAAAGAAAGATAAAGAGGAAGCAAAAGATGAGTCACCAAAACTGAATGGGCAGCTCAACTTATGTGTTCCTTTTAAAGTGGCTGAAGAGCAACAGGCATACTCCTAACATATTTTAGATACAAATGCTTTTGTTGTGTGAAAACGATTGCATCCAGACCTATTCCTGGAGATATGTTACCTTTTTCCAGACAGTTGTATCCTCCATAGCCTGGGCAACACTTCCAGTGCATAGAAGAGAGTGCTATCTGCTTCTGCTTGTACACAGGCCGTGAGGATTGCCTATACCTGATCATGAGCATCATCATCAATAAAGCAAAGCATATTTTTGAGAAAGATAAGATCTGAGGTTGAGTTTATGAGGTGACTCACGTGATTATTTGACAGTCAGGAGCTCCATCGGGACAGGGGTTAACTGATTTCACTGTTTGAGTCTCTGTAGCGCAGAGTACGGCTGTGGTGACCACACGTTGATTTATACATGCACACCAGTTTCTGACCGGAGAGAGGAGGTTTAGAAGGATAAAAGAAAAAAAACAAGGGAAAAGTGAAAGTTGAAAGCAGAGATTACAGCAAATCACAGACTGATGAAGATCTTGAGCCCCTGTGTTTTCCTGTTGTACCCTTCCCAAAGCTCACGGCAAGATTTTATCGCTGAGCGAAAAAGGTTTTATATGTCGTTTGATTGGCACGTTCATTGTTTGTTTTTAGCTTTCTGTTGTATCAGTGAATCTGATGTGCACACATTGATTACAATGTTTGCACATGCTCAATCTTATTTTGACAAGTCTGTGTTTTTCTGTGGTGTAGTATTTCGTAAACATACAGTAAAGTACACAAAGCGTATTCTGCAAAAATGACCTAGTTTGCAATATTGCAGGAGTTGCATCCTGTCAAACACTGAAATGTATGTTTGAAAAGGTGGCAACTGTTCTCAAGTTGCATACTGTTTTGCACAGACTCAGAGTAGAGTTCAGAGTGCTGTTCTCGTTATTAACAAGAACTGAAGTACATAAAAAAGATTTTTCCTGACAATTCTCTTTCTTTCTGCTGCCTGTTGTTCAGCTTGTTCTAGCATAGCTTATAAAACACATAGTTTCTTTCCCTCAAATCCCTTGGAGGCATTTCTTAGGGGCTGTTACATGGGACATGTTCTTGCATCCATATTGTGTTTGTATGGGACACGTGAAGCATTGTTGTTAATTTAACACTAGCTATATTTCCATCCACCTATTTTTATACAAATATTGGGATGTTGTGTAAAAAATTCTGGATGGAAACCCCAAGAAGCACATACATTCTAAAAAAGCGCTCAATTGAGGCAGATGCATTTTTTTTTTTAATCCAATAACAAGACATGCGCTTTTACTACAATGGAAACATATTTACCCAATAAATCCCTAAATGCGCAACAAAAAAGTTGTGATTTTGCCTCAACAGATTATGTGATCAGAAAAATAACTGGACTAACCAGTGGTCCAATTTCATTGCACAGCATCTCAAAATGTTGGTTTGGTCATTCTGAAATGGTTGGGTGTAATTACGTCCCCAAACACCAGGCATCTGCCTCCAAACGTAGCAACTTCCATTTTTATTACAGATATTTTGCGGCAATTTCTCTGAAAAAAGTTTTATTCGCAAATTTTTTAGATGATGTTCCAATTTTGCACATAAGTTGAATGAGCAGCTTTGGATGGAAACATAGCGACTATGTCTTAAAACCGCAAAGTGCATTGCAAATGTTAAAGATGTTTGTGCATTCTTTGCGTATACACATTTTTTTTTTTTTTAAAGAGTGCAGATGGACACAATGCATCCTGTTTGAATGGCCTATAAGCTTATATGAATATGCACTAGGACATCTTTAACTGCTATGACGTTTCTTCATTTTCTCAGCATCAGGATGTGCGTTTTTAAGACCGTTTGTCAAGGTAAAAACAGCTAAATTTTATAACATGTCTCCATTCTGTTAGGTGTTTTAAAATGCAAGAGCATGTCCTGTATGAACGGCCCATTACTTCTGCTTATTCAACTGACCTTCCTTTGTGTATCCGTTTCAGGAACAAAGAGATTAGATATAAGTGGGCTGTCCTGTTTCCTTTCGTTACCACCTTGAACCATAGACCCTTTGTCCAGTAAAACATCAGCCCCTATTCAGCCACTGATTCAGTCATTTTGACTGAATGTCTGCCGCTTTATGGTTTTATCGTTAATCTGTCTCCATGTACCCACATCTGAACATCCTTCATCAGTCCACCTTTCTTTCATCTTCACCTCTCTTTTTTATCTCTCTTTTATTTTTCTTTAAACACCTAAACACTTTTGATTAGCACTCCTCCTATGTCTTTTCTGGACACAGCTGGTGCTCATATTCTTTTGTTCTGGTCCAGACTAAAAGGTAAATGCCCTTGAAAACTGCTAGGGGTACTTGTCCTCTGCCTCGCTGTTAAGCTGTTGTGAGCATGCCCAGTCCGGTCTAATTCCTCTCACTGAATCTCATCCTCAAGAAATCGACAGAGAGCTCCCAAAGAGAGCTACTGTGTGTGACTTAAATATCAGCTAACACATCTAAGACAGAGCTGACTATAGAAGTGGATGGTTAAATATCTGCATCACAAGCTACCCTCCTATACATATAGGCCCCCTCATCAGTATATATTGGATATCACATTGTTGGAACTCAGTTACATAATACCTTCCCAGATTAGATCACTGAAGCCCAGCTTGTATCTTCATTGTAAGATTATTGTAATTAAGCCTCTCAGAAAATTCATTCGCTTTTTCTTTCTCAGAACAGAGAGAGAAAGCAAAGGACTTTAGTCAGGGTAAACAGCATAATATGATACTAATTAAAACAAGCCTGCGTGGGATACATGTACAGTCTGTTTAGTGGATCATACTGTTTTATCAGTAGCAAATAAATAAATAAATTCCAGAGAAAATATAATATCAGTCAAAGGTTTGGACACACTTGACTTGAATTTGTTTCTCATGATCTTAAAGGTTTATGCTTAAACAACTATGAATTACAAAACAAAATTTTAAATTAACTTAATGATTTTTTTTATATATAATATTAAAATGTATTACAAAAATTGCCATTATTTTATAATTAAAATATATTTTAATAAAATAATATTTTATTTTATTATTTATTTTATTTTATTTTTATTTTAGAAATGAAATGAAATTAATAGTTGGACCAGATAGAAAAGGAAAAGCAGCCAACAAGAGGAAAAACATCCTATGATGCACCTCATTAAGCTGAAAGAATGATTAGAGTTGTGACACTTGGCTACTTTGATTTGGAAAAATTCAAAATAAAATAGTTGATTTATAACCATTTTTTGGTGACTAAAAATGTCTACTTTCATTTCGGTTATTTGAAATATATAGAAATAATTTTTTTTGTAAAATGGCATCTCCAGACTTCTGACTAGTAGTGTAAAGAAAGGGTTCTAAAAATTAGAGATGACTTATAAGACTATTAGACTTGTGTTTTATTGAACAGACAAATATATCCTTCACATCCTTTGTATATTAACATCAAATTAAATATTCTGATAGCTTTACAATAAAGTTTAATTGGTGAACATTATAGTTAATGCACTAGATATGGTGAGCTATGAAAAACAACAGACATCATGGGATGTTCACACAAAATTTTATATATAGTTTTAAATATGCCCAGTTGACTCACCCTCTTTTTGCAGGTTGATGTATAGTCTCTTTTGAAGGGGGTGCTGAGTTTTGAGGTGTGCCATCTGGAGGCATTGGGATGCTGTGATGTTCATGTGGCATCCCAAAGGTGCCAGGCATATGATGTCCCCTTCCTCTAGTCCCCACAGCTTCCTCTTCCTCCACGTCAGGGTCCCTGGCTCTCACTTCACTGTGGCAGCTCAGAGAGTTCAGCACGGCCAACAGAAGCAGAGGCAGAGTCTGGGCCATCTTGCTTTCCAGAGGTACTGAAAGTCTTCCTCCGGATGGCAGTTTTAAAAGTAACCTTAAACAATCCTGGAAACTCCCCACCCCTCTCTCCTTCTCTCTCTCTCTCTCTCTCTCTCTCTCTCTCTCTCTCTCTCTCTCTCTCTCTATCCAAACCAGCCAGTATCCTCACCAGTATGTCTCTCTCCCCACCCTCTCAGTTCCCACTCCCCCTCGCTCTCGCTCCCTCCTCTCTCGACGGTATCAACACCCTCTAACAATAGGAGGAAATCTGCCGCTTGCTAACAACCATAAATCCATGTATTGCGCTACTTGCAATTTTACAGCACCCTTACATACACAAGTGCACACACTGCAGTCTAATGCATGATGCTTCTTTGCATGAAAATGGTTGAGTTTCATGTTTATACTTTTATACTTAAAGGATTAGTCCACTTTCAAATAAAAATTTCCTGATAATTTACTCACCCCCATGTCATCCAAGATGTTCATGTCCTTCTTTCTTCAGTCGAAACGAAATTAAGGATTTTGATGAAAAAAATCCGGGATTATTCTCCTTATAGTGGACTTCAATTGTCCCCAAACGGTTGAAGGTCAAAATTACAGTTTCAGTGCAGCTTCAAAGGGCTTTAAATTATACCAGCGAAACAATCGTTAATTTTCTAAAAAAAAAAATCAAATGTATATGGTTTATAAACACTTATTCTCAGCTCTGGTTTATAAACGCAATTGCTTCCGCCAGACCGCACTTCCGTATTCTTCAAAAAGCTTACGCTGTATGTCCTACGCCTTCCCTATTCTACTTACGGAAAAAATTGAACTGGCTCTGCGTTCATTCTGTAAGTTAAATAGGGAAGGTCTTTCCAAAGCGGCGTTTCATTCATAGATTTTATCAGTAGGCTATGTGTGATCACTAGGATTTAAAAAGGTAATAGTTTTTCTGAATAGTTTTTAATAGTTTTTAAAAAAAAATTCTGAATATGAATAACAATTTAATAATCTAAAGAACCTTTTTCTACTATAAAGAAACTTTTGTGCAATGGAAAGGTTCCATGAATGATCTTTATGGATTCATATGCGTTATGTTTAAGAGTATATTTATATTCTGTGGCTCAAAACGTGGTTTGCAAAAGAAAGAAAAAAAAAAAATAGATGTCAGCGCAGCTATATATATATGCTGTGTTTCCAGTCCAGAGATTGTCTGCAGTGATAAATGGCAAGAGTTTTATAACACACAAGAGCCCTTGTTCTTAGCACTGACCCCATTTCATAAACCATGCCTCCCAAACTCCATCCTCGGAGCAGACATCAGCTGCTCTTTCTCAGCCGGGAGTGAAAACATCCCACCTACCAAAAGGTCGGACTAGATTTAGAGTGCTTGCAGTGGGTGTTTGCACAGAGAGAAGGAGTTATTGTCAAACTAAGAAGGCATTTTCTCTGTGGTGTGGTGGTCCTCAGGGTCTCTGGCTTCATGTCTGCGCTTGACTGCCTCAACAGTGTACAGCTCAGCTGTGACAACAAACAGGGGGTCTCCTTCAAGCCTAGCACTCAGTCTGTGCTTCACAGTGTGGCTTCCTGTTAAAGTCTGTAATATAGGTTGACCAGACCTTGAGCAGGCTCATACTTACTTTAGTGTAGGAGGATGATATTGTTGACTTGATTATCTAACTATTATTAATTTAGGGATGTTGTGATAAGAAGGACATTTTTAGTTCTGGACATGTTATAAATTAAGTTTCTAAGAAAAGTAGTGTAAAACTAACTAGCTTTAAAAAGACTTTGATCTATGTGAAGACATTTAGCTAATAAGAAATTCTTTTTTTTGGTACTTCACTCTACTAATAATCAGATCCACATGGAACCTCCCACGCAGAATGGAAAAAAGTTTACAGATTTCCAGAATCCATCAACTCTCCTGAGCCATTCTTTGTTTCATCCATAATTGATTTCCACAAAATCTTATCTCCCACTCTTTCTGTGTTTGTTCATTATTACACAGCTTTCTGGAATACTTTATTCTATTTGTGACCCTGGACCACAAAACCAGTCATAAGTCTCACGGGTATATTTGTAGCAATAGCTAACAATATATTGTATGGGTCAAAATTATAGATTTTTCTTTTATGCCAAAAATCATTAGGATATTAAGTAAAGATCATGTTCCATGAAGATATTTTGTACATTTCCTACCATTAATATATCAAATTTATTTTTGTGAGTGGATATGCATTGCTAAGGACGTTTTGGACATTTGGACAACTTTAAAGAATTTTTTGCACCCTCAGATTCCAGATTTTCAAATAGTTGTATCTCGGCCAAATATTGTCCTATCATAACAAACCATACATCAATGGAAAGCTTATTTATTCAGCTTTCAATTTAAATTTCAAATTTCATGGCATTCAGATAATTTCATAATATTTGAAACGCTGTATACTTTCATGACCCTCGTCTCACACTGTAGATTCACTCCCCACTCTGATTATAGTGAAAATTACCTCTATTGCCAACAGTCAATTGTCTTGTTCATTAGTTAACTGTTTTTCAGCAGAAGATTTGACTGTATAAGCCTTATATATCATATTTGACACAGAAATTTCTAAGGCCTCGAAATTAATTAAAACTTTGCTGAAAAACCTTTTGTACACAATCTACTACATTACGCCTGTTGCGTTATTTATCACTCTAAAAAATGCTGGGTTAAAAACAACCCAAGTTGGGTTGAAAATGGACAAACCCAGCGAATGGGTTGTTTTAACCCAGCGGCTGGGTTAAATGTTTGCCCAACCTGCTGGGTAGTTTTATTTAACCAAATATTGTTTAAAAATTACTGTATTTCTTGCTTAAAATGAACCCAAAATATGTTGGAAATTAACATTTATTAATATGTTTAATAAACAAACATTTATTAATACTTTTTTGAATAATATTTAAACAATAAACATTTATTAAATTGCTTATTAATAAATGCTCATCTTTTTGATTATTATTGTTGCCTCTAGTAATTATGAGTCTGATTTTTAATTTCCAACCTATTTTGGGTTCATTTTAAGCCAGACATATAGTAATTTGTAAACAATTGTTGGGTTAAATAAAACTACCCAGCAGGTTGGGCAAACATTTAACCCAACTGTTGGGTCAAAACAACCCAATCGCTGGGTTTGTCCATTTTCAACCCAACTTGGGTTGTTTTTAACCCAGCATTTTTTAGAGTGTAGTCTGTTTTTAGCAATTAAAAGGCTTTTTAGAATAAATATAAAAACTCCCTCCTTCAGGTCGTAGTTACATGTGTCATTTTGGTGTGAAAATATTTCTTTTTTTCACTCTAAAAAATGCTGGGTTAAAAACAACCCAAGTTGGGTTGAAAATGGACAAACCCAGCAATTGGGTTGTTTTAACCCAGTCGTTGGGTTAAATGTTTGCCCAACGTGCTGGGTAGTTTTATTTAACTCAACTGTTGTATAAAAATTACTGTATTGCTTGCTTAAAATGAACCCAAAATATGCTGGAAATTAACATTTATTAATATGTTTAATAAATGAGCATTTATTAATAAGATAATGAATAATAAAAAATAAACATTTATTAAATTGCTTATTAATAAATGTACACCTTTTGATTATTATTGTTGCCTCTAGTAATTATGTATCTGATTTTTAATTTCTCACCTATTTTGGATTAATTTTAAGCCAGATATACATTCATTTTTAATCAGTAGTTGGGTTAAATAAAACTACCCAGCAGGTTGGGCAAACATTTAACCCAACCACTGGGTTAAAACAACCCAATTGCTGGGTTTGTCCATTTTCAACCCAACTTGGGTTGTTTTTAACCAAACATTTTTTAGAGTGTTCTTTTTAAGTAAATGTAAAAATAACACATATATGTATATTGTTAATATTTAAGATGAACATTTATTGGGTAGAAGTAACTTTAAAATGTGAGTATAAAATATGACACGTCATGCTTTTTGGGATATTTATTTGTACATCTCTCAATCATCATTTCTTGCATTGCATTATGTTTTGCCTCCCACATTTAAAACTTTATTGAGATATAGAGTGACAACTGATATGTAAATGCAATTTAAGTAGCCTGCTATACTGTTAAGATCATCTCGTTGCAAACTATCAGAATTTCATCTTACTTTTTGGCCACTCATGGCTATGTATATTTATTTGGTGAGTAGCCTTAAGTGAGATAATGTACATTTTATGGTTTTTACCATAAAATAAGCACAATATCCATCTACATTTTTCAAACTCAGTCCTTTCATACAGTGTATGCCATAAAAGCATGTTCGGACTGGCATGTGTTTATTTTCAGTAGAAGAACAGAAAACAGCCGGTATACTCACCTGCAAATCACTGGCAGGGAGGTGAGATGCCTTCAGATTCATTTCTGTGTGATAGTGTTCCTCTATTGAGTCTCTGATCCTTTGAGCTCTTCTGACAGTGCAGTATCAGCTTATTCTCAGCTCTGAGTTATGTCATGCTGGCAGAAAAACAGCACAGATATTGACTACACAGCAGTCTACAGCCTGATGAATGCTTCCGTTCTCTGCATGCTTATGACATGTTAAGTACTGTGTATCATTTCCCACTTGTAATCTGACATCAGAGTAGAAATACTTCCTTTGCTTACCCCCTTCTTTACTATGTGCTTTTTTGATCAATCAGAGTCTTGTTTTGGGTTTTATTTTTGCACTCAAAGAGTGGATTAATATTTTATTAATGTCATTCATAATTCATCACTGGTGATGTCTGCATTATTCAAGGAGGACTCCATTACTACAGTTTATTTCATTAGTTATTCAGGCAAACTGCTCAGCTTGATGTTTTTTTTTTTTTAAACCGAGTTATTTCATTAGAAGATTTAGTTTCATTCATAATCTTAATTCATGCGTACACGTATAGTACTTTTTATATTGTGTTTAATGTATTGCACAATTGTTAATTTACTAGATCACAACCAAAATTCTTTAGTAACCAAATATATATACAGCTCTGGAAAAAATTAAGAGACCACTTAACATTGATTTCTGAACTTGGAGTGGTCTCTTAATTTTTTCCAGAGCTGTATACACTACCGTTCAAAAGTTTGGGATCTGTACAATTTTTAATGTTTTTAAAAGAAGTTTCATCTGCTAACCAAGACTGCATTTATTTAATTAAAAATACAGTAAAAACAGTAATATTGTGAAATATTATTACAATTTAAAATAACTTTTCTATTTGAAAATATTTGAAAATATAATTTATTCTTGTGTTGGCAAAGCTGAATTTTCAGCATCATTACTCCAGTCTTCAGTGTCACATGATCCTTCAGAAATCATTCTAATATGCCGATTTGCTGCTCAAGAAACATTTATTGTGTACAATTGTACAAAATATTTGAGTACAACATTTTTTTTCAGGATTCTTTGATGAATAGAAAGTGCAAAAAAACAGCATTTATTTGAAATCTAATCTTTTGTAACATTATAAATGTCTTTACTGTCACTTTTGAATGATTTAATGCATCCCTGTTGAATTAAAGCATTCATTTCTTTAATTTCTTTTCAAAAA
>RJVU01067793.1:3056062-3079511 GCA_003731715.1 Anabarilius grahami | reverse complement strand
GGTTGATAAATCTCTTATGCTCATCAAGTTTGCATTAAATTGATCAAAACTACAATAAAAACAGTAATATTGTAAAATAACTTTTCTATTTTAATATGCAATTTAGTGAGATGGTAAAGCTGAATTTTCAGCAGCCATTTCTCCAGTCTTCAGTAGGGTTCAGGGTATCATTTGAATTTTAACGATTCCGATTCTGATTCTGCTTATCGGTTCTGATTCTTATCGATTCCAGTCAGGTAAAAAAAAAAATTTAACTTAGATATCATTAACATTTATTTTAAGTCTTATTACCAAACTCTTCATTGTATCTGAATACCATGAACAAAAATCAACACAGGCTACACAAGGAACTTTTGCCTATGGTTTAAAAATACCATAGCAAAAACAACTAACCTAAATATAAATTTCAAGCATTATTGAAGACAAGTAAACACTCAGTAATTAAAAAAGAACAAATAAACAAATTAGCAATCACACAAATACGATTGAAATAGTGTTTTAAGATTTTCAGGTATTCAGGTACAGAAACTGTAATCAAATGTAAAATAACACTGCTCTTTATAAATAAAATACACATTACAAATATAGTTACAAAAGTTATTCAGTCAAGAACAGCTTATGTGAATTTTCTCATTTTCTTTTGTTGTTAGGCTGCTGTCACTTTAAGAGCTGCATGGATCCAATAAACTGTTATGCATTTTCTTTGTCAACTGTTTACGTTCACTTATGACATAACCGACTCTGTTTACGAGGATATTTTGACATATTTTTGTGTGTATTTGTCCATTCAAGTGCAAAAAGACGCAGAAGAGAACTCAGTTCAGTATCGCGCACTAATCAATATAAGATGTGGCTTTTTGTGCGCACATTTTGGACGTGTGCACAGCACAGAAAACAGCACTGCGGGTGTTCTTGCACTTGAATGGTTTAAAATCACATTAAAATCACTTTTTCTGCGTGCACGCTTTGGATGTGCGTGCAGCACAGAAAACAGCATTGCGGGTCTTCTTGCGCTTGAATGGTTTAAAGTCATATTAAAATGCACACAAAGGAATCGATCGATAAGAGGAATCTAAATTTCAGTTTTATAACAGGTAGCCAATTCTTAAGCTTAAGTATCCGATTCCAGAATTGGAATTGATTTTTGATTCCCAACCCTAGTCTTCAGTGTCACATGATCCTTCAGAAACCATTCTAATATGCTGATTTGGTGCTCATTTGTGAAAACAGTTGTGCTGCTTATTATTTTTGCGGAACACTCTTTCAGGATTCTTTCCTGAATAGAAAATTCAAAAGAACAGCATTTATTTAAAAAAAAAGTTGTAAAATTTTAAATGTCTTTACATTTGATCAATTTAATGCATTCATGCTGAATAACAGAATTGTCTATTTTTCTTTTTAAATCCTACTGACCCCAGAGTTTTGAAAGATAGTTTGTATACAATAATTATCTATAATATTCTATATTATAAAATATAGAATATTCTATAATGAATGAATGGATGGATGAATGAACGAATGCTTTATATATGCTTATGTTTATTGCTAGAAAATTGACCTCCTGAGCCAATCCTGATTATTTTATCAAGTCAAGCACTTGCCTTCACCGTCCATTTCCTGAAAAAGAAAAAAAGAATGACTTGATTCTGAACTCTCTCCATGGAAAGTGTCCAAAGCATCTGTGCAGATAAGAATGACTTAATCTGTGTTGAACATCAATGTTTTTCTTTCATTTCATCAGGGTTATTAGTCCAGAGGCCTGAAGCTGAAACGGTCCCCTCTCTTCCCTCTGACTCTCCACCTCTGAGTTTCTGCTCCAAAGCCTCACCTCGACCCGACTCCAGATGTTACCGATATTTTTTTGTGACTGTATGGAAAACCAGAGTTGAAAAAGACTTTCCCCGAGCCCTGTAGCCTTTAGATGTGTGACGCTTCCCCTCCTCTTCATCTGTGGTGTCGTCATGCTGTTCTCTAGTGTTATTGCCATTCCTCTGCCCGTCCACACCTCATCAGACACACTCAAACATACACCCTCTCTCACTCCTTACATAAAAAAATGGACAGGAACCGTGAAGCCCAGAGGCTGATATCAGAGGTTGAGGTGGTGTTTTAGGACCATGGCTGGAAAAAAAAAGATACCCGCATGACCAGTAATGTAAGAAAAGCAATACATCTCATTTCATCAGGGCATGTAGCAATGTGCGTCTGGATCTTTGTAAGATCGTAGCCATGTTTTCGATTTATTTAGTCTTGAAAATGCTGCAATGTACGCAATGACAAGTTGTGTGTACATTAAGAGATACATTACATTCCTTTAGTTCAGTATGTGTGCAGAATAGAGTTACTGTGTGCTTGATCAATAGACTTACTGTGTGATTTGTTAGAGTAAGAACAAATATGTTTATTCACAAAATGTGAACGCATACTGTATACATAGATACTGTAAAAAAAAAAAAGGAAAAAAAAGATTATCCGTATTGATGTAGCTGTGCTAGACTTGCATCTCTCCATTTGCTTGTATATGTGAGATTTGGTTCAATTTGGTTTTGAGTGAGGTTTGTCTGTTGAAAAAGGATTTTTGAATCCTTCGGCTGCTAGGACAAGAAGAAAAGACAGTCTTTCGATGTTGTGGAAAGAAATCAAATCTTCAAACACATTCTGTTTTGTCCAGATTTTGTTGCAATGCATGTGAAGTCGGTTTGTGATCATGAATTTGTGATGCCCGCAATGTAAAAGCAATACTACAGCACCATTGCAAAGTTTGTCATTGGTCTGTTCTGTAGCACTGTGCTATATGCTGACTCTAAGAGCTGTGTTTTACCAAGGGAATGCTAAGAAGTGTAGATCTTTACTAATCAGATGACCGTCTTCATCTTCATTTAGCCTTGCCATCATGGCCACCTAAACCCGTCCCTGTCCTTTCACTCAACGGCGTGTTCAGATCCATCCCAGGCTTGTGTCTGCTGTAGGTACCTAGGACAAAGCTATCAAACATTGCAGTTTGTTCTTTCTTTGAAGCCACAAAAAACTGAAGACTGCATGTTGCCTTATCAGCACTCGTATACTCTCTCTCTCTCTCACACACACACACACACAAACACTTACATACACACAAAGCAAATGATCAAAACACAAAAACACTCTTCTCAAGCTTTCTTTCTTTGAGCCTGTCTCTCTTTGCTCTCTCTGAAACACACACACACACACAAACAAATGCCCCACATATATTTTATGTTGGCATCAAAGCAGGCAAGCTGATTTTATAAACTGTATAAGTGAAATAAAGAGTTTTGTTGAAATCTATGCTGAATATGTGTCATTTTTTATTTTGAAAACAGGAATGAAGAAGTGTCCTTTGCAAATGCACTATAAATATAGTATGGTGTAAATATAGTATGCACTACAACTATACAGCTCATTACATACCCTGAATGCAGAATCTAGGATATTGATGTTGGTCCCCCTTTTGCTGCCAAAACAGCCCTGGCCCG
Organism: Anabarilius grahami; assembly: GCA_003731715.1. NCBI lineage: Eukaryota > Metazoa > Chordata > Actinopteri > Cypriniformes > Xenocyprididae > Anabarilius > Anabarilius grahami. The sequence goes on along the minus strand of RJVU01067793.1, from coordinate 3,076,020 downwards.
TCGAGGCATGGACTCCACTAGACCCCTGAAGGTGTGCTATGGTATCTGGCACCAAGATGTTAGCAGCAGATCCTTTAAGTCCTGTAAGTTGTGAGGTGGGACCTCCATGGATCGGACTTCTTTGTTCAGCACATTCCACAGATGCTCGTTTGGATTGAGATCTGGGGAATTTGGAGGCCAAGTCAACACCTTAAACTCGTTGAGCTCCTCAAACCATTCCTGAACCATTTTTGCTTTGTGGCAGGGCACATTATCCTGCTGAAAGAGGCCACAGCCACCAGGGAATACTGTTTCCATTAAAGGGTGTACATGGTCTGCAACAATGCTTAGGTAGGTGGTACGTGTCAAAGTGACATCCACATGGATGGCAGGACCCAAGATTTTCCAGCAGAACACTGCCCAACGCATCACACTGCCTCCACCGGCTTGCCTTCTTCCCATAGTGCATCCTGGTGCCATGTGTTCCCCCGGAAAGCTTGTTATTTGGAAATGAGATGCTATCGCTAAATTCACACAGAAATTGTGATGTTATAAGCATTGTTAATTGTAGTTACTACCAGCACTGCTGGTTACCATCAGAAGAGGGTACAGAGGAGACTAGCAAAAATGAAAAAGTGTGTACTAGCCTGTTTCTGAGTCTAAATATAATTTGATAAATATTTTTGATCATAATACAGCCAGGCTGTATTTGGGGGCTAAAATGACAGTTTATCATATTTTGAAAAGCATATATATATATATATACACACACACACACACATTTAAAAGAATCACCCATATTCTAAAACATAGCAATCAATTTTTAAGAATAAGGAAAGAACCAACAGTGGAGTCAGTAGGATTCTCCCACCCCTGCCTTTTGTACAGACACAGCGCCAAACCTTGCCTGAGATCCCCAGCAATAGAAGGGGAGCCACGTTTGAGTCAAAACCAAAAAGACTTAAACAAGGTGTGCAGGATGTGGAAGTGTATGCGACAAGCAATCAGCTCTCAAAGGTCAACTCAGTGACTCTGCAGGCATGGTTGAAGAGTCGAGGGATCAATGTGCGCTCAAAGGATAAGAAAGAGGAGCTAATGTCAAAGGTCATGAAATGTCTGAGTGAAACTTAGGTGTGTTGGGTTGGGTTACTCGCCTAAAAAAACACAGATAGAGATACAGAGAGCTTGCATACTGAGTTTTTGTTTGTTCCATTGATAAACTCTGTTGACACTGACAGTTCAATATGATTGCCATGATTTACTCCATGTTCATTATACATGACATTTAAGCAAGACTTTGTAAGCTAAAATCTGTTGTTTAATTGGATCCAGAGTTTAGAGAGAGCTGCAGATAAAAAAAACAAAAAACAATTGTATACATACTTTGTGTGTATCACACTTACATGAATATTCACAAGTTTCCTGTTTTATGTTAAAGCGACTCTGAAAATGTTAGTGCACGCTCTTCGGCTTACATTAAAGGTAATTAGCCTGTGTTTCAGCATTAAACGAAGTCAAGCTTATATTCTAACTGTTATTGATGCACAATATTTTATTATGTATAGCTATATTGTGTTATGTCGTGTCATGTGTTAGCTATGTATATGAAAACAGCCAATGATTCGCCAGAGGTGTCGCTAGGATTCGCTAAACGAACCAATAGCATTTTTAAGTAGCTTATTTTTGTTGTTTCTGTTTTACCTCGAGTCTTTAAAGCATATAGTTTTAAAAGTTTGCTGAAATGTATGGTAGCATCATATTAATTGTAAACTTCTGTGGTGAAGGCAGCAGTAAACTTCCCTAGTTTGCAGGAGCACTTCTAATCTGGATAGACTTGAATTTCTAGTGTTATATATGTTATGTTTCCAAAATTGCACACATGCATGAAAAAATGTTAATGTATTTTAAATATGGTTTAATGATTACCAAATAGGCCATGATGAATTATGCATGTAATAACTAATATAATGTCTATACTATAGGCTAGCTAATATTTTGATTTGTTCCAAAAGAAGATGATTTTTGCCAATAAATATCTCTGTACCCCAGACAAAGCAGACACTTTATTTTTTCACTTTTTCACAGTGTATTAAAAATGTAATAATACAGGTTTGTTGTAGGCCTAATGTCATTTTATTATAATGCAGGTTTTATTTACAAATATTTATATGAAGAAGACACAATTGTCAAAAGTATGAGGAATATTTGTTATATGTACAATCAGACATACACACTGCTGTGATTGTTCTGCCATTTCTTAATTGCTTGCTCACTTTATTAAATCCTAAAGTGAAGTGTTATTTTTTTCATATTAGGAAACATTCTCAATCTTTTTTCCCACAAAATGATGCATTTAATTGACAAAACATTTTAATGTAGAAAAAACATGATGCACTGTGAATCAGGATTCAGTTTAACACAGTGGTGATATGGAACTATATGGAACTAAGTTGTGAAATGAGCAAACCTGCAGTATATTCATAATGAAATGTTTTAGTTATATTCTACAAGCTTTCCATAACAATTAAAATGTTTACATTTTAATTGTTTATTTAGCAGCTAAAATAATAGACCATGTAGTAATTCGCATATCTGTAATATCAAAGATAAAAGTAAATAATGAGAGTAGTTTCATTTTGAATAAAAAAAGAGCAACTGATTCTGTGTTGAAATTTTATTCTCAAACGAGAAGTCATGACATATATGACATATATAATTAGCAAAAACACTTATTTAAACACACATTAAAGGTACAATATGTAATATTTTTGAATGAATGAATGAATGAATGAATGAGGCATTTATATAGCGCTTTCCTATGTACAGCTGTACACCCAAAGTGCTTTACAATCATATCAGGGGTCTCTCCTCATCCACCACCAGTGTGCAGCATCCACTTGGATGATGCGACGGCAGCCACAGTACAACGGCGCCATTGCGCTCACCACACACCAGCTGAAGGTGGAGAGGAGAGAGAGTGAAAGAGCCAATTCAATGGGTGGGGATTATTAGGAGGCCATGATTGGTTCATTCATTCATTCAGGGCCCGCGGGTAGAGGGGGACCGTGATTGGCTGGAGGAAATGAGATTTACAAGTCATAGGTGGTTGATTTGTGTCTAATCAACCACCTTTACTTAATAAAATAAGAAAAATTGATTGGAAAATGTGCCTGACTGATAAATCACCGTCCAATCAAAATCACTTTACACAATTCGCGCCATGACATCGGGAAACGCCTCTTTGCGTTATGCTATCGCATGTAGACCAGAAAATTGGAAATTGGCCTTTATTGGCTGGTGTTCAAAAATAGTGATAGTGGTGCGCAAAAAAGGAAAAATAAGCTTGAAAGGGAGAAAAGTATGCTAATCTTACAGCAAAAACATCCGAGCCAGTGGAAGACATGTCATTCGTGTGCTGTTCTGAGATGCGCTTTTTCTGACCCCATACACCCGAAGCGTGCACACACACTTAAGCCTGTCAAACAGCACCTGACTACTGGACTTCATCTTTCGCGTCTGATTGCGCTATAATACTGTCAAATACACAAAAGGTTTACATAAACACAGTTGGTTATGTCTGAAGTGAGTTGAGAAAATCGGACGCGCGCAGGTCTTAAAGTGACAGCATCCTAATAGTTAGCATGCGGACCCTTGTCCTTAAAGGGAAAGTTCACCCAAAAATTAAAATCCTGTCATCACATACTCACTTTCAAGTTGTTTTAAACCTGAATGAGTTTCTTTCTTCTGTTGAACACAAAAGAAAATATTTTGAAGAATGTGGGTAACCTAACAGTTGCTGGTCCCCATTAATTTCCATAGTAGGAAAAAAATATATAATGTGGAAATCACTGGGGACCATCAACTGTTTGGTTACCCACATTCTTCAAAATAGTTTCTTTTGTGTTAATCAGAGGAAAGAATTATTGTGTCAGCAATATGTGCAATACAATTTTAAAATATGTATCATGCACATTAAAAATATTAATCAGCTCTACTTTACTTCATGTAAATAAGAGGCTGCAGTAACTTATTTCCGCTAATTTCTATATTTTTAAAATAACATCTATCATTTTAAGATAAAATGCAAACCAGATGGACAAATCTCCATCTGAATGCATGAGTTGCACTGAGGTGCAATGCAAATTTATTTTTACTGACGTCCACATGAGAAACAATTACCATTTTAATATGAAAGCAAGGGTTTTTATGAATGCTTTCTTTGCCCCTTTAGATAACGACAGAAATAGTCCAGTGCACGATGAAATATTGGTGCCACCACCAGACAACGAATCAGATCAGACTCCAGGGAAAAATGAAATGTACAGTACTGACGCGGGATATTAGCCCGCTGTAGTTGACATACAAGGCCAAAATTATTGGATCGGAAAAGGACCAGTGCCATGTCAGAATCGCAGCTGTGATTTTTCTGCTTCTGAAAAACAATATAAACACCAAAAACGGGCGTTTTCAAAGAGTCTTTTTAGCCGAAAACTTGCCAATGGTGAGTCTGTTCCACGTGACTGGTTTCTGTATTCTCCAATCAAAGGATCTGTGTTTTGTTTTGTTTGTAAACTGTTTGGAGGCATTTCATCATTTTCTGGACCATCTGGATACAGTGACTGGAAACATGCCCACAGTCGCATTCCTGATCATGAGAACTCTGAACAACACAGAGAGTGCATGGTAACTTGGGTGTCAAGGACATCTGAAAAGGGGCAGATTGATGCAGGCCTGAGGGATCAGTTCAAGTTGGAGTGTCAATACTGGGAGGATGTGCTAAAAAGGGTTGTGGCTACAGTCAAATTTTTGTCTGAGCGTGGTCTGTCATTCAGGGGCGATGCTGAGACATTCAATTCCCCTAATAATGGTAATTATATGGGAATACTTGAACTCATTGCTCAATTCGATCCATTTCTGTGGGAACACATAGCTCGCTTTGGAAATGCTGGGAGAGGAAAGCCGTCCTACATATCTAGTACAATATGTGAAGAAATTGTCAAATTGATGGGAGAAAAAGTTTTGTCAGAGATTGTCAACAAAATAAAATTAGCCAAGTACTTTTCTATAAGCGTGGATTCCACGCCAGACATTGCCCATATTGATCAACTCACTTTCATAGCGCGATTCCTTTCTCCGGAGGGAAATATAGAGAAACACTTTCTTGAATTTCTTCCTATTACAAGCCACACAGGGGAATCGCTTTTTAACTCTGTGATGACTGTACTGAATGAGCTGGGGATTGACATAAACAATTGTCGAGGACAATGTTACGACAATGCAAGCAATATGTCGGGGGTTTATAAGGGCGTACAATCACGCATTCGGGAGGTAAATCCACTGGCAGAATGGGTGCCTTGTGCAGCACACACACTTAACTTGGTGGGAATAAACACGGTGAATTGCTGCTTTGAAACAAATTAGTTCTTTACATTTGTGCAGACACTGTTTAATTTCTGCTCCCGATCATCCTCGCGATGGCAGGTGATTACCAGTGGTCTCGAAGCAAATGAGAACAAGCGAATTGAGACAATAAAGTCTCTTTCAGACACTCGCTGGTCTGCACATGCCTCAGCAACTAAAGTACTGTGCTACAACTATTCAAATATTCAGCGGTCTCTCATTGACTTGTCTGAGGAGGACAATCAGAATTTATCCACTCGTAACGAAGTTAGAGTGCTCGCAAAGCAAATGAACAAATTGGAAACCGCTCTTCTTTGCAAATACTTGAACTGCGTACTTCAACGTTTTGATACAACTAGTACAGTCCTACAAGACATTGACCGTGATCTCTCCAAAGCTGTGGATTTGGTTGAATCGTTAAGGGACTTTGTTGCAGGGTTGAGAGGCCAGTTTGACAGTTTTGAAACAGCAGCAAAAGGAATGTCACCTACTATTTCACAGGCCTACAAAAGTGGCTCCCAGAGAAAGCGAACACGTAAAAAACATGCAGATGAACCACACAAACTTCATCAGGACTTGCAGATGTCTGGTAGACAGAAGTTTATTGCAGATGTTTTTAATGTGATAAATGACCGTCTTACAGCAGAGCTTGATAGAAGAAGTGAATCATACAAAGAGATCACTAACCTTTTCACATTCCTGAATAATATCCATACTCTCCCTGATCAAGAGCTTCGTTCTTCTTGTGTTAAATTACAACAGAAATACAATACAGACTTACAAGAAGATTTTGCTGATGAGATTGTACATTTTTAAAGCATTCTGCAAAAAAGAAAAGACTGCATCAGCCAGGGAATTGCTGAAAGAAATAAGAGCAAGGGACCTTCAAAATGTTTTTCCAAATGTGGGCATAGCCTTGAGACTACATCTCACCTTGCCACTCACAAATGCATCAGGAGAGCGCTTCTTCTCAAAATTATCTTTCATTAAATCTCGATTGCGGTCAACAATGGCCCAAGAAAGACTGAGCCATCTAACACGGATGTCCCTGGAATGCGACATTGTTAGAACCATGGATTTTAATGATATCATTAAGGATTTCTGCTCTGTTAAAGTTAGAAAAAAGACTATTTAACAGTAAGACCCTATTTATAGTGATAGTTCACCCAAAAAACATTTACTCACCCTCATGATGTTCCAAACATGTACGAGTTTCTTTTTTGTGTTAAACACAAAAGTAGATATTTTAAAGAAGGTTGGTAACCAGACAGTTGACGGCACCCACTGACTTTTTTCCTACTATGGAAGTCAATGGGTGCCGTCAACTGTCTGGTTACCAACATGTAACATGTAAGTAATGACAATTTTCATTTTTGGGTGAACTATCTCTTTAAAGTATTCATGGTAAAGTAATCATTGAGGAAGTATGACTGAAGTATGACAAATGTTTTTGCTGCTTTTGGCAACCTGTTTGTTTGGAGTTCATATCTGGAGTTAATGCATTTGTGAAAGTGAAAGTGAAAGTGAAGTGAAAGTGAAGTGACATGTGGCCAAGTATGGTGACCCATACTCGGAATTTGTGCTCTGCATTTAACCCATCCAAGTGCACACACACAGCAGTGAACACACACACCGTGAACACACACCCGGAGCAGTGGGCAGCCATTGCTGCAGCGCCCGGGGAGCAGTTGGGGGTACGGTGCCTTGCTCAAGGGTCTCACCTCAGTCGTGGTATTGAGGGTGGGGAAAGCGCTGGACATTCACTCCCCTCACCGACAATCCCTGCCGGACCTGAGATTCGAACCCATGACCTTTGGGTTACAAGTCCGACTCTCTATCCATTAGGCCACGACTGCCCCCTTGTTTTTAATGTGTTAAATAGCATGGAATATTTAGTGTGCTTGTGCTTATATAAAATGATTTGATAAAATGAGATTTGTTGAAATATAAAAATAGTAACAATAAAAAAAAGATTCTTGTGGTACAAGACACTGTGGCATGGCAATCAGATGAAAGGGGGCCCTTAGTGTTGCTATAGCCCCAGGGCCCAATGTGTTCTTAATCCGGGCCTGCGTGCACTATGTACATTATACAACATATTTTATTGCAAACTGTTTTGGCCATACCGAATACTGCTTATGCTCACAAAAAGGAATAAGAAAACTCTTTAATTCATTTATATTTTTGCTCATTGCAACAAACCTTACCACTCACTTACTGATCTTTGACTTCAGCTCACTTAGTGTACTTGGTATACTTGTTTAAATGTTTTTCACACTGAATGCCCTCTAGCATTTTCGTTTGTTGAAACAAATAGCTTGTTACTGGAAATGAGATGCTATCGCTAATTTCACACAGAAATTGTGATGTTATAAGCGTTGTTAATTGTAGTTACTACCAGCACTGCTGGTCACCATTAACGGAGGGTACAGATGAGACTAGCAAAAATGAAAAAGTGTGTACTAGCCTGTTTCTGAATCTAAATATAATTTACAGATAAATATTTTTGATCATAATACAGCCAGGCTGTATTTGGGGGCTAAAATGACTGTTTATCCTATTTTGAAAGATTTCAAACTAGTTTCCCTTCTCATGCCAGTGGATGTTCTTAGATGAAAGGTAATGAACTGCACAGAAAGCTTTTATTAGCTAGCGCTTCATGATGAAGATCTGAACTGCCATTCAACAAACATAAATCAAGCCAAACACATTCATACAGACCACAGCAATTATCCACCACTCCTTTAGCACATCACCCTTTGGGGATCCATCAGCACACACCCAGTATAAGAGCAAACCACTGAGTCTGAATACTAGAGCAATAGCACTGCAACTGCAATCATATATATGGAAAAACCTCTAGATTCTATTTTAAAGAAAAATAAATGAAGGAGAGGCAGGTACCTGTATGTTTACACATGCTTCGTTGCCTTCTTTTTTTACCAAATATTAAGTAATGCTTACAAAAACAGTTTTGTACCATTATGTACCACTATTTCAAATTCCTTGGAGAACCAATAATCATTCAGTCAACTGATGCATTTTTATTTCATTGCACGTCACTATGAACTTGTGCCAAAAAGTGCTATGGTTTAAAATGTTAGACAAGTTGGACAAGTAACATGGTAATACTGTGGTATTCCTTTGTAGTACCTGGAGAATAGAAATCTGACCTTTTGCACAAAGGAGTTTGCATGGCCAAAATCACTAATTTGCTTATTTGAGAAATGAGTATAGGTCTTATGAACTTAAAATTTCTCATTCATTTCTCATTCTAGATTTTCAGTGATGTCTCAAGTGTGGCTTTTGTTAGAAGGTAGTATAAAGCATATGGAAAAAATAGCAATAGTCACTCCAACCAAAGTAGTTTTCAGTTTGGTCTCAGGGCCTGGTTACACCTGGTCACTTCATTAGTTTTCTCTGCATGATCGGAAAGCTATCTGAAAGACCAGGGGCCGGTTGCATAAACTGCTAAGACTATAGTCTTACAAGTTAGTCATCACATTTTTTTCTTTAAGACTGTTCATAACTGTTTTAAGTCAAGTACATAAAAATGTAGATTGGTATAATTTGAAACCAAAAAGTAACACCGATTGCCCTTGACTAATCACTAGTTGGTCATACTAGTACTTAAGACACAGTCTTAACATATTGGCAATGTTTATGCAAAGGGAAGCAGGTGTAAATGCCCTCTGAAACGCATTCGAGATGGATATAAATCTGATCACTCAAACCACTTCAGGAGGTGGTCTGGGATGCATTCCAGTCAAAACTGAACAAGTCTAAATGCATTTGGTTGTTGAAACCATATATGCAAATTTCACTCCTCCCAAAAATGTTAAATAATAAATGTGTGAGAGCATATTATAGGCTAAATAACATGTTATAGCCAGATGTGTCAGCACTACTGATTCATGCATCACAGCAGATAAGCAGCTGTGTATCTCTTAAGCAAGCCAACAAGCAAGTGTCACAGACGCTCAAAACACAATCATCCTCACTAAAAGTAATGAGACTAAATGATCTTACCAGTGCTGTTGTTGCGCTCTCTCCTATTGCGGTCTGTGATTTTGAAATTAGCTGATGGTCAATAAAATGTTGCTCAGATTTGTTGCTTTCTGTGATGTGAACTCCATTAAATCTGCATATAGCGCGGGAACTGAAGATCGGATTTATATCCGTTAGACACTTATGTGGCCAAGTGTAAATGGAATCATTTTGATAAATAAGACAGCTATCTGATCAGCAGAATTGCCAGGTTTTCACAACAAAACCCACCCAGTTGCTACTCAAAACTAGCCTAAAACAAAAATCGTGTTCCGCTAAATATCATGATATTTGGGGTTGCTTCAACCCACAGCAACAGTGTTAAAGTAGCCCAATTCCGCGGGAAAATCGCAGACTTGGCAACACCGCTGTTCAGTAAAAACGCATGAAGTGACCAGGTGTAAACAGGCCATCAGACAATTGGACTCCACTTCACATTGGGAGGTGTCTGTTCCTTTGTACCTGAATTTCAACAAATCCACCAAACAGAAACACATTCTTAAGTAAATGCATGAGAGAGAAAAACACAAGGAAAATGATCACAAATGAGTTCAGATGCTGTAATTCTCAAAAGCCAAACCAATCAGCGGAAAAACACTTTCAGCTCGGCTTGACTCATTTTGTCCCATAAATTCTTCAGCTGCTTCCTTCATGAGTCACACAACCCTGTGTTCTCCTCCAACAACAGTGAAAGCTTGTATTTCCAGTACTTCTAATGTGTCCGATGCCATGCCCTGTTTACAGTACAAACACTATATACGTATCTGACTCTGAGGTGGTTTCTGTTGAAGTTGAATGGCTTGTTTCAGCAATTACATTGATTGTTGAAAACACTTTCCTCGGCTCTGAATACTCATTTAATGTATAAGAAGAGAAATACGGACATGGAGTGACAGAGTTAAAGAATGCTATGAGGTGGGTGAGTTTGAGTGGGTGTTCATTTAACACTTTGGGGGTGTGTGTAAAGATGTTAAACACAACAGCCTATAAGTACGCACGTCTCTGATGCACACACAGTTCCTGACTGACATCAGACACGAAACATGGACTTCATCAAGGGAGCAGCGGATGGGAAGGTGGACAAGATAATCGATCAGGCTGGTAAGTTCATTGCAAGGTTACAGTAGCCTCTAATTGATGCCTGAAAGCAAATGTAATTTAGTTGCAAGAAATGGCGCATGCTAGTAATTTCTGTAATTTACAGCTAACCTTACCTAACATGTATAGACAAGATCATTAACTCTTGTAAATGTTACATCAGCTGTGGTGGCCAAAGAGAAAGTTGGAGCAATAATCGGTGGAGACAAGAAAAAGGCAGAAGGTGCAAAAGACAAGAAAGCGGAAGGAGGTAATATTTTACTTTCCTTTGAAAGGAGCTCTTGGAAAATAATCTTAAACAACTCTTCCACTATCATATTCATCCAGTTCAAAGCTCTCTGATCAATGCATTCTGTCTGTGTAGGTATTGGCGACATGTTGAGCGGTGCGATCGGCAAAGCTGCTACAGATACTGCGGCCGATAAGGCAGCTGATCAGGCGTTGTCCTTTGGAAAGGGCCTTTTCAAGTGAGCCTGGATACTTTAAGCCTGAACTCTCTCACTCATCGCTGTATGCTAACTGGACCCCATCCTTCTGCAATTATCTTCTAACTTTCAGCACTGAATAATATGTATCTCCAGGAGCTGTACATTTTGTCGTCTAGAAATAGGCAATGTCTGAAGCAGACAACTTTCTGTATATTTTGCAGTATCTTTTTGAGCTCAAACTTAAAAAATGTTTGTTGTCATTTCAGAAACTTTGTATAAAAACACTTTCAGAAATAAATTATGAAAATAAGTTAACTATTATTTGGACAATGGCAATAAACTTACCTGGATGCTTGATGAAAATAAAGAATTAAAGAGCCATTGCTCAGAGAGAGTTTGAACAGGTTTAAGTTCATTTATATATTTGAACTATCTTTTGAAATGTTTAAAATGATTTCAGAGAAACATCAGAGAATCAATAAAATACATTGCTAAGACTCACTGATGTTTGCTCTGTTGTTTTCCCGCCAAAATGATGTCACTTCCCGGAGGGCTGGTTTTGGTTAGTTAAAGGGATATTGGAATACCTCTTTAAAAAATATGGTACGTTCGAGTCATGTTGGACAGATCATATTTATGAGTTTAAAGCACTTGAAAGGCACCAAAAATTCCTTATTACAAAAGGGATTTACTCAGGATTTTCTTTGTCACAAATTTGTTAAAATATATTTAACTATTATTGTTATCCAAAATAAAACTAGCAATGTTGCATGCTCAAAATAGTATCGTACATTTACATTTGCAATCGCTGGTGTTTCTGATGTCACAAACTACCTTGTAACCAATCACGTCAATGTGTGATCATCAACAAGTGGATCTCTGAACTGGTGTGAGTGAATGGAGGCGGGGCTAAATTAAATATTCATAGAAGAGCGTATACTAAATGAGGAAAGGGTGTAGAGTTACATTCAAGCTATTTTTAGGCATGAAGAATTTTTTTAAAGTTTAAATGTCATTTTGGTGATCAAAGATGAGTTTTAAGTGATAAAATTATTGACTACAGAGGGACTTTGAGAGAAGACGACTGGAGAAATCTTGCTGTCTTGCTCAACTAAAGTGATTTGAATACAACTGGGCTGCGTTCAGCTCCGACAAAACGTCGCAAAACACCCTGTTCTGATGATGCATGCGTTGCAACTATGGCAGCTGAGAAGGCCATTCTTTGTGTTCTTTTTGAAGAATTTATATGCTATATTTTTACTATAAAACACTTACGACAAACATCTCTTCTAATGTCTTCAATTGTTGTGTATACCGAGCTGCAGCGGATACATTTGTAAACGACTTTACTTTGACCCATTGTGCGAGCTGTCTCTTTAATACCGCGTGGTTTATATACACGTTGCTGCTGATTGTGCTGACATTTTTGACACACCCACCAAACAAGAGAAAACGTATCTCAAACCCCGCTGCACACCGTTTTCTGGAAACATGTCGTTCAACCCAGAAACCGTAGCAAAACATTGAGCACAGGTTTGAGCTTGAACGTGCCATTATGTCATTATGACTTCCCAACTCGTAAAACTTGCCAGGACTTGAATGCGCCAATATTCCAAGAATTCATTTTTGTTTGAACTTTTGATAAGATAAAGTATGGCAAAAAAAAATACCTCAAATATTTCTCTATCAGTTAGCTGCCAGCTAATTAGCAATATTTGCTCCAACCATAGTTCAATTATTTAAAATTCATCGCTATTCTCTGTAATTGAAATATTGCCATAAAACTGCTGAACCTAATAATTCCACAAAGGTCTAATACTTTTCCTTTATAGAAACTACTGAACAGTATATGAACAATAACTATTCAAATTGTTAATAATTATTTTAATTGATTGAATATCCTAATTATGATATACAATTAGGAACGTGGTATTATAATATATGTAGTATTTTGGTGACACTGAGAAATAGACACAAAATACAAGAGAAAATAAATTATGATAGTTTGTTTTATTCTCAACAAAAAAGGCAATATAAATTTCCAAAACATAGTTCCAGATATGGGTGCAGATAAGCTTGGTGAGCAACTTCCAGCTCTCATTTAAGCACAAGTGCCCCGGGCCCTCTAAGTTTAACATTAGCCGCATGCTAACATCTAGCAGATCTCTAAAAGTTATGGGGCATGAACTGCCTCAGATACAAAAAAAGTCTGTACCTAAATGAACTGAACATTGTTAGCTAGAACTTCATTACATCTCTAGGTCAAAACATTGAGATGAGGCAAAACATGTCTGGGTTTCCCTTTTGTGTGATGCACTACATGAATTATAGTGACAAAGAAAATAATTTCTCTGAGTATAAAACTCCTGCTCACAGGTGTAAGGCATCTTTAACACTCTTCATTACTGTAGCAATAACCATGTATAAATGGTTTGCAACACCAAACAATAAGAATAAAACCTACTGCAACATGACAGAGGACAAAAACGCACCATGTCAAAGTGATATATTTTGAGGAGAGGGGAAGCCAGGTCCAATATGACAAATCAACATACATTTAAAATCAGCTGCATTTGAAGAGGACCACGTTAGTTTACCACAGATCAATACAAAAATCAGGGACAAAATAAACAAGTTACAACAAGAAACACTTGAGAAACCTGAATATTGGTGCCAGTTTGTTTTGAGACCACATCATATACAGCAAAGCAGTGAAACCTGCAGCCTCAGAACAGAAGAAACCGCTTTATAGTTCTCAAACTCATGAGGACGGAGATTTTAAGATATGACAGCGTGATGGTGTTATAATAGAGGAGATGTGGGTTAGGCTGAAGTCAATTTTCATTTGTTAAAAAGGTTGGAGGGGAAATCGAGAGGTTTATGGGTGTTTTTGTCTTCTTTTTGCAAAGGGAATTGTGTGTCGTTTATGTAAAGGTCAGGCCAGCCTCATTGTACACCTTGAAGACCTTCTCGATGGCATTGACGTAAGCTGCCGTCCTCAAATCCAAGCCCAGGTTGTACTTGTTTGCCGTGCGCATAATTTGCTGTAAAGGAAAATATTACTTCATGAATACAGGTCTGACTACATTAAAGCACATTTACAAAGCAGAAAGAGCATCAATAAAAATTAACGACATCTGTGCAATGGGCGAGGTGGCTTTCTTTGCACGGTGATCATACTGCACTAGACTAAAATATGCCTGAAGCGAGGGCTGAACATTGTGGACAAGTTAAAATTAGCTTTTAACCGGTTCACAACAAGACGGCGCTGATATAAAGCAGCTGAGGTGGAGTGAAGGGTGGTTCCTGCTCTACCTGGTGTTGTTTTACAGGCAGTATAACTGAGTGGTTCTATGGACGTCAATTTCAGCATCAAAACCTTTGAATGACATTAAAAGAAAATAACTTACCCTGGCCGACCTCTCCATGGTATAGGCAAGACCAGAGTGCACAATGTCCTTCTCAGAGGCGCCCTGTCAAACACAAACACATTACATCAATGCACAAACATGACATGAGAGTTAAGATTTGCATCTTGAAGAAAACTCTAAGGCTTTGTTCACAAGCCACATACAATCAATTGAATGTTTTTAAATCCAATCTAATCCAATACATTTGGGTCAATGACATGACAGGTCATTTTTTTGTCCAAAAGCCTTAATAATAATAAAACATAAAGATATGACATCCAATGTATGTAAGGAAGTACAACTAGATCTCTTTTATAGAATCCAAAAGGTTTTAATTATATTTTGCTACATATAAAAGTATTTTAAAGATGTTGAAGTTGTCAAAAGGTCATTCGGTTTAACCATCCAAAGGCCAATACAGCCATTTCATTTGTGATTAAAATATCTTAAAATGTAATAAATGTATATATTTTTTATTCTGGCATGATTTTATAACATCATATATCAACATTGAATTGAATTAAAATTGTGTGTAGAAGTCGTTGCTTTGTTATGAGAAAGAATGTCCGGAAAAATGAATTTCAATAGTCATTTTGAGTAACCAATATAAAGGGACCATTTTGGATCAAGTCATGCAGTCAGTATCATGTGACAGGATGTGACATCATTCAGACACCTGCAAAGGACCACATGGTCGTGAAGCAAAGTAATTAGGCTTGTTCGAGATGCATCTGCGCTAAGCAGTCCGATCGACGTATGACATCAAAGTACCGCGAGAGCAATTCAAAAGCATAAGGAGTCTTAAAAACGCTCTCGCGGTACTTTGATGTCATAAGCCGGTCTGCGCAGTGCAGATGCATCTCGAACAAGCCTAATAACTATCTTTTAACTATTTGAAAAAGTCATGTTTTCACTTTCTCATATTCATGTCCCGAAATATCAGGTAATTCGGTACAACATCTATAAAACATGGAAAAATTTTAAAAACCTGTACTAAATATAAAATGTTTGATTGTTCTTTTGCTAGCTAGATATCAGCCTGTTAGCATTGTTTGAAAATATCGTCATTCGGTATAACCAAAAGTGTCATTCGGTAAAACTGAAATTTTGGTTAAAACCGAAATGACTTTTTTGGTGACAAAATTTGTCCATCTTGTAAAAAANNAAAAAAAAAAAAAAAATGACAAAAGCAGTGTTATTTGATTATAAATACAACAATCTCATTGTTAACACTTAATAAAACTTCAAAATTAATTATATTTCCATTATGTTTTTGTTTTTTTTACATTTTAAAAAACCTTATTCGTCAATGACCCATTTATTGTTTTGTTTTTTGCTGCTACCACTACAATTGACTATTTGAAATGATTATGCCAAAAATTTAAAAACAATAAAAGAAGAATATAATAATAAATAAAATATAGTACATAAAAATAAATAAAAGATACATTTAAAAAAAAATCATTAATTCAAAAGGCAAAAAAGGTAAAACGTTATGAACACTCACAGCTACACGGGCCTGGAAATCAGCGGTGGGGACAATGGGGATGGGGCCGCCCTGCTTTCCAAACTTCCTTTCAAGACTCTCTTGCACAGACACTGGAAGAAAGAACAAAAAAATAAACAAGATCAAGAGGTTGTAAGAGTTATATTTGATAAAAATGCACAAAAGCACAATTTAAGGGTGCAAATTGTCACAAAAATAATCAATGTTTAAAACATTTTTCAAATGTATGCTTTGTAATTGATAAAGTTGACTTTTGTGCTGTGCTGATTTGTGTTAAAAGGGACCACAAGTAAAGTCACCTTTATTTATGATCATTTATTTATACCTTTATTAAATTATATTTATTTTTGAAATCATTACCATCACACTGTAATGTTAAAAGCCAACATTACTTTAGGGTCACACTGACTCTTCAAAGGCAGCTTCATTACTCTGGCTTCAATCCCATCTAATTACAGCAAATTACATTAATGACTCTTTTTTTGAAGGGCTAGCAGAATCTGACATCTGGTTGTCAATTTAATTGGTATAACCAAGGGGAGAAAGAGGAGTCTGGTCATGTGAACAGTACAGAACACAATAGCAGGGGTGGTGCAAAGTTTGCAAACCGTGCATTAACGACATCTGTGCAATGGGCGTCAAAACAGTCTACATGCTAAGAAAAAGTGCCAAAAGGGAGGGAGTGATGCAAGCAAAGGGAATCACGAGGGAAAAACAAGAACACTAAGGGTGTTACGGAGAACATTCTGAAAAGATCAAGATGCATGTCGGCAGACAATAGCTTTGAATAATGTCTCCAATGCATTCATGATGCAAGTTCAGCGCCACCTCTATTGATTCAAGCTGTTACTCTTTGAGTGATTGAAGCCGATAGGATGTTGTAGGGCTGCTGGAAGAAGTTTAAACACATACTCAGCAGGTGGTAGTTGGAGTCCCTCTCGTACTTGAAGGTCAGGCGACCATAGCTGACATGGTTCAGGTTTTTTAGCCACTCAAAGTAGGAGACTGTGACACCACCAGCATTCAGGTACATGTCCTGCACATCAAGAAATAAATTATTCCTATTTCTATTTTCCTGGAGCACAACAAAGTTTGAGAGAATATAACAAAATTCTCTTACTGGAATGACCATGATGTTCCTCTCTATGAAGATCTTGTCAGCATCTGGTGTAGTGGGACCATTAGCACCCTCAGCAATAATCTGAATCCATAAAATATCATTTAAGCATTAGCATTTAAACAAGGGCATTTAAACATAACAAGCTCAACTGGATGATGCTGTTGATGTCAGACCTTAGCTTTGATATTGTGAGCGTTCTTCCTGGTCAGCTGTTTCTCTCCAGCTGCAGGGATGAGGATATCACACTGAGCTTCCAGAATGTTTCCCTCATACGGCTGAGAGTTGGGGAAGCCCACAATGGTACCATGTTGCTAAAGACAAAGAACAAACATATTCAAAAACCAGTTCAAGTATAGAAAGAAGGGCAAATTCTCACTAGAGTTTCAGAAAAATGATTGTAAATGGACCCTTAACTGACCAGTTTGTAGTCCTCCAGCTCTTTGGGGTCCATGCCGTTGGGGTTCCAGATGCTGCCATCGATCTCAGCAATTCCCACACATTTGGCACCATAACGGTGAAGGTAACGCATGGAATGCAGACCCACATTGCCGAAACCCTGCATGATAGGACACAAATCTAGGTGAACTTGTGAGTGCAAAAGTTTTTTGTGGAAGTGGTGCCCCCTTGTGGTTTGCATTGGCTCTAAATAGAGTGGGACAGGGATGACGTCAAAACCCGGAAGACTAATTCAACAATGGTTCTCTCGAGATTTTCATATGGGGTTTTAAAATAAGTAAAAAAATGTAAGTTAAATGAGGTAAACCTTTGGCAAACCTAAGTTGACTATACTTTAACATTTTGTTCTACAATGTAAACTACACAGTCACACACCAAACTGTCTTATCTAGTTAAATAAACATATAACAGCTTAAAAATTCACGATTTCAATATTGGTGTATATAATTTAAGTTGTAGAGCAAAACCTAGTTACCATCAAGTTTAAAACTGACCTTATTTTAATCAAATAATAATAATAATAAAACCCCATATGAAAATATCAAGGGAACCAGCAGCAAATTAGTCTTCCAGGTTTTAATGTTGTTCCTCCACCACTCTATTGGTGGTTCTTAACTAGAGGGCCTAAAGATGACGAAAAAGTACTTAAATTGAATAAATTATTATTAATATATCAAAATAATCAAACTCAAATCTAAATTAAAATGCCAAAAAACATGTAAAACCAAGATGTAAACTAAAAAAATATTTCATATAATATAATTATAGTAAAAATAAATTAATTCTGAAATAAAAATAAGTAAAATAAAAAAAATATTTATTTTCCCCACTCAATAACTTGTTTTTAATTGAAGAGTATACAGTTCTTGAAACTTCTGAGGTCACAAAATGAATTGTGATTAATTTAATAATTAATATCAATACTCCTAGTTTCAGTTTATACAAAACGTTTGAAAACATGCAGCTTTGTCATAATTACAGCGGAAGTACTTAAATATCTGGAAGCCTTTGAATATTTATCTAAATGTTTGTCTTTGCAAAATGTTCACCACATCAAAGGGCATTTCTGGCAAGTTGTCATGTGCATGTTGAAAGGGGAAATGCATATGGCTGCTCACACTACAAAAGGACAAATGGGAAGCAGTCATACCAACTCAGTGCAACAGAATTATGTAATCAATTCGTCTACTGGGGCTTTGTTTCATACTAATGACTAGGCTAACTCTTCTCTGCACTGCTCTAAATCCATAACACGTGACAGCATCTTCTCTACACATGCCAGTAAATCTTTAAAAAGAAAACTGTAATTTTGCGAGACGGTAATCCCAGAGCAGCAGCTGATGAGATTCCCCTCCCCCTGATGTCTAGGCTGCACTGATTGATTTTAGGAGTCTCGACCACATTGTGGTTAAGACTGAAATTCATCAGAACCCAAAGACCCAAAGACAAAGACTCTTAATCCTACATAATAAAAGTGCAGGTTCATAGTAAAGACAACAGATTTCACAGCTGTAATGGAGAGCAGTTATTTGTGGTATCTGCAGTGGGATTCTTACAGCACATGATTCAAAGGAACTGAGACGTACTACATGCTGACATATAATTAACTCTTCCCTTTTTGTGTCAGCAAAACTGATATTTAGTCAGCATAATATTCTGTCACTGGGTTATTTCAGCCCAAAATGAAAATTCCGTAATCATTTACTCACGCTCATATCGTTCCAAAACTGGTATAACTTTCTTATGTGCAACACAAAAGTAGAAGGTTTGTATAATGTTAACAATGCTTTTTCCATAAAATGAAAACATATTTTTACCAGCGGCAGTCATGTTCCAAAAATAACAAAAGTAGTCCATATGACTTGTGCACAATATTGAAAGGCTTCTGAAGTCATACGTAAGGTGTTTTTCACCATTTTAGGTGATGTCAACCTTTTATTTATTTTCGTTTTTTTGGGGCTTGACTGTTCCTGGTCACAATAAGCTTTCACTGTATGAAAAAGATCAGAGTGGACATCTCTAATTGATAAAAATGTTATTTTATTTTACTCTACTAGTGAAGTTTTATATTGTATTGTATAGAAAAACTATATGCCAATTATTCAAATATATGTTGCAACTTCAAATAGCCCTCTATGTATGTACCTGAATAATAAATGTTTTGTCAGCAAATCCAGGGGTCAGGCCCAGTTTGCTCATGTAGGAGGCTTCATTGATGAAGTTCTCAATGCCATGAAAGACTCCACGACCAGTGGCTGAGATTCTGCCATGGATGCCACCCTGGCTAATGGGTTTACCAGTCACACAGGCGTGGGCATTGATATCCTGCAGAATCAGAAATAAACAGAACAAAAACAAAATAATATTAATGTTTTATATTTTCTACCACAGTTACACATGCATTTCAAGAACAAAACAGCATTATTATAGTTAAATAAAAATAAAATTATTTTAAATATAGATTTTATTTTATTTCATTTAACGTTTATTTCAGTTAGTCACTAAGGCATTCA
>RJVU01067793.1:3026904-3055721 GCA_003731715.1 Anabarilius grahami | reverse complement strand
GAACCACTGAATGTAATGGAAAACATTCAGTTCCAGAATTTTTTTTTTCTTTAAATGAAACCCGTTCTGAATAATAAAAAAAGGCAGTTCTTGGTTCTCAACAACACTTCAGCCAACAGTGGTTGTCTGTTCCTCATCCAAAAACAAGCACCAATCAGGGGTGTTCAGTGGGTAGGATGAGGACAACATGTGATACACTGACAACCAGAGTTCTTGGATTGATGTGAAGGGGTCAAATGCTGTGGTAAGGGTACGTGAGAGGGGTCACACACCAAATGCAGCTTGCAAGCTTCCCCAAAGGCAGCTACTGTAGCCCTATTTATGTAATTGAATGAGGAAATGGCAGTGAGATAGAAGACCTGTGCTCTACTAACAGATGACGCACAACAGCAAATGGAACAGCAGTGGTTACTGCAGGGGACGGACAACAACATACAACAACCTAATTAACCTCCAAACATATAAACATGTAATACATACAGTGTATATATAACTTATGCTATGAAATCATATGCACCATAATCAAATATCTGCAAGGCTGAGAGGAGAAATCAAAGTATCTAAAATGCTGAACATTCCATCAAGATGATTTGCATGTCCGAGTCAAAGCTTATTCAATGTTTCCCTCGACTGCCGCTGTGCACAAATCTGCTGAGAGTGCAGTATTAGTGATTATTGCCCTTTATAAACTCAACTATATTCCAGTCCACTGATACCATCAATTATTTACTGTTCCCTTGCAAACAGAGTTTCCCTTGAGTCTGAAACACACCAAGCAACGTTTATTATAGCGAGACCATTTTTAATTTGTCAGTAATGGTTTGTATTGGATATTTCATTGTTCATGCTCATTTCCCCTATTTTTTACATTTAGACCAGTGTTGTTTTAGAGGCTGTTTACACAACACCGTTTTCAACTACAACTGGAAAACTTTTTATGAGTTTTGGCTGGTCATTTACACAACAACGGCGTCTTGGGGGCCTGAAAATGCAAACTTTTGAAAATGGGATTCCAAGTTTAAGTTGTGAAAACAACACCATTATCATCTCCGTATAAACTACAAAAACATGAATTTGTGAAAATGTCATGCCCATGCATATTACATGTTCAGTCTGTAGGGGTGTGGTGCTTCTTTACAAAGTAACATTGCCATCTACTGGCCTGGGAGAAGAATACAACGTTTTTAATATTTTTTGTTGATCTGTGTGAACGGGAATCCTTTCCTGCCTGTAAGTGTTGCCTGTACGTGAAAAATGCAAAGGAAAATGCAAACTTTTCCATTTTTTAGTAGTACATCGCTGTCATTTAAACGTACCCTTAGTGAACTAAAACTATTAAAATTGACTTTAAAATTGAATTGAATTTAATAAATCTTTAATGCGATTTATTTGTTATGTGCCATAATGTGGAAATAATTATTGGTCATAATTTTAATAACAGATTTTATAAAGATATAGATATGGTCTCAAATATCTCTAATCTAACATTAAGGCCACAGAAAAGGTAATGTTACATAAAATGCTGTATTCTCAGGTCAAGTTGTTTCCAGGGTGTCATAGTGCTTGGATGTGACTGGACTCTTGTCCAATCTGGCATCCAAAGACCCTTACATGTCTTTTCAGGATTAGTAAAGCTGGATATTGTTTAACATAGTCATTACCCTCTCATTTAAAATGATAAAAAAAAAGTACAAGACATGACCATTGTTTTGTTGCCATGGTGATAGTGCTAGTACTGCATTAGGGGATGATGTAACTATAATGAGAGCCCTCTAGGAGAAATAACCCTGACCACAAGCACCATAGCAAATACAAAGACTGAGTGAAAATCTTTACAATGTGGCCATTTTTGTAATTCCAAGGCAATCTGCAGCCTGTTTCTGCTTCAGGGATCTTCATACTCCAACTGACCCAGCGGTCATCCAAAATCATATCACAAGAAAGAAAAACACTAAAATATGCACATACATAATAAGAAAGCAAACTGGTTGCTATTGTCCGTGCAAATAAAGCTGCGACTTATCCATTTATTAGGGCACAAAGGTAAACATTGCACAGTCTGTCATATAGATAGCATAACACTATCAAAGATAGACAAACAAAGGGTGTAAGGTTCCTGATAAAGCTACAAAAAGATGAAAGAGATTTACAACTTATAGAAGATCTCTGTGGGCTATCGTTTTTGTGCTTATTGTTCAAACACCCATTATGGGATATGTTTTTTAACCTTTCACTTTTGTTAAAAGAGGCTAGGCATTAAACTACAAGTGTAAAAACCTCAGAGTTTTATGGGTATATGGCATTAATAATAATTTAATAAGGCATTAGAAGAGATAAACAGTTGCTTACAGTGTGGGCAATAGTGTTAGCATAGGTGTCAGCAATCCAGGACATCTCTCTCTCACCGGTGCTCATGTCGGGGGCGGGTACGTCAATGCCAGGTCCTGAATGGAAAGAATAAGGAAGGGAGAGGGAGAAGAAATTGTTTACAACTTGTCAGCTGTAACTGTGTTATGAATGCAGACGGTGGTCATGTGAGCAGGCACATGAACCACGCTAAATGTACTTAAATATGAATGCTCGATTGTTTGCACATCTCAGGGCAAAATTAGGATGGAATGCAACAAATGATCTGAGAAGGCAGCTTGTGTTGTTTTTAATGGACAGCTGGAGTTTCAGTTCTCACTCTGATGCTGTGAGAGCGAACCGCCCTTCCCCCCACACCAGTGCCAGTTGCTTTGGCCAGGGAAAACAGGAAGGCATCCAGATAAACAGCTACGCGGACAGCTTCACACCCGGAATACATTTCCAAAAACAGCTCCAGAGGGGGCAGAGAAGCACACAGCGGGGCTTATTTTTGACAGCACAAGGGTACTGGAGCTCTTCCGGGTTAAAAGACCAGGGAAGTGAAGTTAATAATTCAGTGAGGATTTCCTGATATCTCCAGATATGTTGCAATGCAGTGATATCACAAAAGGTATCCTATAATTCTTAAGTGATTGTAAGAAACATATAAACTGTGAAAGAATGCATCTGCTAAGACCATAAACATAACTATATTTTAAGTGGTGTACTGTAATATATATAATAATTTAAGTATTTACACTACCATTCAAAAGTTTGGGGTCTGTAATTTAAAAAAAAAGTTTTTAAATGAAGTTTCGTATGTGCAAGGCTGATCGAAATATAATAAAACGGTAAGATATTACAAGACGCAGTTTTTAAAAAGTATATATTTTAAAATATAATTTACTCCTGTAATGTAAAAGCTGAATTTTCAGCATGATCACTGCAGTCTTAAGTGTTACATGATCCTTTAGATATCATTCTAATCTGCTGATTTGGTGCTCAAGAAACATTTTTTCTTATTATCAATGTTGAAAACTGCTGCTTAATGAATCAAACTCACCAATGAATCCCTTTTTGGCCAGCTCAATGGTGAATCTTCTTGTGATTTTCTCCAACTCATTATCCTGAACAGCACAAAAAATAAAATAAACTCAAAATGTAAATCAAAAAGTGCTTCTCTGCAGCAAAAATGTAACACTATTTTTTCCCCTCTTATAACTTATGATAGCCATAAAAGCAAAAAAAAAAAATCAATATCATAGCATGTTCACCTATGGAAATATATAGTAACAGGGTAAAAGGAAACACTTTTACTCCCTTAAGCAATAAGGTTCAGAAAGGACATAAACAGAACAAACATAAACAAAGATCTACAGCTGTACATTGAAACATCTTTATATTGTGGACTCTATTATTCAGGCCTTCATCCAATCAGGGAGCAAGGCCCATTTAAAAGACCAAGGAGGACTGATGGCATGAAACGTGTTTCCACTTCATCGAGCCCATGAAAAAGGCAAACACAGCCAACAGACACGATAAAGAGTTATTTCTGGAGTCTGTGTGCTCAGAGCCTATACATGCGTGTTGGGTACTTACAGAGTAATTCCTGGGGTTGATTTTCACTCCAGCTTTAGCTCCGCCAAATGGCACATCTAGAAGAAGATAAATGATGTGTAATCACGAGTCTTCAACTCAACGACTTATTAAAAACAATGTATTTGAGTGTAAGAGAGAGCTCTAAAGCAATATACCAAGTGGAAAATTCACCCAAATTAGATGTTGAGGATTAAAAAAAAACTAAAACACAAAGCTTACCCACAACAGCACACTTGTATGTCATCAAGGAGGCCAAAGCTTTAACCTCATCCACAGACACATCCATGCTGTACCGGATACCTGAAAAAGAAAAGGAAAAAGACCCATGAAACTGAACTTAATCACAGCCATTACAAAAAGTCAATTGATTACTAAAGCCTCGGTAGATCTTTTCTCTACTGACTAATGAGGATTTAACACCAAGAACACACAATGGGCTTAAACAAACAGGCATTTTGAAGCTATACAAACTCTTGGCCGGTGTTGCAAGCTGTGTCTTCATGCTGAATTGACTGAAGATAAATGGGACAGAATACGACAAGAAAATGTCAGACTTAATGAACGACTCTGACACTTTTTGTGTATAATTAGACAAGAAAACATATGTAAGACTAGTTACATTTCAAACAAAGCAGTTTAGTAATAAACCAAGCTTAGACCATTTTTTTTAGACTTTAACAGGGGTTCACCAGATCATGTTCTAAGGACACAGGTCACATTTTCCAGCTATGCAGCTAAAATTCCAGTTCAACTTGTGTGCTCTGGTCACACCCCATTAAGACAGGTGTTACCATCACTTCATTCTCTGGCACCTTATGTTGGACACAGAGACTGTCTCTTTAATGAAGCATACTGCTACAAATACATACGCTACACACACCTTGAGCACCTTTTAAATGACAAACCATGTGTCCTATTATGTTACAATAAATGTGTGAATATTTGAACAGCAATTAATGAATCAGGTTTGCAAGTATATCTTCATTATCGCTTATCTGTGTAATCAAAGGGACACATTTAAATGCGCGATCACATTTAGCGTTGCATGGAAAAATGTTTAACGTGAGGGCAAAAAAGTTTCCCGTGCAGATTTCAGGTTGGTCATGTGCATTTGCCTTACTGACCAGCAGAAAGCTGATTGGTTTGAAAGTGACTACTGTGTGAGCTTCTGCTTTATACACTGTTGACAATGGATAATGAACCTGTATTTGCATGCAAAATTTGTGATCACACCTTAATAATGCACATCATGTAAGATTAAAAATACACTGCAAAAAGAAACAAAATATTTGGAAAACAAACAAAAAAAAAACACTAGGTATCCATTGGACCAATGAATTTCCATTCATTCTTGATTGCTGGATAAGGATTGCATGAATATTCACAATATAAAATAATATAATATAATATAACATAACAAGAAAGGACAGTACAAACTATCCAAATATACACAAGATAAAAGGAAAAACATGGAAGTACATAATGTTCTGCTTGACCGGGAGAGGTAAAGGGTATCTGAATGTCATGTGTGCTGGGGGAGTCCTGTGTATTTATATGTGTGTGTGTGCGTTTTTGTGACATATCAGGATACAAATGTGTATAATGACATGGGTATGACATAGGTATTAAAAGAAGAGGGTGACTTATGAGGACATTACCCATGACCCCACTTTTCAAAAGGCTTATAAATCATACAGAATGAGTTTTTGTGAGAAAGTAAAAGTGTGCACAGTTTCCTGTGATGGTTAGGTTTAGGGGCAGGGGTAGTGTAGGGGGATAGAAAATACAGTTTGTACAGTATAAAAACCATTACGCCTATGGAATATCCCCACAATTCACAAAAACGAACATGTGTGTGTGTGTGTGTGTGTGTGTGAGAAGGCTGTACTGACTCGGGCTGCATCATGAATCTTGATTGATTGTGTGAACGAGTGTATCTGTCTCTAGCACGCACTGCCACACGGCCTGGCAGACGTATCAATCCCTTTTACAATTAACATAAATGACACACAGCCATCCTGCAAAAGCAGTAGAAAACGAGACTGGGAATAATTAGTGATATTTAAAGACTGATTTGCTCACAATGTTTCTGTAAATGCAGATGAGGATGCCTGGCCCAAACGAGTGAAATTATGTGCTCTAATGTTTAATCACATTCAATATTCATAATACAAGCGAGAAAGCTGCCAATAGATATAAACCACCGAACATGATGCTTTTTTTTATTGCTGAAGAAAATCAGCCCCTCTAGGCGTCATTTTGTCTGCATTTAAAAGCTCACCAGCTGAACAGATGTGTTTTTTTCCGCTATAGCTGAAATGGTCTACACACAGAGGGGAGGGGAAAACGGTGTGAGAAAGCTGGTAGGGGCTCTTGGAAGGAGGAATGACTCAGCACAGATCACCTACTGCACCTAACAGACGAGGGAAAAAAAACAAAAAAAACAAAACACAGGAGACCTTTCCCAGCATCCTTTTCGACTCCACTTATCGAGCCAAATGTGCTTCATCATAACCAGGATGTGCACTATCTGCACAAGTCTGACTCACGCCATCCTTTTTGTCCCATTACTCTTGCACATAAAGGATATGCAGTCAAAACATTTCTGCTGATCCAGTGATTCTGACATTCACATGCACGACTTTGGCTGATGAAACAGATGATGAAATGCACATAGCCATTAGCTGACGGTGTGTGCTGGCTGAATTGCTCTTGTACTTTGTAATGTGTACCTAATCTTGTCTATTACACATAGATAATGTTAATCACAGCACTTTTGTCAGTGATAGTCGCTGAGCTACTGAGATCAAGAGTCTGTGTCTCATGAATGATTAAAAGTGCTGCAACTGATGTTGACCGTTTTGCTAACTTTCGACATGTGCAAATTTTAACTACAAGCCACCTGAATGTGCAAAATGATTCACAAGCAGCTAATGTTTCTGATTGGCTGGTTTTCATTGTGATTTACCCAAGGTGCTCCACTTTGAGCCTGCCAAGCTTTAAATGGGGAACCTTTCACCAAATGCAATATTTATAGGGATATTTTACGAATGACATTCAAAAATTTAACAAATTTGCTAGCTGGCATTGGTTTGGGAAGAGAAAATGATGCATCAAAAGGTTGTTGTGCCGAGATGATTATTAGCACTGGTCTAATCAGAATCACACTGATGGGGTTAGTTAAAATCATGAAGGAATGAGATGGGGACTTGGTTCTATTTGCATTGTTTGGATTTTGAGATGTGAACATTGCACTCAAAAATGGAGGCAGATGAACGTGAATTTTAAGTGGTAAAAATGATTTGAGATGTCCTGCATATGTTACCAGAGAAAAGTAAGTAATTTTCACTGGAAGGTCCAGTTATCTACAACATGCATTTGCAAAATAGACAAGATGAATTTAATTTCATGCTAACTTTAAAGGGGACCTATTATGCCCCTTTTACAAGATGTAATGCAAGTCTCAGGTGTCCCTAGAATGTGTCTGTGAAGTTTAAGCTCAAAATACCCCACAGATAATATATTATAGCTTGTCAAATTTGTCCCTATTTGGGTGTGAGCAAAAACATGCCGTTTTTGTGTGTGTCCCTTTAAATGCAAATGAGCTGCTGCTCCCAGCCCCCTTTCCAGAAGATTGCTAAACAACAACAGAGGTGGAGAATCTCACGCAGCCAAAATGATGATTGTTAGTAACGGTGTTCAGCCTTACATTGTTCAAACCGGAGTTGGACACTGATGGTTACAACTTTAAGAATGCATCTAGCCGTTTCCGAATGGTGATTTTACGCTAGTTATGTTAATTGTTGCAGAGTTGATTCAACTCATCGACTAGCATGTGCCGTCATGTTAATCTTTTGTGCAAATCCAGCTTTGAATTGGCCCTTGTTTGTGAAGCAGTCCAGTGTAGAATGACGGCATGGTAACAACACTCTACTACAAGCAGCCCAACAAAGCCTCTCACCCCCTTTGTTGCGTGTTCCCGGGGGCAGGGTTTATGTAAATTTTGGGGTTTGTGATGTCACCAACCCAGGAAGAAGCTTGTTGTAGTCCCTAGCAGCTGTTTGTTGTAGTCCTTAAAAAGCGATTTCTGTAAAAGAAAATATCTCCCTTTGCATTGAACTTTGAACATCGTAAATTTGCGGATGTTGTTTATACTCAAACAGCAACATTACACACTAACTAAAGTTAAAAAAGTGAACTCATAATCAAGGACCCCTTTAAATACAAACAGGTGAATCAGATGTCTTCAAACACTATGTGTAAATGAGTGGTCCTGTCAAGCAGATGACGAGTCAGAGCGCCTGAGCCCTACCCCCATATGCACCCTTAAAAACACTCTCTCACGATACGTCACCCCACAAATCACCCACAATGCAGTGCCACGATGACATCTCCCCCTCCCACTCTGTACGGCCTCAATCTCT
Source organism: Anabarilius grahami (assembly GCA_003731715.1). NCBI lineage: Eukaryota > Metazoa > Chordata > Actinopteri > Cypriniformes > Xenocyprididae > Anabarilius > Anabarilius grahami. The sequence goes on along the minus strand of RJVU01067793.1, from coordinate 3,047,352 downwards.
TGATTAACCACTGCTCCTTAACATCTGCTGTTAAGAATGAATGTGATTCTGTGGGCCTCACATGATTTACAATGTGCCTTGCTTTGGGTGTAAACCCCTTCCATTGGAGTACGCATTTCGTTAAATCACAGTTAGTATTAGTAAATGGGTACGGATGGGTCTTATGCTTTTGACACAATATAGATTGTATAAAACCTTCTCCATATCAGCTAGCACCCAGGTAAATGTTTATTATCCTAACATGAATGAACCTAACTGAATGAAATTAATGATACTTTGTGAAAAAGAAAACACACAGTTGACTTGAAACAACTTGTTTGCTTTGTTTGGCATGAGGGTAAAATCAGTTGCAAGTTAGTATAAACAGCTGAAACTGGGCTGTTCACATTAATGACCTACAGTATAAACGTGTCAAGCAGGCAGCATAATTCTGAGTGCAAACAGAAACCGCAGATATCAAAACACAAAAGTAACAAAACCAGGCATACAAGGAACACTAAAGCCTGATAGTCTTGCTAGGGCCTTATGATTTTCCCTTTCTATTTCATATGGAATGCGAAGTTTAATAACATTTTTATTTATTTTTTAATAATTGACTAATGCACACAGAAACACAAAGTTCTTCATTCATTTTTCCATCAATAACAAAATCTCAGCTTAACCGGACATGAAAATGTAAGAAATAAAGACAAAAATCTATTATTATTGTAAAGTAAAATATAATATTTGGTGTAATAGTAATAATAAACTTGCACATTAACTTAGTATTAGCATTATTATTATTATAATTAAGGAAAACACAAGCAAGAGTGCTGTTGAACTGAATATCAGGCTGTGATTCAGCCATAGATGTGTTCTGCGAAACTTTTTCATATACAATTTTCTGTTTTGGATCATATGGTCATGCTCTGTATTGAAGCACTTTGTTATGTTTGTAAAATACTTGTTATTTTCATTTATTTAAAAGCTATAAAAATTAAAATGCAAAGCAGTATTTGAGAAAAATAAAATGGAATATAGGAAAAAAAAAAATCATAAGTTCCTGCCCACAGTGTCTGGCTTCTGTCCCCAGGAAATACATACACCTGTGCAGGTGCAAGGTGTGTCAAGGTGATTTATTATTGACAGGGGGTCTAGTCAAATCTAGCCAAATGTTTCAAATTGTACAAACATTTAAAAAAAAAAAAAAAATAGAATAGATTTGCAAGTCATTATGTCAACATGAACGTACAACTGCAAACCGAAACCGCTGTGAAACCTTATGTTGCGCAAAACACTAGACAAACAAACTGATTTGTAATGCCTTATTACTGCACGATATATCAAAATAAATATCTCTTACCTCCCTTGCAGGGAGTTCTGTGCTGGCTGTGCTGTGCCCGGTAACCCTCGATAACCTCCCATTCTCCGTTGTCTCTCTTGATGGGGAAGGACACGCTCAGGACGTGGTTGCAGGGCTTGATGATCTTGAGGATCCCCCGCACACGGTGTCTCTTCTGCTCCGGCGTCTCCCGGGTCTTCAGGTCCTCCACCAGCTTGTTTTCGACAATAGCAGCGCCGCGATCGAAGAAGCCCTCCACCATCCTAAAGAAGTTCGGGTCATCTTCCTTGTCAGCGGCATCGCTGTAGTGACGCACCCTCAGCAAAGATGAGGAAGCCGGCAGAGCGGACTCGACGCATCCCGAGGCCAGAGCGTTACCCGCTCCGCGAGTCAGCAGCTCCCCAAAATACCGGTACATGGCGACAAGAGGCTTTGAAAGTTACGCTACAATGGAGAAAGTAGAAATTAAAGGATGATGGGTTATCGACGAGGTGAAAAAGGGAAACGAAAAGGGGGGTAAATGAACGAGACGAAGGAAGCTCCTGAGCCTGTCTCGTTCAGTGTCAAAGTGACAGCGCTCATGCCGTCTCGCGCTTTAAAAGGCAGCGGCGTGTTTGGAGGAGTAGCGCGAGCAGACGGAAGGTCACGGCGTGTCAGGAAGGAGGAGAAAACGCACGCGCCACTTTTAAAACTCTTCTTCCAGCTATCTGATTTATTAATTTATGATAATTATTGCTATTATTATTTAAGCTCACTTATAACATTAACATCTTAAAAACCCTCATAGTACGTTTTCAAAATGACTTTTCATTTGAAAACATTAATAAAGATGCATATTTTTTAGAGTTGAATGTAAAAAAAATATATAAATATATATATATCAAATCAAATCAAATCAATTATCAATATTTTGATCCTGAGGTAAAAAATAAAATAAAATAAAAAATATGCAGATAAAATCTACTACAATACTGTTGCTGATCTGTTGATGTGTTTTTAAATAATGTTTTCCTGGATATTATTATTCTTAAATTTAAATCACTTACAAAGTCCATAGTATTGGTTTAAACATACTCACCAATTACAGCCCACATTTTTTTTTTCATACTCACAGATTTATAGAACTTGCTCAATATTATGTTATTTGTAAAAAAATAAATAAAAATGTTTTACATCCTAGCAACAAAGCGAATCAAAGTCAGCTGTCCACCAGTCACAAGGTCATCGCTAAATTAATGAGTTTCTGCTGTGATATTCAAAGTCAAACAACTGAAGATGAATATGGTCAATAAAGTTTATTAAATCTTTATCAGACAGATTTTTATGACACACTTTAATAAACCAAGCAGGCTCTTTATTTCCTGTTGTGTTGATCTTGCTTTAAATTCAGGCCCCTCCACCAAATACATATTTACCAGCTGAAGCAGAAAGATGAAAAACCAAAACTGTTTTTCTAACCAACTAACTTCTGATTTATTTCTGTTTCTCACTATTCATTCATCTTATCTAAAGAATCTTGAAATCATATCACTATGCACTCACTTTGTCTTTAGCCGCACAGTACCTACAATGAACAATATGGGGAAAGCGTTTTCCTGATATTGAATTCACAACAGTCTAACCTTTACACTGAGCTCACATTACCCCAATGGACTCTGCACAGAAGATAAGATTACGATTGATCCCCATGGAACCTAGTACAAATTGGCCCCAAGAAAATAAGCAAATATTAACTATAAGCTTTAGAAAGAGTATTTGCTGAGTATTTGTCATCCGAGAGAAGCACAGACGTCTCATCATGGCTAGTGTTTATGTGTAGCCAGTGTGTGAGAAATCAATCCCATCATCCTGCAAAAATATGGCTGCACATTTGTCTCCCCGTTACATTGATTGTATCTCAATTGCTCTGCTAATGGTCCATATGTTGTCCTGCTTTGTTCTTCGCTGGCTTAAAATCAACCAATGTTGATTTTTTGGTACAGTAAGACAAAATACTCTACAATAGAAGCTCCGAGGACAATTATATGAAAATCTTGATAGTTTATAATGTTTCAGTGATCTCGTCATGCTAATTAGTAAGATTCATTGAGCTTACAACCTATACATATATTGACCGAAGGGTCAGTGTATCAGGTTTTATACTACAACGATTGCCACAATGATGAGTAGATTTATTGTTAGATTTATTGTTAGATTTATTATAAGTCTCACATCAGAGTCAAACAGGATAAGAGAAGATAAAATTGCCGTTCAGAGAGAGAAAAAGAGATGTTAGGCAACATTCAGCACTCTCATTCACAGCTAGTATCTGTGGAGTGGTGAAGAGTTGTAAAGATAAGGCAGGAAGAACTACATGTTAAACTGTTATGAGTTTCAAAAATCCAGTGCAGTGAAATAATGATGTTGTGCTCAGTGACAGTGATGCTGGTGTAGACAACAGCTGTTGCTTAATTTATAACCAAATTAATACAAACACATGATGGAATTATTATTATTAATATTAGCTGGATTAATAAGAAAACATTACATTTTTTATATTTAATTTAATTTGTATTTAATTTGCTCTTATTGTTTAATAATATAATTAATCGCGATTAATCGCATCCAAAATAAAAGTTTGTATTTACATATATGTGTGTACTGTGTATATTTATTATGTATATATAAATACACTCACATACATGTATATATTTAAGAAATATTTACATGTATACATTTATATATAAATTATATTATATATAAATATTTTATATATATATATAATATATTTTTNGTGTATTTATATTTAGCCTACATAATAAATATACACAGTACACACACATATATTATGTAAACAAACTTTTATTTTGGATGTGATTAATCGCGATTAATCATTTGACAGCACTAATATTTATATATAAATAATATCAAAAAAACACCAGTAAATAAATCAATAAATGGAACAGTAACAAATGCGGCAACAATAATAATAAAAAAAAAATTCATATATTTTGCTGTTGAATAAATCTTAACCTTTTATTAAGGTGTTAATTTTACTTGACTTTTAATACACTATTATGAAACATTATTGTAAAGACAAAGGTATTAGGCTACTGTTTAAGTGTAATATGATTTAATCAGCACAATGATGATAGACGAATAATTAACTGAGGCTGAAGATAAAGGAAATTATTCATGTTTTGCTGTTCTGTTCTGTTCTGTCTAACCCCCCTCACAAGGTTCCCTCTTCACACAAGACTGACGTACAATGATTTATCGTGGTCGTGTTTCAAAGGGCAAGTGCTTGGCCATTATTGGCTCACACACTGACAACACCCACTGCGTGATTGGATAAATGAGGAGGAGGGTGCGTAAGGGGCGGGGAGAGGTTGTAAATTAACTGTCCTTTTATGTGTTGTTCCAAGAATGGCTTCTTCTTTACATTGAAAAGAATGTGCAGCCCTCTCTCTAGCATTGTGTAGCATTTCTTCTTTCAGGTTTTGGGAATTTGTTACGTTTTCATGTGAGTCCACAACGCCCCAACTCCACCCCCAAGCTATACTGCAACTCAGCATGTGAAGTCTCCTTCAGTTATTTACTGTGCCTCATTAGACAATTTATTGACTTAATGTTTTTTTGGTGATCAAATATTAATATATATACTATAGGCATATGCTTGACTCCTCACATACTTTAATTTCTGGTGAATGAATATTATGTCATGAAAAGAACTTAGTTTACTGAAGATTATTTTCTTTTCATGACCTATCACTGAATATTCTCAGTTTTAAGTGAGGGATGCTCGTCGCTCACTAAATGAATAATGCTGTTCTAAAATACCTGTCTTCGAAAGCATGAGGTTTGTGTGCACTAGCAAACAGGGAGTGTGTGCTGGATGGATTCTGTCATCCAGTAGACATATGTTTATGTCTCTCTGGCCTGTTTGCAGAGTCATTGGCTTTTGGTTATATACTGTAAAGTGCTCCAATAGTGACATCTCTTGGCCACAGTGAGTACTTGTTAAATGCACACAGAGTCCAATAACGTATTGTATTTACTTAGTTCACTCAAAAATGAAATTTCTGTCATGAATTACTCACCCTCATGTCATTCCAAATCCTTAAGACCTTCGTTCATCTTCAGAACACAAATTAAGATATTTTTTATGAAATCTGAGGGTTTTTTTTATTTCCCATATAAAGCAATGAAATTACCACATTCAGTGTTCCAGAGAAGTAGTAAAGACATTGTTAAAATAGTCAACGGGACTGCAGTGGTTGAACCTTAATGTTATGAAGCGATGAGAATACTTTATGTGCGCAAAAAAACTAAACAAAAATAACAAATTTATTCAACAATTTCCTCTCAACCCGCCGACTCTGTATTGGCCGGCTCCTGCGTCAGCATCGCATGCATGAGTTGTGGTGCTCACGTGGACAGCTTCGACCAATACTGAGCCGGCGTTCGGACGTAAACATGGAAGCGCTGCACTGCGTCAACTTCGTAGGAGAATGACATGGTAGAAAATAAATTGTTGAATAAAGTCATTATTTTTGTTTTGTTTTTGCGCACAAAAAGTATTCTCGAACCACTGTAGCCACGTTGACTATTTTAACGATGTCTTTACTACTTCTCTGGACCTTGAATGTGGTCATTTTGTTGCTTTCTATGAGAGATAAAAAAAACTCTCGGATTTCATCAAAAATATCTTAAAGGTGCAGTAAGCAATTTCTGAGAAACGCTGTTGAAAGTGGATCAGACCGAGCACCAAAACAATCTTGTAGCCAATCAGCAGTAAGGGGTGTGTCAACTCATTAGGGGGGAGGTGCCTGTGCTGCATTATTATATCAATTTTATTATATCAATATAGGGGTGTGATCCTTTTAAATTTTGGTGAATTCAAATAACAGAGATTTTCAGAAATTGCATACTGCACCTTTAATTTGTGTTCCGAAGATGAACGAAGGTCTTGAGGGTTTGGAAAGACATGAGGGTGAGTAATTAATGGCAGAAATTTCATTTTTGGGGGAACCCTTTAAGTTTTAAAATTAAGAGGCTTTATTTGATATGCACTTTTATTTTCAGAATGACATTTTGGAATGTGAAAAACAATACATTATGCAATTATTTGTTTTATTAGGAAAATACAATAATGTTATAAATGACTTTATATACAATGCATACAATGTTTTAAATACATTAAAATCTATGTAATTCTCTTGTCAGCTATTTACTCTTAATGTTGCTATTAATGTATGTAATTCTTGTGGTTGTCACGGTGCTCTGAGACTTGAAAGTAAGATCCAATTGCAGCTTTTATTTAGGGATAACCAAAGAGTAGTACAATGCCAGGCAAATGATCAAAATCCATGAAAAACCAGTCCACAAGAAACAAGAAAACAAAACCAAAGAAAGTGCTCAGACATGCAGATAACATTAACCAAAACCTTGATAAAACAGACAGAAACAAACTAGGTATAAATAGGCAGAAACTAATGACATAAATCAAAACAGCTGTGTGCAATGAACAGAGACGAGTCCAGGACAAAGGGATCATGGGAAATGAAGTTCTATAAATGTAACCATGGTCCGGGTTGGAGTGCCCTCTGGTGGCTAACCAGGGCACCTCAACTGGTGATCATGACAGTGGTGTTGAATAAACACAAACTATTCACAACACGGTCCAGAGTGCCATTTTGCTGTTTTTAGCAAGACATTATTTTATTTTATATTGTTATAGGCTTATTTATTCGAGGTAACAATATGTTTCACAGAATTATCAAACATTATCTTGATATCAGCTCGTTTTGCTGTCTTTGCCACTAGATGGAGCCCAAACGTCAAAAATGAATCGTTGACTGTTGAACGCCAGGAAAAGAAACATTGTGCTAACCTATCTTAAGATGAGGTACATTTCATGTAAATGTTTTCATGAATTTGTCCTTCATTCAGGTTCATTCGCATTTCTCCTCGCTCATTCGCTTTATAAATTTACAATCTCTTAAATTAGTTCACATTATGTTATAGGCTATGTCTATAACTACTGAACTGATAATTATTCTGATTAAAAATTATTTTGATATTTTTTTGTTGTTGTTCTCCACAATTGTCATGTCCTGGTGTTTTGAATGTTTTACATTAGCCTGCTACATGCTGAAGTTTCATGATGTAGCACATGTACACACATCTAGACAGACTCGCAGAAGTGTGTGAATATGAAAAAGTCAAGAGGTAAAGTGTCGAACAAGTTCCCACGAGAAAGCTCCAGTCAAGTGCCTTACAGCCGGAAATGGTGGTTATTGTGGTGTGAGTTTTTGCGTAAAGCTCAATGCATCTGCCTGGCGGACAGACACTACCTCAGTCACTGGTCTCGAATCAGTAACAGATAATGTCGAATGCAATGTTTGCAATGTAGCTGAATAACAGCTTTACGTCGTCTCGTACCTCTTTTACAAATCACAGCTGAAATCTTACATTTCTTCGTGTCTGGTATTCAGGTAGCAGCAGCATGAAGGTCCCCGCCAGGTCAGGCTGTTGCAAAAAAACCTTGCAGTCTGAGAACTAGAGTCCAACAGCAGACTTTTTTCCTCCATCCACCAAAAACGAACTTTTCGTTGAGTGTGTGTTTTTTTTTTTACATAAAATCTCACAGAATAGTGCACTCTGAATACCCTGGAAACTCAAACAGATTTATTTAGATTCTTCCTCTATGGAAATCATACTGTCTAAAAAGGTCATTGTGTTACCCCATCTTTATATAACGCAAAGCTATTATGATAATAATAATAATAAGTCATAACTCCAGTATTGTCCTCGCAAACAAACCAAAAGCTGACAGCAGGAAGACATAAAGTAAGCACTCTTATGCAATGTTTCTATTAATAAACAAACAATGGTTATTTCATCATTTTGCAATAATGTTAAACATATGAGACAACTTGACTTGAGAAACTATAATAAACATGAAAATGAAAATATTTAGCCACAAAAAGGTCATTGTGCTCAGTTACTCATGTCATATTATCATCCTTACTAAGTGGCTGTGGGTAGTCTATTCTAATCTTTATTTCTAATATAATTTAAATTTAACTGGTAGATGTAGCCTACGAATTATTTTGCAGTATATAGGCCTAATTCTGAGTGACTTCAGTTCTTGATAGTGGCGTTACTGGATTCTAATGATCTATTGACTCTTCCTTATTTGTGTTTCCCTTCTCCATGGAAAATAAGGGTCTGTCACTAAGACCCTGTGCATTATGGGAGGCTCTTGAAGATGCCTGTAATCCCATTGGGAATAAGGCTGCATGGCTTCCATCCACATCTTTCATGAGAAAACGCAACTTATTTGCATTGTAAAAATAAACAAGTTTGACAAACAGTCCATCAGTCTCACTTCTGTAATTCTATAATGTTATATGCACTTAGATTCATGTGAGCGTGGTGCCTTAACAAATTTACACATGAAAATAAAGTAAAAAAATAACTATACATGATTATGCCTTGTTTAATAATTAATTTAAAACCACAAAATGTACTTGCACATCTACATTGTAGATAAATGTAGATAAAAATGCACATAAGGAAAATAGTGTATTACTATATATTTATTCTTAGCAAATAAATAACCAATGTATATACCCCCCACACACACACCAAAAAAAAAAAAAAATAAGGTAAGATGCATGGTAAAATATAAGGGGGATTTTTATTTTTTTTACTCATTTAATATTTAGTTGAAGGCAAAGTTATGGTGTTTTTGAGTTATGAGGAGTTTTATATAAAAATAAAGGATTTGCCTGGTTTACCCAGATTATTTGCGATTAATGGAAATATTTCTAGGAACCACATGGAACTAGTTATATAATATTTAAGTTTGACCTCAATAGTAAGAGATTGCATCAGTCACATGATTTAGGTTATGAAACATCTATTGTCACACTGGAACAATTACTGGATACATATTGCTGATTTCATATGGGCAATATTAAACAAAATCACTCACTTTTAACCACATCGCATTGTAGAAACTTCCTCTCTGAAAGCGTGCCAGTGTACTTGCAATCAGATTGTATCTTGGCTTAAAAATGATGATAATATTTCCATTCTTTTCATTTTTTTTTCTCAGATACACATGAACACAATGCTTTCTTTTGTGGTTTGCAGCATAGTTGGAAGCACACAACCATCCTTGAAAAACAACATCTCAGTAGTCACGAAATTGTATGATATTTCAATTCTTCTCTTTTTTGTGGTTTCTCAGCTACAGATTAACACAATTCTTTGATTTCTAAAGAATAACCCTTATCTGATGTATGTGTAGCTAACGAAACTCTGTATTAGAAATCATCACGCATCCAGTTCCACACATGCAAATCTATACAGGACAAGCCAGCCTGTTTATTCTGAATTTTGCGACATACATGCCTTTCAACATCAGGTTGCTGTTACCTTTCTGAGGTTGTCAGCATCTAAATAAAAGGATGCCCATCACATCTTACTCTCATCTCTTACTCAAATTATCCCATTGAATTCCCACCAGCACTCTTAAAAATAAAGATTCCAAAAGGGGGTTTTCACAGTGATGCCATAGAGCAGGCATGGGCAACTTCGGTCCTGGAGGGCCACTGTCCTGCAGAGTTTAGCTCCAACCCTAATTAAACACACCCGAACAAGCTAATCAATGTTTTAGGATTACTAGAAAGCTACAGGCAGGTGAGTTTAATCATGGTTGGAGCTAAACCATGCAGAACAGTGGCCCTTCAGGACCGAAGTTGCCCATCCCTGCCATAGAGGAACCATTTTGGGTTCCTCAAAGAACCTTGCAGTGAAAGTTCTTAAAAGAACCATTTTATTCTTAGTGCGAAGAACATTTTAATAATCCGAAGATCCCTTTTCCACTATAAAGAACCTTTTGGGAAGGTTCAATGGATGTTCTTCATATGGTGCCAATAAAGAACCTTTATTTTTAAGAGCGTGCGTCCTTGATCCACATATAATATGAATACATATCAATTTCATGCAGCCTGTATATTTTTGTTTTTATCAGTGCTCTCAGGTTTCCTTGACTCCCAGAAGCATTCGATAGGAAGTGTTTGCCTGTTTAGTGTTTAAATATTTATTCCTTATATGGTCATTTGTGTATTTTGGCGCTACACATTTGTTTGCGGCCAACAGTTTCATGGTCTTTTGGGATACAGAGGCCAGGATCGGAATGTTCCTGTAGCCTAATTGTTAGGTCATTAAAAACAAGTTAATTTTCTGTATCTCCTGCCATTTCCTTTGGCTTGCTTGAACATTCTTGAATTTCTATAAGCCAGGGTGATTAATCATATGCATAAGCCAGTGCAATGATAATGTAAATTTGCTTGTGTGAATTGTTTTACAGAATATTATGCTGCATAAATGTGCTGATAAACATCAATTTACCCTTTTTCCAAAATAATCACTAATTTAATACTAATTACTCATATCTATATGATTATGAGGCTCACTGACCAGGGTGTCATTTCTCAAAAGCATTGTAAGCCTATAAAGTAGATCATCGAACCATTGCAACCAATGGTCTCGACGGCCAACTTAGCTAACAATGCTTTTGAGAAATGCAGACCAGATCCATAATCCAGCCCTGAATGCAGTAATGTTCATTTTTATGAATGTGTGTGTGTGGTCAATCAGTGGAAGTCTATAAGAACTGTATCAGTGGGAAGACTGAGCAGATACTGTATCTCTCATAATTTATATAAATAGAAGCCGTAATGACAATAGAGCCTGGCAAAGAAGGACATTATTGAAACATCTTGGTTGCAGGACACTTGGCACACTTTTTATTGCCCTTTTTCCATATCACATATTTTATTAGGTATCATTCGAAAGCTTGAACATGCAAAATTCATCCTGTGAAAACCGTTGCATGCATAGAAACAGTGTTTTATTAGCATTCAGTGGACTAAATTTTTGTGATATACATTTCAAATTTGGAACACAACTTTGTTAGACATATGGCTTTGATTTTCTAGTAATTTTAGGGTTCAAATTATTTTGTAAAATATATATTTTGTATAAAATAAAAAAATGTTTAGTTACATTTGCTTTACAGTACAGTTAAACTTCTATATCTTTTTACTCTTTCATTTTTTTTGAAGCTTCCACTTCTGCAATAATCTACTGAGTGTCATGCAAAGCATTACAACCATTTAAGTTCAGATCAATGTTCAAAAAGGAGGGTGACAGGTGAGGATCATGGGAAAAATAAGCTGACAATGATTTGCAAGTAGCACCATTTAGGTTTTAATTAGCTTTGGACATAATGCAATCTTTCATATCTTTTAATGCTACAAAGAAAGACTGGAATACAAATGCTTGTTACTTTAAACGACTATCCTGAGAATAAACAACCACAGACTCTCTCAAAAGCTATAAGATAAAAATTAGCTTTATATATTTTGTTATGAAACACACAGAAACCCCAGAGTATCACATGAAGGTGATACACAAAATACAAAATCTTATAACCTTAAATTACCATATATATATATATATATATATATATACACTCTCCTAAAGGATTATTAGGAACACCTGTTCAATTTCTCATTAATGCAATTATCTAATCAACCAATCACATGGCAGTTGCTTCAATGCATTTAGGGGTGTGGTCCTGGTCAAGACAATCTCCTGAACTCCAAACTGAATGTCAGAATGGGAAAGAAAGGTGATTTAAGCAATTTTGAGCGTGGCATGGTTGTTGGTGCCAGACGGGCCGGTCTGAGTATTTCACAATCTGCTCAGTTACTGGGATTTTCACGCACAACCATTTCTAGGGTTTACAAAGAATGGTGTGAAAAGGGAAAAACATCCAGTATGCGGCAGTCCTGTGGGCGAAAATGCCTTGTTGATGCTAGAGGTCAGCGGAGAATGGGCCGACTGATTCAAGCTGATAGAAGAGCAACTTTGACTGAAATAACCACTCGTTACAACCGAGGTATGCAGCAAAGCATTTGTGAAGCCACAACACGCACAACCTTGAGGCGGATGGCCTACAACAACAGAAGACCCCACCGGGTACCACTCATCTCCACTACAAATAGGAAAAAGAGGCTACAATTTGCACGAGCTCACCAAAATTGGACAGTTGAAGACTGGTCTAAATGTTGCCTGGTCTGATCAGTCTCGATTTCTGTTGAGACATACAGATGGTAGAGTCAGAATTTGGCGTAAACAGAATGAGAACATGGATCCATCATGCCTTGTTACCACTGTGCAGGCTGGTGGTGGTGGTGTAATGGTGTGGGGGATGTTTTCTTGGCACACTTTAGGCCCCTTAGTGCCAATTGGCCATCGTTTAAATGCCACGGCCTACCTGAGCATTGTTTCTGACCATGTCCATCCCTTTATGACCACCATGTACCCATCCTCTGATGGCTACTTCCAGCAGGATAATGCACCATGTCACAAAGCTCGAATCATTTCAAATTGGTTTCTTGAACATGACAATGAGTTCACTGTACTAAAATGGCCCCCACAGTCACCAGATCTCAACCCAATAGAGCATCTTTGGGATGTGATGGAACAGGGAGCTTCGTGCCCTGGATGTGCATCCCACAAATCTCCATCAACTGCAAGATGCTATCCTATCAATATTGACCAACATTTATAAAGAATGCTTTCAGCACCTTGTTGAATCAATGCCACGTAGAATTAAGGCAGTTCTGAAGGCGAAAGGGGGTCAAACACAGTATTAGTATGGTGTTCCTAATAATCCTTTAGGTGAGTGTATATATATACTGTAAATGAGAAAGCTACAGATCCATCTCTGTCTACTGATAGGTAGACAAGACCGAGTACCAAGGCACTTTTGAACACCAAATACAAACATTTTTTGCGTGTACAGAGATCCAGAGCATAGAACTCTGACCTAATTTACACACAATAGATATGTTTGTATAAGAAAATAATATCTGAATTTACAGTTCAGTTTTCAAAGAAAGAAGATGAGAGATATTTTAGAGAATGGTTAGTGTTTGGTGGGGCTGAGAAGTTGGCCAGGACACCACTATACGGGGGTGTTTTCATTTTGGTCTTCCATTAGCATCTTTTAAAATAAAGTGCTTTACATGACTGTTTAATTATACTAATTATACATTTAATACAGCATTTTTGTCACTATGATTGTGTTGAGGGGAATGTAGGGGAAAGCTGAGGCATAAGATTCCACTACTAATATTCTAAACGGGAAAACAGACACGTTTCCGAGCGACACAGTTTTACGCCACATTTGTTTCTGGTACAAATTCGAAGCTTATATATAAGGCAATCATTTTTGCTTTCTCTCTTTAATTTATACTAACACAGTATTTGTATACCAAGCTCCATGAATAAGTTACAAATTAAACTACCATTTAAACTATATATAATATTATATTTTGTATATGCTCTAGTTAGTTGATATTCATATACATAGTAAATTCTGCAACAGTGAATCTGGTAAATCTGACCATAAATGTTAAGAACACTTAGCATCTGAAGGCACAATATAAGACAATATTAGAGTCTAAGATAGTAGCACAGAACGTGGAACGTCCCAACACATTCTAAACAAGTAACAATCTGATTTTTCAAATATATATTAAAATATCACACAGATGTTAAAGGAGAATGTACAAATAGGTCTAAATAAAGGCTGATAATACATGCGTACAAGACAAAAGCATATATAGACAAAGTTGGGATGAATGGATCACTGAAGAAGTTCTGAGTCTACTTGGTCTGGTCCAAGGCTCTCAGAAGGTCACTGCCCTGAAGCAGATGCAAGTTTCCCTGTAGAGGCACGTTTACCTCGCAGTCATATCGTGTCAGCTCTGGCAGACAGTACGAGTCAAAGGATGGGCCCAACAGTTGACTTATCATGCCTGTCGAAAATAAAAGAGACCTGTAACTCAAATGTCACATAGATAAACACCCAGTTGGTCCAGTTGGAATCTGTTCTTCAGACAAATCTATTGTATGACTTCAGAAATATAAAATATATACACTACTGTTTAAAAGTTTAGGGTCAGTATTTTTTTTAATGGAATGAATACTTGGGGCAGTCGTGGCCTAATGGATAGAGAGTCGGACTTGTAACCCAAAGGTCATGGGTTCGAGTCTCAGGTCCGGCAGGGATTGTCGGTGAGGGGAGTGAATATCCAGTGCTCTCCCCACCCTCACTTCCATGACTGAGGTGAGACCCTTGAGCAAGGCACCATACCCCCAACTGCTCCCCGGGCGCCGCAGCAATGGCTGCCCACTGCTCCGGGTGTGTGTTCACGGTGTGTGTGTTCACTGCTGTGTGTGTGCACTTGGATGGGTTAAATGCAGAGCACAAATTCCGAGTATGGGTCACCATACTTGGCCACATGTCACTTCACTTCACTTATATTCAACAAGGACCTATTAAACCAATCAAAAGTGACAGTAAAGATAGTAATGTTACAAAAGATTTACATTTCAAATTAATGCTGTTCTTTTGATTTCTATTTTATTTATCAAAGAATCCTGATATGTATCACAGTGTCTGCAAACATATTAGTCAGCCCAATTGTTTTCAACATTGATAATTGAGAAGAAATGTAACTTGAGAAGCAAATCAGCATATTAGAATGATTTCTGAAAGACACTGAAGACTGGAGTTATGGCTGCTGAAAATTCAGCTTTGCCACCACAGGAATAAATTATATTTTAAAATATGATAAAATAGAAAAAAAGTTATTTTAAATTGTGATAATTTTTCACAATATTGCTGTTTTTACTGTATTTTTCATCAAATATTTGCAGCCTTGGTGAGCATAAAATACTTTCTTTTCAAAAACAGTTTGGCATTAACATTCTCCTAAACATCTCTTTTTGTGTTCCACAGAATAAAAAGAAGACATATGGGTTTGGAATGATATGAGGGGAGAGAAAATAAGATCTCTTTGATGCTGCCAAGATATGAATCATGGGATATATTTGAAATATTTGTGAATATTGTAGTGTTGGTAATATTTTGGTTTGTGTTGTAAGGACTAGTGACTGACCTGAGTGTTTGTGTGAAGGCATCATGTGGTATTGTCTGTTACTGGGAGAGCAGAATGACTCTGTGAAATGCTGTTTAAGGTCATCTGAGGTCCCTTTAAAAGATTGACTGCAGCCGTGACGAGAAACCAATCCATTTTGCATGCATGGAAATTTATCTGTGAAAAAGGAACAACCGAGTGTGTAAATTTGGCTATAGAAAAATTAGAAAACAACTAAAGATAGAGAGAGAGAGAGAGTTGATGTACCTGTGAGCACACTCGTGCTGAGAGACTTTCTGACAGAGAAGGCGCAGCTGTCGACGTTCATCGTCTTCATCCTTTTTTGCATTCCATCTGCAGACTTGTGAGGGGGTACCACCTGCTGAACACATGTCAATTTGATATTCTGTCTTTGGTATCACTATATAAACTTCACTCATTTCCATTATTCTACAGTGAGATCTGAGAGCTTACCTTTGGAATATCGGAGAAAGAGTATGACGAACTGAACTCTGATGGCCGCTTCCGTTTGAAGTTGTTGAAGAGAGCGATCTGCCCCACACTCATGCCTTTCTGTACAGGGGCAAAGCTCTCAAAAAACCTGAAAATAGCAATTAAATCCATCAAATAATATATATAATATATATAAAATCTATTTTTAAATATAAANTGTTTTACCTTTATGACAATTAAAAGCCAGTCATTTATTTTGCAAACAACATGTTGTCTTCATAATATCACACTTTATTTTTTTCTCACAGAGTATAAATGTGACCCTGGATCACAAAACCAGTCATAAGGGTACATTTTTTACAAATTGAGATTTATACATCATCTGAAAGCTGAATAAATAAGTTTAATAAGCTTTTATTAGGACAGGACAATATTTGGCCGAGATACAACTATTTTAAAATATGGAATCTAAGGGTGCAAAAAAAATCTAAATATTGAGAAAATCGCCTCTAAAAGTGTCCAAATGAAGTCCTTAGCGACGCATATCCACTCACAAAAATAAATTTTTGATATATTTACAGTAGGAAATTTACAAAATATCTTCATGCAACATGATCTTTACTTAATATTCAAATGATTTTTGGCATAAAAGAAAAATCGATAACGTATTGTTGGCTACTGCTACAAATATACCCGTGCGACTTATGACCGGTTTTGTGGTCCAGCGTCACAAATGGGTCTTTTTACATAAAAATATATAGCTGCCTTTATATTTGGTTGCACTTGCATCAAAAAGTCTTAAAACCCTGTCCACCTGTCTGCTTGACTTACACTGATAGACTGATCATTTGTTTGCAACAACATATTTGCACATTAATTTGCAATTGGTGTTCTTTTTTCATCTATTTGCATGCTAATTTGTGATTTGTCTAGACTTGATTCTCAAACAGAGACAACAGAAAACAAGATGTACTATCACAAGGACAAAGCAACTCTGATGCATAGAAGGTTACTTGAAACATAAAACACAATTCGTTTGCTTCCTTGCAAAGCCATTTCCTTCTGGAAGTCCTAATCTAGTTAATCATTGATGCCTAGTTCATGTATTGCAAAATAAAATGCATGTGTGAGGGAATGATGGACTCTGTTCACCTTTGCTGTGGCAGTGCAGCAGTGAAACTGCATGTATGTCTTGGATCTGTTATGTTTCTGTCATCCATACATCCAATATCTGTACGTTCGTACTGTGAGGGTGGGTCAGAGGGCCACTGAAGATTCTGTCTACCCTCCTCAGAAGAGAGTGGGACGTTTGTTGCGGTTTGGTAAGGCTGCACATGAGCCGTGTCTGGACACGTGTTAGGACTGCTCTTGTTGTCAGGAGGGAATGGACTCAGGGGCTGGAAGAGGTCAGCTACACTGCTGAAGCTGTGCTGGAGGGCTGTGCTCAGGCCTGGACTTTTGTCAGGCACAGGCTCCTCCAGACAAATGGGGTGCAGCTGGAAGTCTTCACCGTCCATTGGGATATATGGAGCAAGAGTTTCCAGGTCCAGATTGCTCAGGTCCAACTGCACACAGTTAGATATCATGTCAACCAAATATTTATTTAAAACAGTTGATGAAAAAAGAAAAAGGAAAAAACACTTGCAATGTTTTTAGAAGAAGAAAAATGCTGAACGAATTGGTTCAAATAATAGTAAGTATGCCAGGAATTGGGGTGAAAGAGCTGATATCATACACTACTGTTCAAATGTTTCTCTGTAAGACATTCAAAAACTCAGTAAATGGTAATATTGTCAAATATTATTAAAATTTTAAATAACTGTTTTCTATTTAATATACTTTACAATATAATTTATTCCTGTAATGGCATAGCTATTTTTAGCAGCCATTTCTCCAGTCTTCAGTGTCACATGATCCTTCAGAAATCATTCTAATATGCTCAAGAAATATTTCTTATTATCAATGTTGAAAACAGCTGTGCTGCTTAATATTTCTCTGGAATACATTTGTTACACATTTTTGATACACGTCTTGCACCTGCACAGACACTGAAGTGAACTTGTGAACTTGAAGTTACAAGCTAGTCAGAATGGGCAAGTCACACTGTTAAAGAATTGTCTGACTAGTCTTTTGTTCATTATCATTAATTAGAAATACATTTTTGTTTACTTAAATTATATTCCATTCTAATCACATTTTCATCAAAAGACAAAGACTATGACTGAAACTGTGTAAAAAAAAAAAGAACACTGGGATAGAATTTTGATGTAATGTGAACTATTATGTATGAAATGCTTGCAAGTATTGTGCCTCACTCACCTGGGTGTCTGTGGGATTTGTTGCTACAGATTCAGGAGTAAATAGCTTCTCTGTCAGCTCCACCTTCAGATCACACTCTCCACTGCCACAGTAATCTACTGGACTGCTAGGCTGCAGGCAAACACATGAAATCACTTAAACACACCATCATGTTAAAGAGTTAAAGAGGTCATATTAGGAGGAAACCAATTTCCCTTGATCTTTTGAGATTTCGATGTACTATGAAAACATACTGTTTCAAATTTTTAATTGTTTGAATATAGAAATCTTAAACACAAAACAGCACAAGCACAAAAATTCTTTCAAAGGTTCAGAGAGCAGGTCATAAATGTCCATGAAAACTAAATGATGGTTGTTTGACATTTAAAACAATATACCACATGGAAAAAAATAAATAATTAAAAAAATGATGATAAGTCTCTACTGTCAGCCAGTCATAGGGAGAGAGACCAGATGAGGATGGGACATACTGTAGAACAACTGCTGCAGCCACTCAAGCAGGGTGTGGTACAGGGTGTGCACTTGCCCACAGGATGCGCCTGGGGTACGCTGAAGGTGGAGGGCATGCTGGACAGGTTTCTATCAGGACTGCCCTCAGGGGTTGTGTCCACAACCCAAGACGGAAGCTTGGTGGAGTAAGTCAGTTCTTCAAACTCTGGCCTTTCTGCAAATGCATTGAACAAAGCAACAAGTCAAACGATGCCTCTGACGTCACAGTTCAACATGTAGGATAAAAATAACTGAAATGAGATGCAATGTCATAGAACTAATACATAAAGAGCCAAGGAAGATGAACTAACAGTAGATAGACACACCTTAAAAAGCACAATGTGCAAAAGTTTAGTGCTCACCATGATCTAGCTCATTTTCAGAGTGAGAGTTACATGAGAATAAATGGTTACATAAATAATTAGGGTGTTAAAAACAACCTCAGCCATCACCAAAAGCAATTAGAACTGTTGAAAGCGTCACTAGGTGGTGATTTCCATTCCATGCAGTGGTTTTACTTGTAAAGACATGCATTGTGATGAAAAGTGAAATTAGTATACCCATTATAGCCCTGTGTTGAGGGTAATGAAACACACAAACACCGTGTCTACACCGGACGCGAGTGACACGACGCAACGCGTCAAAAGATAATAGAACCCATTATAATCAGTGATATTGTCTACACTGGATGTGGCGCGGCACGACACGACACAACAAATTCCCGACAGTAAACGGATTCCCCCTTCTATTTCTGACGTAGTCCAAGTGCTTTGCAACGGTCGGTTTGTCGCGTTCAGTGTAGACAGCTTTAAGCTGTTGTGGTGTGGCACGACGCAACGCGAAATAAGTCGCATCTGGTGTAGACATGGTGAAACACTGCCTGTTGTCATCGGTAAACCTTCAAAAACACAGGTGATGTTGAAATAAAAGTTACTTTTATTATAAAAAAACGAACAAACAAAAAAATGAATTTTAATAATACAAAATTGTTTTGCTGAAGCCAACGCTAAGCCATAAGATGCTCATGTGCTGTGGAGCAGAAAGATTGAGCTTCCTTTTATGTTGTCACATATTGCGTACCCTGCAGCAAAGCCAAGCTACAGTGCCACTGAGCTACAGTACAACAACGTCTGACGAAACTTATGACCTGGGCAGTGTATATGTGTGATTGTGAGGTAGAGTAAGGAGAGCCAAGGGAAGGAGTAAGAGTTCATGCATGCAGGATGGGAGGAGATTTGTAATCAGGGGTTGAGGATGTGAAGAGGGTGAAGGTATTGTAGGGGGAATGGTTGAAGTAGTGCCGGGTGGCGCTCTGACCAAAGTCCAGGGCAATGATGGCGTCTCCTGGCATGGGCGCTAACTGAGCTAACTCCTCAGGCTCCTCCTTGAGCTTAGTGAAAAGATTGTCCTGAGCTTCTGAAACAGAGGAAGCTCCACCCTGGCTGAACAGTTCTCCCATGCTACGCATGTGGTAGGGCTTGAATAGAGCCTCCGTCTGATCCAGCGAGAAGATGAGGGACTGCTCCTCAACAGAACTGAAATACAATAACAGCATGAGAACAGTTTCATAAGTATCAGTATCATCATTTAGTATCATCGTTTAATACAGTACCTCAGGACGTAATTGATGCAGATGATGCACTGTGGTTGGGAGTTGCGATTGTTGTAGATGACGGTTGCCTGGGTCTCCACCCAAACGTAGCCCCCGTGCTTGGCTAGCATTCTGTACTGGCCACTCACCACTTGCCCCTTATTACAAACTGAAGAAGAAAACAGAAAAAGAGGGTATGACCTAAATTGTTACATGTAACAAATAATAAATAGATACACAATATATTTATGACAAATATATTT
>RJVU01067793.1:3003976-3026835 GCA_003731715.1 Anabarilius grahami | reverse complement strand
GTTTAAACATCCCAAAAATGTACTTAATTAAATAAAAAATAAAAGTTTAAATAAAATCCTCCATAATATGAAGATATTAAAGGTCATGAAAAAGTTCAACATCTCCATTTAGGTTCAATAGCCAGGACATTTACGTACATGTATTCAACTAATATGACTATTGACATTCTTATTCAGAATAAGAAATTGCACTGCAATTAAACAGCATGATTGCATTCATTTCAAAGTCCATATTCAGGTCTGTAGTAGTTGATGGATTATTGAAGTATATCGGTAACACTTTATTTTAGGGTCTTTTAACTAGTTGCTAATTAGCATGCATATTACTAGAATTTGGGCTATTTATTAGTACGCATTAAGCACATATTAATGCCTTATTCTGCACAACCTTATTCTACATTCTTAAACCTACCCAACACCTACCTTACTAACTATTATTAAGCAGTAATATCTTACCAGTATATCTTCTAATCATAATATGACTCTATATCTATGTTTTTGCTGTGTTTTGTGACATAAATGGCAAATTAATTATTTGATCATGCAAACTTTAACTTTCTATGTTAGACATTATTTGGGAATATTTGGGCTCTGTATCATGTAAATGACAATATAAATAGAATAACAATAAGATTTTACAACAATAATTGGTACAATAAGGTTTTAACTACATTAGTTAACATGAACTAACAATGAACAAAACTTCTACAGTATTTATTCATCTTAGTTTATATTAATCTCAGCATTTACTAATACATTTTAAGATCAAAAGCTGTATCTGTTAACATTAGTTAAATGCACTGTGAACTAACATGAACATTAACTTTTTTATTATCTAACATTCATAAAGATGAATAAATGCTGTAAGAATATATTGCTCATTGTTAGTTCATGTTAACAAAGTAGACTTTTTGTAAAGTGTTACTGAATAGTTTTAAAATGTAACACCAAGTAAATGGCTTAAAGCTTAATACTGTCTTTGAATAAGGTCCATTACTGCAGATCATGTAAGTGTAGTCATTTTTTAAATAAAAAAATCTTACTGTTAGGTAATACTCCAGGTACTTATCACTGGAAGAGGCCAGTGAAGAACACCAGAGCACTGATCTGGATTAAAGACATCAGAGGAACCAGATCAGAGGTGCTGCACACTTCAAAGGCTTGTTAGCCACTAATGCACTAGCTAATCAGGTGAGCCATCCTGAAGAATCAAATCTGAGAGCTTTTGGGTTGTTATAGATGAAGTCAAAGGACATATAATGGGATTCAGGGCATCTACTCAGCCTCAATGCCTCATGTGGCAACAACAATCAAATCAGTTTCAAATCACATTCAAAACAAGATTTGACAGGAGCCTTTGTATACAGTCGGTTAATTTTAGGATGAAACTGGAAGCTGTCCATTACTGTATGCGAGGAAACTAATCTCATTGCAGCTGTACAATAAAAAAGTTTATGCACTGCTTATACCTGAGGTAATACATTGGAAACAAATCATGTAAATAAATCATTAAGTAATCAATATAACAGATATGGAATAGCATAACTATGGAAGCCCATTTAAAAAAAATCACAATTATAAGATAAAAAGCCAGAATTTATATTTAAGTTCTCGGGAGGCCAATTTTAAAAGCAAAGTGGCCGAAAATATTAAACGTAGAGTCTGCGGCATCTGCTAAGCAAATAAATAAAGCAACTCAACAACCATTCAGTTTATAAATATCCCTCAACAATTCCTGGAGCCCGGCGGGACATCTGTTTCCCTCAGTCATCAAGCCCATGGGAACACCTCAGGTCTTCAAGGTTTTGAACTCAAGTAGTTTACCCATGGACAGAGATGAGAGGCATGGTTCTGTTCCAGACTGTGAGTCATTTCGGGACAGAGACAAGATTGATTTAAAGATAGCTAAATTAGCCAAAACGGTATTCACACAATGAGCTACTGCATTGTTTCTGGTGTGCTTGCGCCAGTGCGGGAAATGGAGGTACAAAAAACGGGGCAAACGCAGAAAACTGACCATGAATCTATCCTATGGCTTTGTTCAGACTGGTATCTCCAATTCAAGACTGTTTAGCTGTTTCAAGTCTAAACAGAAAAAGTCCAACTTTTAATGTTTTTGTGTTTTCTGGCTTTGTTTTTGTTGGATGTAGACAGGTACTCACGATTTTGGTGGCTCTTTGTCATGCTTTCAGAATCCAAAGCATGGCAGAACTCATACACCGAACGGCCAAGAAGTTCCTCTGGTCTGTATCCGATCAGGCTGCTGACTCTGAAACACAAAGACAGGTCAAGAATAAAACTAATGGAACAGTCAAAACAAAGTGTGATTGAATTAAAGCACTGAAGCCATCATTCATCAAGATGCATGACTGTTGATTACATCTAGTGAAAGCAATCGAACTTGTGCTGCTGGGAGCCAATGTAAACTCTCTGCTTAGCTTAGTGAGAACAAATGATTACAAGCAGGACCCTTGTTTATAGGAGCTATAAATCTCTTGTGCAAGAGAGCTGTACTTGTTCTGTCTGATCATTATCTTTAATGTCTGTTTTTCAACTTGCTGGATTAAAAGTCAGAACAGCACACATGTATCAACACACTGCCTCCAAAAGACAAAGGCCACATCCTCTTCTGTGTTTGAAGTGCTGTAGCAAATGCTAGATTGAAAGCAGATGTGGCTTGTCTATTAATCACAAATGTATTTGTTGCAATGCTCAATATCTTCATCATATGTGTGATGTTGAATACTTCATATAAACTCATGCAATTGTTATTTTCTTCTATTTGAACCTCCAGTTTTTCCCTGGAGTAGCCTCCTCTCATTTCCTGTTTCAGTATGGGCTTTTAATGAACTCTGTGCGGTCAATAATAAGCCCTATTAAATGGAAGCATGCAAATATCTGACCTCAGCTGTTAAACTTCTTCACAACACATCCACTGTAGTGTAGTACAGATGGGTGACCAGGCACTCAGAGCAGCACCAGCCCTATATTGCCATGGGACAAACTAACTTCCATGGCTTGTTATGCAAGATTTGTAAGAGAAGTCAATTGTGCCCCTTAGGAGCTTTCAAGAAATGTAGCAAATCTAACAAGAAAAGCTCATAATCACTCTCCCTTACCACACACTGATAGCAATGCAAGTAGAAGCACGACAGAATTATGATAAGAGTTCCCAATATTGACCTTTGAAACCCACACATACAGTATTAGCTGTCTAATGCTGCTTGCGTGCACTCACATAAGCGCAAAATAAAAAACGGTAAACAGTTTGTTTACCAAAGATACAGTGACCTTCAATGAAATGTAAACAAGAGTTTTGATAGTCCATGTCTGGCGATCCATAAGCTACTGTACTCCTAAATGTTCACAAAATTACACTACCATTCAAAAGTTTGGGGTCAGTAAGATTTTCTTTATGTTTTTGTAAGAAGTCTCTTAAAGGGTTAGTTCACCCAAAAATGAAAATGATCCCATAATTTACTCATACTCAAGCCATCCTAGGTGTATATGACTTTATTATTAAAGTTAAACAAAGTCGGAGTTATATAAAAAAATATTCTGGCTCTTCCAAGCTTAATAATGGGAGTGAATAATAACCAATATTTTGAAGTCCAAAAAAGCATATCCATCCATCACAATAGTAATCCATATGGCTCCATGGGGTTAATAAAGGCCTTCTGAAGCGAAGCAATGTGTTTTTGTAAGAAAAATATCCATATTTATAAATTTATAAACTAGAATCACTGGCTTCCATTCGTGGGTTGATTCCGGTGGGAGAGTGAACTTTGATCTGACGCATGACTTACTGACGAACGCAAACGCGCTGAGGATGGAGCAAAACAAAACACCGGTCACGAATTAGAAGTCTAAAATGAGAATTTTTAAAGAGAAATGTCTTGAGTCAGCTTGAGTCTGTTGCCAAGCCTTATTTATTTAAACAGCGAGAGGATACTCTCACCTAAGCTTACGCTACGCCTTGGTCATACGTCGTATGCCGGAACTCAACCGGATAGACGTTACCGGAAACTAGTGATTATAGTGTATAAAGTTATAAATATGGATATTTTTCTTACAAAAAAACACATTGCTTCACTTCAGAAGGCCTTTATTAACCCCCTGGAGCTGTATGAATTACTTTTCCGATGGATGGATGTGCTTTTTTGGGCTTCAAAATCTTGGTTACCAGTCACACCCATTATAAAGCTTGGAAAGAGCCCGGATATTTTTTATTTGAACATAACTCTGATTGTGTTTGACTGAAAGAAGATAGTCGTACACACCTTCGATGGCTTAAGGGTGAGTAAATTATGGGATAATTTTAATATTTGGGTGAACTATCCCTTTAAGCTCACCAAGGCTGCATTTATTTGATTGAAAATGTAGTTTTGATCAATTGAATGCGTCCTTGCTGTATTAATTGAAAAAAATTTTGATTGGTAGTATAAGTTTTAGCAGATACACACTCATAATATTCCAGACAATAAATACAATATGACTCATCCTAAACTACATCGATATTTGTCAAATCAAATGCTATCTAGAATGAGAATGTCCTTTCCTCTAAACACATCTGCAAATGCGCACACATATACACACATACACAGTATGCATTCATACTCCAATTAGTGAACAGTCCCTTGCCTCTCATCGCAGTAGATAAACTTCATGTCCATACTGTGTCTGCTCATGAACGTCTTGCTGTCGAGAGGTGTGTCGACATTAGAGGGGTGTGGGATTGGTGCACACAGCATAGTGACGCATGTGAGGGGTGGCTCCGAGAACCCACACAGGACTTGAGGTGGCCGGCTGCTACACACTTGCAGATGCCCCGTGCAATGCAGTACCTGAAAGACAGAGCGGCGACACAATGTTTTACTTGATAGCACATGCATGTGTATGCTTAATGAAGTTGTATGATATGCTTATGCATTCTTACCTTCCAGCTAGCTGATTTAAGGTTGACAGTGCGACCTCTGTTGGTGACCGTACACTTCATCCTCATAAAGAAATCTCTGCCTGTGCTCATGTCTTTACCTCTTCTGCCATACACAGGTCCTGCCAATCAAACAACTTTTAAGATATATACTTTAAGAAATCATGCATTTATAATTGACCATGGTGCTGGTCATTAAAGGGTTAGTTCACCCAAAAATGATAATTTTGATGAAATCCGGGAGTTTTTTTTATCCCATATAAAGCAAAGTAATTTCCGTCATTCCAGGTCCAGAAAGGTATTATAGACATCGTTAAAATAGTCCACGTGACTACAGTGGTTTAACCTTAATTTTTTGAAGCGACGAGAATACTTTTTGTGTGCAAAAACAAAACAAAAATACTTTTTTCAACAATTTCTTTTCTACCTTGTCAGTCTCGTACGCAGTGAACGCAGTTCAGCGCTTCCATGTTTACGTTCGGACACCGGCTCAGTATTGGCTGGCTCCTGCATCAGCATCACACACATGCGTCATGGTGCTCACGTGATCAGCCTCGGCCAATACTGAGCCGGCGTTCAGACGTAAACACAGAAGCGCTGAACTGCGTCAAAGTCCCTTTAAGACAATTCACTCGGCAGCCATCTTTGAAACGCCTCTCGGAAATGCAAGTGCAGCTCCAATCTCTTTGAATGGGGAAACATCACATTCTCCAAAGCTGTTCGCCAAACTTTTGATTAAATTTCATATTTGAAATCACCAATGAAATCTGACAACAACTATCGCATACATTTTGTTTATAAAATCTCGAATCATGACAAAACAATTGCATTTTTCAGGCTGGATCAAGCTAATGCGCATGCGCAGTCCTAAGCACTTGTCTCTATAGAAAGCAAGCGTCTGATTATTTCTATAGGGGGCCAGAGCTTCTAACGGCTGCTGCAGTGACGCGATGACTTTACCAATAGGCGATTGGCTCTTATTTAGAAGGCGGGACTTATTCCGCCATATTGCGCTTTGCACTTTCTTCAATTCATTATAATACGAGTGAATCATCTATATATAAAGCCGAGAGAACTTTCTATATATAAAGTCTTTGACTGCATTCACTGCATCAACTGCATACAAGACTGACAGGGTAGAGAAATTTTTTTTAATAAAGTCGTTATTTTTGCTTTGTTTTTGTGCACAAAAAGTATTTCTGTCACTTTTTAACATAAAGGTTAAACCACTGTAGTCACATTGACTATTTTAACAATGTCTTTACTACTTTTCTGGACCTTGAAGGACAGTAATTATGTTGCTTTCTATAGGGGAAAAAAAAAACCTTGGATTTCATCAAAAATATCTTAATTTGTGTTCCAAAGATGAACAAAGGTCTTATGGGTTTGTAACGACATGAGGGTGAGTAATTAATGACAGAAATTTCATTTTTGGGTAAACTAACCCTTTAAGCTTTTTTTCTAGCACATTCAGAGGACTTTGGTCTGTCAGTGGGTCGTGGACGCCAGGTGCAAAGTTTAACCGAAGCTGAATCAGTGTGACGAAACCTTAACTACAGTATATTGAGCTCTCTGTGCTATTGCATAGGGATTATCTCCAAGTGGCCAATGAAATGGCAAGAAAATTACGTCATTTGCTCAAGAGCTCTAAACAGGTCAGATGACAGGCTGATGAAAGATAGAGGAAGAGACAGTGAGAGACAGATAAAAACAGAGGACGAGGCTGTGGGGAAGCCCCACTTACTCTCATTCTGAGTATGTGTCTGTGTGCAAGCAAACACTTACAGACTAACAGAAACTACTTGGGCCAGAGTAAAGGCCAAGTTCACACCAAGTTTGGTGTGAATAAATGACATGAAAGCATAAAAATTCACAAGCTATGTTTAGCACCAAAACTATTCAAATCAAGCCTGCTGAATTCCTGTCATCGTCTGAAATAAATACAGATACTGTATTAATTCTGAATGAATTCTTGCCTTGGCTATAGTACCGAATGCTTTTTAAAGCAATTGAATTGAACAAAATGAACGAATGAAAATAATAAAACTGAGTAAAAACAATTCCTCTTGTTTATGAGACTGGATTAGTCCAGTTTGTAAGTGTGTTGGGTTTAAAGGCCTAGGACTAGTAGATTCCACCATTTTGGTTTTAAAGGCAACCGTGTATCCAAATTAAAAAGACAAAATTCTGGGAAACATACTTCTGGGAAAATTGTTCTCACCTGATTTGACATTGAGATTCTCTCTGATTTCATCATGATCGCAGGGGTGTGTGAAGTCAAAGATGCTGTGGCCTGTCAGTTCCACCTGATAACATTTTGTAAGGGAAGTAAAATTAAATGCTTGGCCACAATAAATAAGGTAACACAAGGCTTTTATAGGTTTTCTCTTTGTAATTATTCTGAAAGAATAAAGGAAATGAGGTAAGGCTCACCTGCGTAAGTCCCATAAATTTACTGACATTTTCTGAAAGGAATATCATGTCCCCATCTGATGTTACCACAGCAACAAAGCCTTCCAGAGACTTCAAATATAGACTGTCCATCTGGCTTTCATCCTGGTACCGGGTTTGTTGGACTGTGCGGCCTGCAACAAAAGACAAGACAACTTAGTATGTGTGTACAGTGTAAAATTCTGTCTTTTTTGTAATTTACACTGGCAAATTATCAAAACAAACTCAAGAGACCTTCTCAAATTGAAAGTTATGGAACAATCACACACTCTTACACAAACATAGACTCATATCCTGTAGCATTTAGCTTTACAAAAAAAGTAAACATCTCAGATTCAATAAAACAAACGTATTTTTCTAATTAAATTCACATACTAACATGGAATAAAAACAAGCTATTATAAGCTATATATCAGCAAAGAGGGGAAGTTTGAGGTACACAATGCCATGAAAAGCATCAACAACTTGTGAAAATAATTAAAGCGAGGCTCCATGCTGTGAGTTTCATGTCTGCTTCCCTGCAGATAAGACGTCCTCCCCTGCTCATTCAGATCAGGCACTGAGGTCCCGAGCGCTGAGGCTTTGACCCAGCTCAGACATCAGCACTGTGTGTTCGCATTGTGTGTTTGGGTATCAGCAGGTGGTCCATGTCTGCGCTCCCACCTCAAGCCTCACTGCATTCGTTCTGGCGCTATAAATACTTCACTGTGATGTCTTACTTCTCTGGCTCTCAGCCAAACCCAAGAACTCACAATTTTCTGCCTCTGTCCATCTCTATTAGAATCATTTAGGCCTTTTGTGGTTGTAAACAAGGTTCTCTGAGAGCCTTGCTCTTTCATGTGTCAGGAAGTTACAGTATGTTTCATTTAGGTTCGTTTAAGTTCAAATGTTTGATGTCAGTAAGATTTTCTTTTCTTAATGAATTCATTTATTCATCAAGGACAGATTAAACTGATCAAATGTAAAGGCATGTATAATGTTAGAAATGTTAAAAAGCATTTATAATGTTAGAAAGATTTCTGTTTCAAATAACTGCTGTTCTTTTGAACTTTCAATTCATCAAAGAATCCTGAAAATGTTTTCAATATTGATAAGAAGAAATGTCTTGAGCAGCAAATCAGTATATTAGAATGATTTCTGATGGATCATGTGACACTGGAGTAATGATGCAAAAAAATTAAGCTTTGCAATCACACAATAAATATCGATTTAAAATATATTAAAATAGAAAACAGTTATTTTAAATTGCAATAATATTTCACAATAATAACCTTTTGCTGTAAAATGCAGCCTTGGTGAAAAAAATTAATCTTACTAACCCCAAACTTTTGAATGATACAATTATTTACAGAAAGAGCATGATGCTATCAATTTAATATGTCTAGCTCAGATCAATTTGTCTAGGAAGAATTTGATGATAAATGTTTGAACTCATATTGAAATTTGAGAACAATTTGTGAAAAAAATTAGAAAATCTGATTAGCTGGAAACTTCACAAAAGTCTCCATTTGCTCTACATTTAAGCTCATTGCTCTCTAGGAGAAACAATTGAGATGTTAAATAATGTCATTTGTGAATTTTCTTCCCTATGAGAGACAATACTCCTCTAATACTATTCTAATTGTCCTTTACAGAACATTTTGTTGAAAACTGGGCCGTTTGAAAATGAGACACAAAAGAGAAGCAAGAGATTTCAGTTCAAGTCTCCATTTGCTTCCAATTTCATCTTACTGCTGTCTAGTTGAAACAATTAAGTTGTGAAAGAGATATGAGTTGTGATTTTTCATTTTGACAGGAGATGATCCTCTTTGGTTCATCTGTCCTGGGCCATTTGTTAATGAGGGTTCAAAGATTCATATCTTCAGAAGGACTTTGCTAGAAATTCAGGAAATAATATGATGCCCCAGTGTTCAACCAATGACACCTTTGAGGCAAGTTCAAAATGGCAGAAAGATCAAGACTGGGATTTGGTTCAGATGAGAATCATAACGGCCCTGTCCAAAATGGAATCCTAAGTCCTCACAGTCTTCCTCCGAATCCACACTTTTGTGACGTAATGGTGCTCTGAGTGTTAGGTAGATGTCTGCTGCGGAGCTCGCGGACTAGGCAAAAGTGCACATCGAGCTGCAAAGGGGGTGCTCACGAGCACCCTTCTGAAACATACAATGACGAACGGGACACGCTACGTTCTCAGACACACGCACGCAGCGGCCATTGTAAGTTCACAAGATCGCAAGTGCACATGAAGTGTGCCGTTATGGACAGGGCCAAATGCTTTAACACCTATAAGTGATATTATGAATTTATGACTATGCAGTTGTGAGTCCCACACACCTCATTGAACATATAGGTTTATACAACTTCTGGTTTTATAATCGAGTGACCTACAGTATCAAAGGTCAAAGCAGAACATCCAGGAAGATATACAGCATGTTGAATATCACAAGCAGACCTGCAAGGCGCCAACACAAAAATTACTGTGGCTAAGAAAAGAGTATGAGAAGAATTCACAGAAAACAATACCCTAACTAGCAGCCCCTAATTACCCCAGAACTTACTGTCTTTCCCTATTTCTCCACATACATCGATCTTCCCCCATCCACTTCCACATCACACACACACATATTCATCATCAGATTCCATCTCTTCCCTTTTCATTGTTCAAACCTCTCTCTCTCTCTCTCTCTCTCTCTCAGAGACACGCGCACATACTGTACACATGTATGTGCGTCAGGACTGGAGTCTGGAAACAATGTGCAGTGTTCTTTATCTGTCTTCCTGCATTTCTTATTGTATATATTAAGGAGTACAGGACATTGCATGGACCAACCCAACCCAACTTCACTGACACATAAACATGTTTACCTGAATGAGAACACACCACAGACCTCTTTTGTGTGGGCTAATTATAATTACTACAAACCAACCTTTTTGGATTTTTAATATAAAACAACATCATTTTATTCATAAATCATCTTTCTAAATCAAGACATCTCCAAACGCAGGTTTGGACAGACATGAAGTACAGCTCAAAAGTTTGTGGTTACTGTTATTCAGTAACTATTAAATTGATTAAAAGTGACAGAGATTTATAAAATTAAAGCTGCACTCCATTAGTTTTGCCTCTTTGTCGCCATCTCTGTTTGAAACATGCAATTGCAGTTATTTGCGGAATTATCATCTTTACGTGGGTTGTGAATTGGCACCTCTTCTCAGCGCGGATGAAGTCACCGCACTGGTGGATACTGTACAGGTACTTCGAAATCACAGATTGTCGTCTTGGAAGTATGACCAAAATAAGAATTTTCACTGGAGAATGTCATCTGAACAAGTAACAAATCTGGCACTTTTTTTCTCACCAACAGAGAAAAAAAGGATTAAAATAAATCGCACTGCCAATGGTAATTAAATCTAACGATCACTTAGCTCATATCACATCAAACCATGCAAATTATTATTATTGTTATACTTCGTTCTCAAACTGTTAATTTTAACAACATCAGCAGCATTGCATGACTATGTGTATTTGAAGAGTTTGGTTCCAAAACGCAATAACTCCATTTTGATTAATTTAATAAAAAGGCATTTTCTTAACCAAGAAAGTGGCAAGATGAAAACCACTATTTTCTTTTTCAAACTATCACATAGCATCTTTTGGTTATAAAAACATTAAAAATTCAAATCTACATTTTGATTTTAAAAAGTTTATCATAAAAACATATTATTTTTTCCCCAAAATGCAATAAATCCATGATATATATATATTTTTTAAAATGCTATTAATCCATCACAAGAGTAAGTTGATTCACATATATGATATGAGTCTAAACTTTGCCAATATTTATCTTATATACAGACATTTAACTAAAAATACATTCAGCCGTCGCTCCCAAAATGAATTCAACGGGTCATCTTGTTAATGTTATAAATTATTTGTTATTACCAATTAAAGAATATCTGGCGCCACCGCACGGTTAAATAAACACATTTGCCGAGTACATTGGTATTAGAAACGGCTTTTTAAAAAGCCTTCAATGTTTACAGTGGGTGGAATGGCATGCTGTGATTGGTTGAGAGCGGATATATCGTGTTCTGCAGAAAAAGGAGACTGGCGTTTGTCGCATTCTGGAAAGAAAGGGAGAAAACATTACAGAATAACACGACGGATATCGCATTTTGCGCAAAATTAATAAATGACTTTTCAATACCGACCAGATACAATACTGATTTTGGCGGAAACTCAATTTTTTTTTTAAATGGCGTTTATCGCGTTTTGGAACCAAACTCTTCATTTAGTGTGTGCTACCTGTAGATTACAATTTCTGAACAGTCTAATCTCTAATTGTCCATTTGTCATACCATACAATCTGCCATCAAAATTATAAGTTTATTTATTCCAGCTGCTGTGATAAAAGGCTATAAATGATCTGCCACCTGCAGCATCCTAACATGATTTAGCCTACTAGCTGGGACTCGTTCTTTGTGTAAACAGGCGTGACGTAATGACGCAAAAACGAACGGCGGCATGCTCGAATTTCCAGCGGAAACCTACCAGTACCATCCGAATTAGAAAACATTATTACAACCTTACCGTTGTGAATCGGGCTAAGGTAAGGAGATAGTTTTGAACACTGGCTGGTTACGTACTTGCTCAAAAATTTATTTTGGATCATTTTTAAACTAAAAAAGTTACGGACAGCAGCTTTAATAAAGGTTTCTATTTCAAATACATGCTGTTCTTTTAATAAAAATGTATCACTGTTTCCACAAAAAATACTGTTTTCAACATTGATAATGTTTCTTAAGCACCGAATCAGCATATTAGACTGTTTTCTGAAGGATCAAGTGACACTGAAAACTGGAGAAATGACTGTTTAAAAACCAGTGTGTCATATTTGACCAGCATGATCTGAACCAAATTTGAGGGAAATCTGATGAAAAGTGTACTCAAAAACATCACAATTTCTTTACTGTATGGCTCAATTGGATGTGATACAATCACAATAATAAGGAAACCAACAGATATAATATGCACATAAATTTTTGTGTAGCTGTGTACCCGAGTTGAAGAGTTTGCGTGTGCGCAGGAAGCTGATAGCTAGTCTCATGATGGAGGCTTTGTCCAGGTGCGAGCTGATGCTGTGGGGTAACGGCAGCTGATGGGCCAGCTCATAGAACACCTCTGTCTCTTTACTGCGCCTGCAGCGTGCTGCATCACGAGACTTTTCCTTGCGCCTTTCTGAAGGGTGCCTGGAAAACAGAAGAGGCTGATGAAAACAACACATAGCCTATAGGCTGATCTTCAGCTTAGACACTGTATGCAGTCAATGTTTTTAAATTGGTGAATAGAGAGATATATACTCATACAGTAATTGTACCTTACATTATTTATTGTTCTTAATACATTTTTATGTGGGAAGGACAATAAAACAATGAACTTTAACTTTCCTTGAAGATAACTATTGTCTTTTTGTTGGCACAGTCACAAGGGAAATATCGTGGGCAAAGAAAGTCTATTGTCTATTAACAAAATATGAAGCACTGCTCACACAGGGGTCACTTCTAAACCAAGCAGCTTTTTATTGGTCAAAATGGCAAATTTGTGTGCCAAAGTTCACCAAACATGAACCTGATGTGAAATCCGTGAATTTTTCTTATGCTCTTATGCGAAATTCCACATTGCACGGATTCACATTGAAAAAATGATTGGATTTCGCCTGTGAAATTATGCTGTGCAAAGGTAAATGTGATTGTCTAAATGCATATTTGATTTTTTTTTATAAAAATTACTTTAAGATCAAACAAAAATTGGCGAAAGTCAGGAGACACCCTGTTGAAGGCCCCATTCTAGGAGCCATAAGCCTGCTTCCCAATCTCAGACTGACAAACTGCCAGGTTTGGAGTCAAGTTTGGGTCCATTTTTAATAAAAGTAAACTATTCTTAAAAATATTTTGGATCATTTTGAGCATACTTTTTGTGGACAAGCACAACATCCTCCTTGAGTCAAAGCAAAAGCATTGCAAAACCACACCTGTGAGAATCTGTGCAACAGGCTTTTAATCTAAGTTTACTCACTCGCAGAGGAAAAAAACTGAGTCATTGCAGGTTCAAGAATAGTTCGTTCTAAAAATTTGACACCGATAAATTAAATATCAGTCAAATTGGGCCGGGTCAGGTCAGGTCACAGGGCCGGGCCCATGCAGATGTCTATCTTGAGCTTGTTAGTACATGTTATACAGTATAATCTGACAGTCAAGTGACAGTTATGTACACTACCATTAAAAAGTTGGGGGATTTTTAAAATAGTTTTGAAAGAAGTCTCTTCTGCTCACCAAGGCTGCATTTATTTGATCAACAATAGAGTAAAAACAGTAATATTGTGAAATATTCTTACAATTTAAAGTAACAGTTTTCAAATTTAATATATTTTAAAATGTAATTTATTCCCATGATGGCAAAGCTGAATTTTCAGCAGCCATTATTCCAGTCTTCAATGTCACATGACCCTTCAGAAATCACTCAAATATGCTGATTTGGTGCTAAATAAACATTTTATATTATTATCAATTTTGAAAACAGTGGTGCTGCTTAATATTTTTAGCTAAAACCATGATTAAGAAAGCATGATGAATTAGAAAGCTCAAAAGAACAACATTTACTTGAAACAGAAATATTTAGTAAGAATATAAATGTCTTTACAGTCACTTTTGATCAATTTAATGCATCTTTCTTTGCTGAATAAAAGTACTTTCTTTAAAAAAACAAAACAATCTTAACTGACCCCAAACTTTTGAATGGTAGTGTATGAGTGTTGACAAAATGCAATGCAGCATATGCTTCTGTAAATTAAAGGGTTAAAGGGACAGTTAACCCAAAAATGTAAATGTAAAAGTGAAAGGAAAACAAATAAGAATGTTTTGAACATTTATCTTGGCAGGTGAAAGATTTCTGCGGTTTGTGGCTTGCCAGTGTGTGAAAGAGAGTGTGGCAGTGAGAAGTGAACTCTCAATGGCCTCTGAGTGCGGTGTGCCACCCTCACAACAAAAAACCAAGCCACAGCACTGTTTGTTGGCGAAACACTACAAGTGCTCTCTAATGCGTCACATTTGATAACACACTAACACAGATACCAACACACGACACGTGGCCTGTGTGCAGCACTAAGTTTCAGTGTCTGTGGGAGGCCGATGCTGAGACCAGGATCTAGCTGTGTAATTCCAGTAGCAGCCTCCCAGTGTCAGGTCAGCCTGGCTCTGGGAGTGTTTGTAAAATGTGCACAGCGTGGTGCGAGGGTGCGGGAATGCGGGAATGCTGCATATTTGGCGACCATACCATGCCCCCTTTCTGCCCTCCCA
This sequence comes from Anabarilius grahami, assembly GCA_003731715.1. Classification (NCBI taxonomy): domain Eukaryota; kingdom Metazoa; phylum Chordata; class Actinopteri; order Cypriniformes; family Xenocyprididae; genus Anabarilius; species Anabarilius grahami. The sequence continues at coordinate 3,012,095 of RJVU01067793.1, read as the reverse complement.
TTTCCAGAAAAAAAAAATTGTAATTGTAATAGTAACTATGTATTCTTCTCACAGAAAATGGCTGATCGTTTTTACTCAGAGGTCAAACCATTGGGACTTAAACATTAATTTTCTGTCTGCTTTTTCTCAGGGCTAAATGAGGAATGGCAACTTCCATTTCAATCCAAACAGTTACTGCTTTCTGTCTCTAAACCCCATACATGAAACCCCATCAGGTCTTAATGAGCAGAAATCAAGTGCAGCTCTAAAAAAACAGACACAATGGTTAAATAAATGGGGAAAGATAATGCAGACTCATCGAGTTCACATGTTCAATACATTCAGTTGTGGGGAAAAAGGAGAAATAGTTTTCCTTGACATCAGCTGATTCTGCATGATGTCCTCCCAGAGTTTGAGCGCTTATACAATCAATTATATAAGCAATTTACAGTTATAGAGAACTTAAAGTTCTACGCAATAAAACACTAATGAAATGATGATTATGTAATCTACCAGACAATCTCTAACACTATCTGCCCTTTTACAAAATGCTCTCATTTCTTATAATTTCCTGGAAACTATCCAACTTTTAAATTCACGCAAGTGTTAATCATATGTCAAGAAAGACATTTTAATAGTAGGGCATGTCAATTTAAGTACAAGAGATAACAGACAAACTGCATTGTATATGTACAATTTATATATGCACTCATGCATTAAAAACAACAACAAAATGCTGCTCATTGCAAAATTTGTACAATGCATCATTGCACTTGACTTAAACACTGCAGACTGTTCCCTCATTCTGAAGGTCTGACATGCATGGCAAACCATTAACCAACCAGACAACATTATAAACTAAAACAGAAACTGAACTTTTGTGCCAGAGAAACCAGGTCGATCTCTTGAGTTTGAAAGTAGTTATGCCTATCAATGCCAGAAATTTCACATCATTCACATTTCGGAACTGAACAAATCAATAATAATCAATATCACACAAGCAAGAGCAAGTTCAATAAACTAGAATTTGAGTAACTTACATTTTAGAAACAATCTTGCCAGTTATCTTCGTACGTCAACGAAAATAGTTATTACAAAGTCAAAAGAGAATAAACTTCTGCATCTTCAAGCAAACACACCATAGTAAAGTTTTGTTCTAAATGAATCTGCATTTTAAAGGTGCCCTAGAATTAAATATTGAATTTACCTCGGCATAGTTGAATAACAAGAGTTCAGTATATGGAAAAGACATACACTGAGTTTCAAACTCCATTGTTTCCTCCTTCTTATATAAATCTCATTTGTTTAAAAGACCTCCGAAGAACAGGCGAATCTCAACATAACACCGACTGTTACGTAACAGTCGGGGTGTACACCCCCAATATTTGCATATGCCAGCCCATGTTCCCAACATTATGAAAGGCATTAGACAAGGGCAGCCAGTATAATGTCTGGATGTGTGCACAACTGAATCAACAGACTAGGTAAGCAAGCACTAACAACAGCGAAAAATGACAGATGGAGCAATAATAACTGACATGATCCATGATATCATGATATTTTTTGTGATATTTGTAAATTGTCTTTCTAAATGTTTCGTTAGCATGTTGCTAATGTACTGTTAAATGTGGTTAAAGTTACCATCCTTTCTTACTGTATTCACGGAGACAAGAGCCGTCGCTATTTTCATTTTTAAACACTTGCAGTCTGTATAATTCATAAACACAACTTCATTCTTTATAAATCTCTCCAACAGTGTAGCATTAGCCCGTTAGCCACGGAGCATAGCCTCAAACTCATTCAGAAATAAATGTAAACGTCCAAATAAAAACTCTACTCACATGATCCGAAGCATGCATGCAGCAAGCATGACGAACATCTTGTAAAGATCCATTTTGAGGGTTATATTAGCTGTGTAAACTGTGTTTATGCTGTTTAAGGCAAGCACGAGCTCCGTGGGCGGAGAGCACGAGAATTTAAAGGGGCCGCAACCTATATATCGGTGCATAGTTAATAATGCCCCAAAATAGGCAGTTAAAAAAATGAATTAAAAAAAATCTATGGGGTATTTTCAGCTGAAACTTCACAGACACATTCAGAGGACACCTTAGACTTATATTACATCTTTTAAAAAGAAGTTCTAGGGCACCTTTAAACTAATCGGTTGAGTAAATGATTCAATGACTCACTTATAAAGACAGTAGTTATGTCAAGTTTTATTCCTGAATAAATCGGTGTTCCAAATGAATCGGTTGAGTGAATGACTCAATGACAAAGACTGTCATTTGTTGCCACCTACTGGCATATGTAACCTACCTGTTGATGGTTAACATGCATAAAAAAGCCATCAGCATTATGTATATTGCCCATAATTTTTTAGACTTGATTTACAATAACAACAATATGTAATACATATCATTCCAGTGGTTTTGTTATAAACCATATAGAAAGCACTTCTCTCACAGACAGCTGGAATCAGTAACCATCACCCAATGTGTGAACTCCTATCTTATTTTTTTAGTAACACAATCCAGATCTACACTGCTCAAACACCCCTTGAATGTGAGCTGAGCGTAAAGGTTTATCTCTCTGCTGAGACTAATTTTTACAAACCCTTTGGCCTCATTCTAACTGGATTCAATCTCTGGGAGTTGTGTCCTGTGCCCTCTACTAGGCTTCTGAGTTCTGTTCCCACACAGTCCAGCTGCTGACCTCAACCCCCAGCTAAGCTGAAAACGCTTTCGACATTAGCTGGCTAAACAACTTCTGAATAAAAGATGTGCTACAGGTCAAGGTAGCCTGAAGACAGAGGCCTGCTGGCCATTTTCACTTCTTAGTCCTCTCTTTTTTGATCTTTTCACCTTTTATGGCATTACTAGAACAAAATAACAAGACTGACAGATATGTAGCCACTCCCGTCTGTTCTCAACATGCAGTGTTCTTTTAAAAGAGTCAATCAGGCTTTCAACAGGTAGCTGACATGAGAATAGTCTGTATTTCAGTGAGAGATCTTAAGGGAGATTTTAAGAGCTGTCACGATTCCTAAAGTGCACATAACAACCAAGCAAACATATTGGCAAGACCGCTGAAACTATCACCTATTGCCTCGGGGGTCATCACGCACAACCAAGGCAAAACCTGTCAAAGGGAGCAGATCATGTGATTAGCAGGCCGATGTGAACCCATTCCTCTCTCTATCTCTCTCTGCATCTCCCCTCTCAACCAGATTAGGCCAGAGTTCACAGAAAGCCAAAAGCCAGACTGTACAGAGTGGCCATTCACTACAGATAATCCTATTTTCCCTAACCTCAAAGAGATGGCCAACCTTTAGTTTCCCAACTAATAACAAGTGAAAGATTCAGTGTTAAACAGAATATGATAAGTGAACCCAGAGTGTCACATATGTATTATATTGCATATTCCTTCTTTGCAGCAAGCTTTGATGGATGCCTTTAAAACAGCACACTTAAATGACACTTACAAAAGACATCACAGTAAATCACAGTGTTAATGAAACACTTGTAGAGCAGGTTAAACAAACCAGATAAGAGATAAGAATCGGATAAAGTCATGGAAGTAACCAGAGCAGGAACACATCAGGGCCTGTTCATGCTGTCCATGAATTAAAAAGAGAGGTGAGCCCTGATCTGATAACCTCAGTTTCAATTGGAACATTACGTTCCTGTTAACAAGCCACCAAGAACCACACTGAGGAACATAAACCCCTATGTTCAATATGCCTTAGGCACCAGAGAGCCAGTGCTGGTTTAAAGCAGTATGCTGATTCTGGCAACATCTGAAATTAGAATGTCATCCATGCAGATCACCAAGTCACAATTTACACCATGCAACAAATGTATTTTTTTGATGATCAATAGATATTATTATATGGGTTTGTATCTTGGAGTATAAAGACATTTGAGTGACTGGGTGAGGGACAGTGAAAGAGAGGGTTCAGTATCTGAGTAGAGCATTGAAATGGGATTTAATTAGGTCGTCATAATTAGTCATAATTTTATGAATTAGGTCATAAAAACTCTTTTTATTTACCTGATAGATATTACAAACTGTAAAATAAATGCAATGTTTTTTAAGAAAAATATTAAATTCTGTTATTTGATTCCCAATGGGTTTGCAAAATAGCAGCAAATGTATTATTTATTGTTAATTATGTATATTAAATTATGTATTAATGTAATAGTTAAGATCAAACTGACAAATATATTATCAGAAGTTGTTGGTGAATTACAGACTAAAAAGACAAAACACTTTTTCATAATGTTTGCACTACTTCATGTTTACCTTTTCTTCTAAATTTAGCAGGATCATCAAAATCTTTGAAAAAAAATGATTTTACTCAGGTTAGAGAAAATATCACAATAGCTATAATTCTGAAATAAATTAATTTTATAAACAAATGTAAAAAAAAAAATTTTTTTTTTTTATGAAACTTTAGTTTAATTGCTGCCTTCATTTTTAAGTTCAATGCACTCTTTTGACCACTTAATTACTGAAAATAATAATAATAATAAAAACATTGAGCTCTAGAAACTCATAAAACTAGTAGAAATTACAGAAAAGAGGTTAAATTGATGAAAACAAAGAAACATGCTTAATTATAAAATATTTTACAGAGTATGATATTTGAATTCAACAGGTAATTATTTATTGTAAGACCTCATTGCGCATTTTTATTCTCAGTTTCCGAGGATCAAATTTCTTGAATAAACTTGTTTGTTTTATTGAACACGTCCAATCATGATTACGACATAATTATTTCTATTCAATATTTTTAACCCGTAGGCATAGCCTATTGAGATAAAGTAAGTGTGTCATTCGTTGTCATTTCTTAGTAGCAATGCAACTCTGGTGATGACATTTTAATAACTTTTCAAGTCTTTTATATGAGTCCATTAACAAGAGCGAGACAAAAATAGGATCCGCGCGCACCTCTCCAATATCAAGTCTTGAGAAACTAAAATTGCGGGGGAGATTATGTAAAAAGGTTATTTATAAAAGGGAGAAATATCATTTCAAATACAACACCAGTACGATTATGAATCCTTTAATTCGATACTGTGGCTCAGATTTGTTAAAACAGCAGTTTAGCTATTCCGCTCTGATGTCAGTGGCACTGCAAATCTCACCTGAGATTCTAAAATTAAGCTATACAACTGAAGTCAATACATAAATGAGAATTCACGCTATATTAAAATGATTTCTGGCGCCTTACCTTTTTTTCTCTCTGTCGGCTGTCATGATGCGCCTATGCTGAAGACAACCTTGTCCTGCGTATAATGACTTCACTTAACGTTTCAAAAAAAGAAAAACTTGAAACGCGTATTTTCTCACAGGTGCCTTTATTTTGTTATTTCTCCTCCGTAATCTCATGACATTTCCAGTAATGACCGGAGCAGTTAGTGCAGTCTCAGAACACTGCCGAGGATCGCACAACCTCTCCAGAGTGACACTGACTGACCGAACGCTGGTAAAGAGCTTGTGAGCGCCACTCCTGTGCTGCGCGTGCTATCAGCACCCTGTGCGAACTGATTGGTGCTCTTTACATCTCGGGGCTGCCTCCCAGCGCGCGATCCCGAGACTCTCGCTTTGACGCTTACCAGTCAAACGTGCACGCTCCGCGAGTTCTCTGCGCTTTTGGCCTGCGAAAAAGTTAAGTTTCAGAGTCGCGTATAAAACAAACAACGGGAATACCACGTTAAGTGTCCAAGAAGAAGCCAAAATGAGCGAAAGTTCACCAGGGCTGAATATGAATCTTTAAACGTGGATAAACAAGCAAACATGACTGTCGCGACCATGGAAAAATAACAGTAGAGCGTATTTTCCAGAAGTAGGACTTAATTGGAACAAATTTAACTTTAGTTCAACTCTGTCCTAGACCCATTCTCATTTAATAAGACAGATTAGAGGCTTCTACCAGTAGGCTATATCATGTAAACAAACATGTAATCGATCCCCTCTAACCCTATTATGACTTAAACTACGTATTTGATGATAAAACTGCAATTGTGTCTGTCATACACTCAAAACTTTTATTTTAAAGTGTATCAAAATGGTTTTTTTTTTTAAAGAGAATCACAATGGTTAGAGAAAGCCACATATTTTGAAAAGTTTGCATCTGCACACCCCAAACATATCCAGGCCTTCCTTTAAATGACTGTTGAACTGCTTACATCACACACATTTGCAATAATGCACACACATGCATGTCGGTTTCACCATATTAGCAAGACCATCTCATTGACGCAAATGTTTTTGGTGAGATTTTTTGAACCTAAACCCTCTGAGAAACCTGTTGGTTTCAGCAGATTTAAAGCAACACATGACTTGGCTGATTTGTGAGTTGTTCAAGTAATAAGAATGATGATCTTCATCATCATCATCATCATCATAAAACACTTTAAATGTCCTTACAAGTCAGTTTCACTATTTTTGTAAGGACATTATTAAAACTTTAGACTTACCTCTACTCACATATTATACTCACTATTGCAATATAATGTTCTGTTTCCTCTGTATGGGTGTGTGCACATAATACTCTTTCAACATATCACCAAAAAACAGATGCTTCAAAATTTTTCATACATCTTAGGGTTTAATAGGTTAAACAAAAACATTCACATCCTTTAGATGACAGTACATTTGGCACATAGTAAAATGCTTACAATGAGTTAACGCTAGTGTATCCAGAAAAGAAATACCTCTGTGCACATGAAGCTTCACCATACAGAAACTAAAGTCCAATACCAGATGTATGTAATACAGCACTATCATACATATGAAACATTTATGTATTTTAATACTGTATGCGCAAATATTCAATATTCAGCCAGAGAAATCTTTGCACTTATTTTAAGAGGTAATTTTTAGTTTATTTACTCTGTTTTGACTTTGAAGAGAGACCATGGATGCATCCTATATATCAAGTTCATTCCTTTACACTTAAAAAGGAAACAACGGGAGAAAATAAAGCTGAACGAGACATTTGGCATGATACAGTGAGGGCGACAGACAGGAAGGTGCCTGCGAGAGAAAAAGGCTTCAAAGACAATCGGCAACATTGACCTAGCTACCATAATCAACCCACAGACACGGTTAAAAAAAGCAATGGAACAATTCGAAACAAAAAAAAACTTCAGACAGAAATAAACGTTTAAAGTCAGCAACCACTTTTAAAAGAACAATAAAACACATATTTGAATCGCCACTGAATTGCTAAAGCAAAAGTCATCACATTCCAGAAGGTTTTAATTAGTACGCCTGAAATGTACCCTTTTTGTTTAGTTCACCTCTACTTTAGAGCCTTTCACATTGCACAAGTAAACGATTTAACTACAGGGGGTTCACAAAATCTTAAAACAAAACTGAATAGTTTAAAAACCCTACGGAGGTGTGTAACAAGGCTTAATTGTCTGAAATAAAGTAACACAAAGAAACGATTGAATTGTTGACACAAAAAGGAAGCGTAGCTACATGTAAATTGAATAAATTAAGAGCTCACACATTTTTCCACTACATTCCACAGCTTATGTACTTCAGCAAACTATGTACACGAGAATGGCAGAGAGAAGCATGAGAGCGAGAGCGAGAAAGCCTTTGGTGAAGCTCTAACCTATGAAACACACGAGAAAACAACAGAAAAATTCAAAAATAAAGAAAAGAATTGGGGGAAATGTGTTCAGGGTATTGCACATAGATATCAAAAACATGTTTATCTTTCCATAAACTGATGCTACTCAATAACGACACGATTTGCAAGACCATGCAAACAATTGCCTATTCTAAGAAGCTTTCACAGGCTTTTGGAGCGAATACTATGTACATGTTACGTTCTGTACAAAATGACCGGACAGCTATGAGTGATGGTCTGTCTGCCCACGACTATACCATCTTGTGCATAGCGGTGGGACACGGCACACACACACACACACACACACGCACACCACAGTCTTTACAAATGAAAAGCCATTGCAAAACAACATGAAAACAAATGTAGAGCTTCAGGAGGGCAAGGGCCTCTCGCTCTCATTCATGCAAACACATGCACACGGACACATACATGTCATGCACACACCTACTCAGGCCGACACTTCGTAACACAACCCATACAGCAGGTTATCAT
>RJVU01067793.1:2980522-3003828 GCA_003731715.1 Anabarilius grahami | reverse complement strand
ATATATATATATATATATATATTACAAATGTCTTTGTATATTTTATAAAATTGCTCCCAAAATGTCACCTGATTACACAAAAAGGCATTTGACAGAATGTCTCATTGTCACGTATGCAGGGTAAATTCTTCCTCGAGGGCACAACCTTTCCATCAGGGGATTTTGAAAACCCAACAAGTGTCCGAAATGTTAGTACAATCATTGGTTTAGTCAATTTTGGTTTAAGGTAGTGCGTTCCATCCCTTCCTTCTTGGGCTCCGGAGAACATTCGTTTTATGATTGGTTGTCAGACTCGTTGAGGCCTGGGACGAGATCCATACGCAGTACTTTTTTTCTTTTTTGGAGATATAGAGAAGAATAAAAGAGCAAAAACAGCAGTAAAGGGGAAGTGAACCACAGGGACTGGCCGTTCTGCTCTCGTCTGGTTTGAGACCCATCTTCAGCGCATCTGTGGAGTGTGTGTTCATGTATTGCGATGCGATGTGGATTTTTGAGTGTTTGTAGGTGTTTAGCATATATTTGAGCTGACACATGAAGGGTTGGGCTTTAAGATAAAGCCTCCTCTCCGAAGTATGAGAAGCCCTTAAATTCATCCTGGTTGATTTGTTTGATGATTGCCTCGTCTACTGGCGTGAGCACAGGGTCCTCGCGAGTGAAGTCCTGGTCGAAGTTATTCACATCGCGCTTGGTTTTCTACAACAAAAGAGAGATAGATACATGGTTGTATGTTCTGATAGAAAGGGATAGATCACTCAAAAATGTACATTCTGTCATCATTTACTCACCGTCATGTCATTCAAAACCCATAAGACTTTCGTTTATCTTCGAAACAAATGAGGATACTTGTTTTGAAACCTGAGAGATTTCTGTCCTCCTATTGAAAGTCCATTCCACTAAAATGTTGATGCTTCAAAAAGTTCATATAAAGATCATAAAAATAATCCATATGAATTGAACAGTTTAATCCAAATGTATACTTTGTATAAGGAACACATTTAATTTAGGCATTTATTCACATGTACACATTGATCTATGCATATATACTGATCAAGCATAACATTAAGACCACTGACAGATGAAGTGAATAACACTGATTATCTCTTCATCACAGCACCTGTTAGTGGGTGGGATATATAGGCAGCAAGTGAACATTTTGTCCTCAAAGTTGATGTGTTAGAAGCAGGAACAATGGGCAAGCGTAAGGATTTGAGCGAGTTTGACAAGGGCCAATTTGTGATAGCTCTTATGGGGTGTTCCCGGTCTACAGTGGTCAGTATCTATCAAAAGTTGTCTAAGAAAGGAACAGTGGTGGACCGGCGACAGGGTCATGGATGGCCAAGGCTCACTGATGCATGTGGGGAGTGAAGGCTGCCCCGTGTGGTCCGATCCAACAGACGAGCTACTGTAGCTCAGATTGCTCAAGAAGTTAATGCTGGTTCTGATAGAAAGGTGTCAGAATACACAGTGCATCACAGTTTGTTGCGTATGGGGCTGCATAGCCGCAGACCAGTCAGGGTGCCCATGCTGATCCCTGTCCACCGCCGAAAGCACCAACAGTGGGCATGTGAGCATCAGAACTGGTTCAGGAATGGTTTGAGGAGCACAACAACGAGTTTGAGGTGTTGACTTGGCCTTCAAATTCCCCAGATCTCAATCCAATCGAGCATCTGTGGGATGTGCTGAACAAAGAAGTCCGATCCATGGAGGACCCACCTCACAACTTACAGGACTTAAAGGATCTGCTGCTAACATCTTGGTGCCAGATACCATAGCACACCTTCAGGGGTCTAGTGGAGTCCATGCCTCAACGGGTCAGGGCTGTTTTGCAAGCAAAAGGGGGACCAAAACAATATTCAGAAGGTGGTCATAATTTTATGCCTGATTGAGCCCATCAAATATTGTAAACGAAAGTTCAACCGTACTTGGATTAAACCACTTGATTCATATGGATTACTTTTACAATGTCTTTATACAGTGTCAAAGGGAATTTCAATGGGACAGAAATCTCTCAGGTTTCATTCTTCATTTGTGTTTCAAAGTTGAACGAAAGTCTTATGGGTTTTGAATGACATGAGGGTAAGTAAATGATAACAGAATTTTCATTTTTGGGACAACTAACCCTTTAAAAATTATGATAATAAACAACAAGTGTCTGTATTGACTGTATTGCTTAAGAATCATATTTTGTCCCTGATGCTGTTCTAAGAAACAGTGTAGTTTTTCAGTTAAAAGCCACAGGTGCATATGTAAATGTAGAAAGTTGCTGGTAAGCCGCCGTGGTGACGGAATGCCAAAGTTACTCAGAGGGTAAGAGAGCACGTGGCGGTCGCGTTTTCTCTGAACCTTTCTGTGACCTTTCCATCTAAAGCACCCACTTGTGTACATATACACACGCGCATACACACAACACACCATCACCCCTTCCCCCCACCATGGGAAAGCAGAAGTCGAGAAGTGCCGTTGTGGCATCCGACTTTCAGTCTAGACCACAGACGCTAAAGACAGAGGAACACGAGAGATAAAGTCAACGTGCGCATGCTGTATCAGAGCATTTAGCCGAAAAAAAGTCTATGTATTGTGAAATTTCACAAAAAGCTTTTTATGAATTATATTTAAATTTTACATTTATTCAGTTTCCAGATGCTGTTTTCCAATTTGACTTACATTACATTCAAGGTACACCACCGTTCAAAAGTTTGGGATCGGTAAGATTTTTAATATTTTTAAAAGAAGTTTTGTCTGCTCACCAAGATTGCATTTATTTAATTAAAAATATAGTAAAAACAATAATATTGTGAAATATTATTACAATTTAAAATAACTGTTTTCTATTGGAATATAATATAAAATGTAATTTATTTCTGTGTTGGAAAAGCTGAATTTTCAGCATCATTACTCCAGTCTTCAGTGTCACATGATCCTTCAGAAATAATTTTAATATGATGATTTGCTGCTCAAGAAACATTTATTATTATTATCAATGTTAAAAACAGTTGTATACTTTTTTTTTCAGGATTCCTTGATGAATAGAAAGTACAAAAGAACAGCATTTATCTGAAATACAAAGCTTTTGTAACATTATACACTACCGTTCAAAAGTTTGGGGTCAGCAAGAATTTTTATTTTTATTTTTTTTTAGAAGAAATTAAAGAAATTAACATTTTTTTTTCAGCAAGGATGCATTAAATCATTCAAAAGTGACAGTAAAGACATTTAAAATGTAACAACAGATTATATTTCAAATAAACGCTGTTCGTTTGAACTTTATATTCATCAAAGAATCCTGAAAAAAAAATATTGTACACAAATATTTTGTACATCTGTGCACAATAAATGTTTCTTGAGCAGCAAATCAGCATATTAAAATGATTTCTTAAGGATCATGTGACACTGAAGACTGGAGTAATGATGCTGAAAATTCAGCTTTGCCAACACAAGAATAAATTACTTAAATTGTTATTTTAAATTGTAATAATATTTCACAATATTACTGATTTTACTGTATTTTTAATTAAATAAATGCAGCCTTGGTGAGCAGACGAAACTTCTTTATAAAACATAAAAAATTTTACCGATCCCAAACTTTTGAACAGTAGTGTATATAAAGTACATTTCTATCAGTCCTTGCTTTCCTTTGGAATCGAATCATCATTTTCCACGTTCTGCTCCATCTTGCATACAGTTGAGTGCGCGAGCCTTTTAAAGTATACTCCTTTGGCCTTAAGTACAGAAAGATGCATTCGGCGCATGCGCACTATGTAGTGGACTTTGTTTTCAAGTGCTCAAGTCACTCGCACATGCACTGGTGTTCGCACACCGTCCGTGTGGACACAAATTGGGCTGCACACAGATGGCCAAAGTATACTTTGGGCTTAGTCTTGCCATTGCTAGTGTCATGTGCTACTGTATAGAAATGTCTTTATAGAAGCTTACAGGATTGATTTCATTGTATGAGAAAGCATATATGCTTACAATGCGAGGTTTAAAGGGGGGTTTGACCCTCCTCTGCTCTAGCAGGACCCAGTCGATCTCTCTGAAGAAGGGATGGACTTTGATGGCTTCCTCCAGCCCCTGGGTCACCACACAGCCCAGACGCTTACTGGGGTTCTTTGTCATGAACTGAGGAAAGGGAATACATTTCATATTACACAATTTATATAGAAGGAGTTAATATGAACAGTGTGTAAGGAGCTGTAAGCTATTTTTGGGGAATACCACAAATGCAATACAAGGCAAATATCACTGAAAAAGATGTCCTGAAGAAATCACACTTGTCTTATAATAAGGTTCATTAGCTAATAACATTTCAACATTTCATATATTTCACCTTTTGTGGTTTGAATGGTCTAAATCAGTTTGGTTGAATTTAGCAAAGCAGCTAAAACAGCTTACAACACCTTTCAGGTTATGTTGCTAAAGCCTTTTCTGGCAATTCATGAATTTTTGGTGCACAAACATTAAAACCAAGGAAAGAAATCACATAATATCCTGTCAAAGTTTATCAAATATACCAAAAAATTAGTGTATTTGTAAGTCAGAGGTAAATGTACCAGAACAGAGGGATGAATGAGGAACAAAAGGGAGGAAAATGAACAGAGGAAGGTTGGAGAGGTCAGAGGGAAAGTGCAGCCAGCTGTATGACCATACAGAGGAGCTCAATGCACTGCAGGAAAAGACAAGATTCTGAACAGAAGAGGAATAAGAAATGATAAATGGGCCAACCACAAACCACACACACAAACAAATGAAGAGACTTCAAGAAACAGGCCGCTTACAGATTTCAGAATGCTGACGGCTTCTTTACTGAGCCACACAGGGTAAAGCACGTCATCGTGGAGGATGGACTCAAAAAGGTCATCCTCATTGTCAGCTTCGAACGGAGGCTGGCCGGCCATCATTTCGTACATGAGCACACCCAGAGCCCACCAATCCACCGATGGGCCGTACTCCAACTCCTGCAGGATCTGATTGAGAAGAATGCAAGAATGAGGTTCAAAATGCACCTCAGCTGCTGGTTTTGTCTATTATGATTTACTAGTTGTACCTCAGGTGCGATGTAGTCAGGTGTCCCGCAGAAGGTAGTGGTCGTGACCCCGTTCAGAATGCCCTCTTTGCACATGCCAAAGTCAGCCAGTTTACAATGGCCTTCAGCGTCCAAAAGAATGTTATCCAGCTTCAGATCTCTGGAGTGACGTAGGAAAGAACAATTAGACCATATTTCACTTTTTTTTGTGTGTGTTTGGCTTAACAAAATCTTTAAATAAATCGCCAGACTGTTTAAAATGGTGGTGTGAAGTGGTCGAAATGCCTGTTAGACAGTAAGCTGACAACTGATCTATGGGACCTTGAGGGTCTGACTGTTTTCCAGACCTTTACAACAATAACATATGGCACTGGGCCTCATTTATAACTCAAGCTGCTCTTTGCTCCATTCCTGAGATGGCTGCATGTAAGTCTAGTTTTTGGGAGTGTTCAGGGCAGAACATTTGTGGAGGTAAAAATGACTGCAGCCTCAGGTGAGCTGTTAAAAGCCTTCCCTTCACAACATACACATCAACATTCTGACCCCTCATTTATTTATTTAAGCATCACTTTCTGTGACATTTTTGCCCTGAGCCCTGGTTTAGTTTTGACTGTGACACAGGCTTCTTCAAAGGTATGAAACAATTTTCCAAATGGACATTATTTCAGAGTTTAGGGTGACTTATGTCAGCATTGTGTTAAGATGATGAATTTATACGTATAGCAGAGAGTAAACAACAGCAATGATACCGAGTCCTTTTACCCAACAGACCACCCAGAGAGCTAGATTTCATCTGAGTCTCCTATTAGGACTCTCTCCAATATTATTATAGTTTCTATTATAATATTTTGAATTTGGTTTCCATTTCCATTTGAATTTTAAAGTTTTAATCATTTCTTTAAATATGTCTATAGTTTATCAATTTTTATTTCAGTTTTAGTTTTAGGTACTTAAGTACACCAAGTCAAACTAAATGAAATTGGCTATAGCTGAAATAAAATGTCAAAATATTACCCAGAATTCAAAAGAACAAAATGATCTGCACTCCTTTTATTTATTTATTTATTTATTTAATTTTTCATTATGCAACATCACATAATAATATATTTATTTTATTTTATTTTTTAATGATTTTTTAAAATTATTTGCATTGTGACATTTAACCACATTTCTACTCAATTCCTATTACAGAATTCAAAAATGTATTTTTAGTGATGGAAAAAAAAGATAATATATTGCAAAAAAAAAAAGAAAAAAAAAAAGGTTGTTACAGTAATGAGAATCTAACAACCATCACCATTCACCACTGAACATAATGGGAATTGTTATTATTATTATTAATTAAAATTTGAATGGAAATTAATTTGCATACTTTCATTTACTTTAGCCATTCATGAACATGGATAACACCTTTCAAAATTTTGGGGTTGGTAAAATTGTTTAATGATTTTGACTGTTATGCTGCTCACCAAGCCTGCATTTATTTGACCAAAAATGCAGTAAAAACAATAACATTGTGAAATACTATTATAATTTAAAATTTTCTATTAATATATTTCAAAATGTAATTTATTGCTGTAATGGCAAAGCTACATTTTGAGAAGTAATTTCTCCAATCTTCAGCGGCACATAAAATCCTTCTAATATGCTGACTTCTGTGAACTCCGATGAGTGTTAAAGGTAAACTCTAGCAATGTGGCCAAAGCCAAACACAGGGGGATGTTTGTGCTCGGTGCAGCAGACTGGAGAAAAAAAAAAAAAAGTACACATATAGAGGGTGGAGATTTTGTAATGCCATTTTAAAAGGTTAAAGGATGAGACCCTGATACGTGGAATCTGGCTGAGGGCATTCAGTGTCAAAGGATATTTCAAACGTGTAGAAACATTAAATACACTTAATGGGGGTCACATGACAGTTTGACATGCTGATCACATGAGACATGCCGACCATGTCAGTCAAGTAAATAAGTGCAGTGTCTGCATGGCTTCAGATGGTCAGACAGTTCATTTCACCATTTTTGCTGATGATCTATGTGAAGCGATTTGCATATTTCACAACAAACATGTATGTACAGGACACCAGAGTATTCCTATGCATGTACACACTGTGACAAACTAGCTGGAACCTGAAAGCATGCAGGAATGTTCAGAGGAGCTAATCTGATTGTCATGCCTGATAAATCCTGTTTTCTCAATGTGTCAGAGCAAAATAAAGACAAGAACTGACATTACAGAAAAAGACCCTATCGAGCCTGGTGACTGCATGCTTAAGTCAATCCCATGCATGAAACGCCTCCTTTGTGGTCCACAAAGACACTGATGCACCGGCAGAGATGTAAAGAACCTGAGTAATTTGACTTTTTATTAAAGTATTATTAGTTACACTTTACAATAAGGTCCCATTAGTTAACATTATTTAATGCATTAACTAACAATGAAAAATACATCTGTTACAGTATTTATTCATCTTTTGGTTAATAAAAATACAACTGTTCCTTGTTAGTTCATGTTAGGTGCATTAAATAATATTAACAGATGCAACTTTGATTTTAATAATATATTGGTAAATGTTGAAATTAACGAACTAAGATTAAGAAATGCTTTAGAAGTATTTTTATTGTTAGTTCATGTTAACGGTAACACTGTACAATAATGTCTTATTTGTTAACATTAGTTAATGCATTAACTAACATGAACTAACAATAAGTAATACATTTGTTACAGTAATTATTAATATTTGTAAATGTTAGTAAATAAAAATCCAGCTGTTCATTGTTCATGTTATTTCACAGTGCATTAGCTAATGCTAACAAACACAACATTTGATTTTAAAGGGTTAGTTCACCCAAAAATGAAAATAATGTCATTTATTACTCACTCTCATGTCGTTCTACACCCATAAGACCTTCGTTCATCTTCTGAACATAAATTAAGATATTTTTGATGAAATCCAAAAATCCTCAGTGAGGCCTCTATTGCCAAAAAACAAAATAACGACTTTTCAACAATATCTAGTGATGGCCGATTTCAAAACACTGCTTCGAAGCTTTACAAATCATTTGTTTTGAATCACGTGAATTTGGCACTCCGAACAACTGATTGGAAACAAAAGATTCGTAAAGCTTTGAAGCAGTGTTTTGAAATCGCCCATCACTAGATATTGTTGAAAAGTCGTTATTTAGTTTTTTTGGTGCACAAAAAGTATTCTCTTCGCTTTATAATATTAAGGTAGAACCACTGTACTCACATGAACTGTTTTAAATATGTCTTTAGTACCGGTGCTGGCAATGGAGGTCTCACTGAGCCATCGGATTTCATCAAAAATATCTTAATTTGTGTTCCGAAGATGAACGAAGGTCTTACGGGTGTAGAACTACATGAGGGTGAGTAAATTACATAATTTTCATTTTTGGGTGAACTAACCCTTTAATAATGTATAAGTAAATAAAGATTAATAAATGCTGTTGTTAATTCTTAGTTCATGTTAACTAAAGTAGTTAACTAATGAAACCTTATTGTAAAGTGTTACCATATTATTTGGATATGAATATTATTGTTTTAATTTTAATTTGATTTAGGCCTAATAATAATTATAATATATTTGAAATTGAATCATTCATTATGAAAATCAATACTTGCACTCTTACTCAATTACATTTCTACATAAAAAATATTTTTTACTCCATTTAGCCCTTAAAAAAAAACATTATTCAGATTGTCATGACTAAATATAAGAAATATATTTCTATGTAAAATGCCTCAGCTACTGTATGGCCATTAATCTTTTGAAAAGACATTACAACAGTTATCACAACTTTTACCTAAAGCAATGCTTTTTAATTATAACCACTATTAAAGACAAACTAAATTTACACGGTAGACATTCTGTCTACATCCAACTGTACATACACATCTAAAGTGTTTGACTTCAAATGCTACTGAATTTTAATTTTACTGAAAGTTTAACAATGTCAGTTAACAGGCTCCAGGAAAGACGCTTCAGTTTATCATCTAGTGTGTCCTAGAGCCTAAAAACAGACTAACTTGTGGAAACATTTTTTACATTTACAATTTATGCATTTCACAATGGAAGTTTGTTTCCGCCACGGAAAAAGATAAAAAAAAAGTAAGTGTGACTTTTTTTCTTGCAACTGCAATTTTATATCTCATAATTCGGAGAAAAAAGTCAGAATTCTGAGTTATAAGCTTGGAATCACGAGAGGCTAGATTGCACTGATAAAGGATGCTGCAATACATCTGAAGACATCTCTTCAGACGTATCAGAGCGTGGCTCGTCTCTCTGTGATCTATGCCTTTCTCAGTTTGCAGTTAATGAGCCATAGAGGAGTCTAATATCACTGTACTATTCACCTGAGAATAGAGTCCACTCTAGCTTGTGTAAGAATGTGTAGAGCCATTGTTATCAAAGCCTTGCCAATCTATCTGCCCCTTCTTAAGAGGTAGCATGGCTTCAATAGGTGAGTGACTGAGACTGTGAGGATGTGTACTGCCAATAAGCTCCTGCCATGCTCTATCTAACAGATATCTTGAAGCAGGAAGGGTTTGCGGAGAGAAATGTGGGTGCCAGAGCATGCAACGACCTCTCGATGACCCTGTGTGTTTATATGTGTATGTGATTGTATTGAGGAAAACAGAAGCCAGGGTGTGGTTCAACACGTCAGGCATCCATTTGCACACTTCTAAGATAAGGATTCACACTACTCTCGTAAAACCTGTCTATCATACTGAAATATGAGCTATTGCATTTTTATGATACCATTCAAGTAAAGTGAATAAAAACTACATGCATTTGTAAGGAAGTTTGAGTTCATTAAAAAGTGTTCTCAGTCATTTTTTCCTCATTAAAAAAGTTTAACCCTAAAAGAAATGAGGAAATGTACAAAATGATGTATATATGACCTATATGATATGAAGACTCCAGTCATTTTAGTTGCCTAATAAAAACATTTTTTTAAAGAAATTAATACTTGAATTTAGCAACACTAAAAATAACTGTAAAAAACGAAACAATTTTATACAGTAAAATACAGTTTTCCATTGAAACAGTAATATATCATAAAAACAATGCATTCTGGGTAATATCTGTCATTTTAAGAAAAGAGTCCTATAGGTTACTTTCTCGAAAATGACAAATAATATTTCCCAGAATGCATTGTAATATAGAGAATGCATCATAATATACAGAAGTAATCTACTGTAAAAACAATGCATTCTGGGTAATATTTTCGAGAAAGTAGCCTATAGGCCTCTTTTCTTGAAATGAAAAATAATATTATCCAGAATAGATTGCTTTTATGATATATTACTGTGTAAATTTGTTTTGATTTTTTACAGTTATTTTTTAGAGTCAAGCATGCGTAATTTGATCAAAAATGACAGTAAATACATTTAAAATGTTATAAAAGATTTTTATTTTGAATAAATGCTGTTCTTTTTAACTTTCTATTAAACAAAAATGTATCACAGTTTTCATGAAAATATAAAGCAGCAAATATAATAATAAGAAATGTTTCTTGAGCGCCAAATCAGCATATTATGATTTCTGCAGGACCATGTGACACTGAAGACTGCAGTGATCATGCTCAAAATTCAGATTTGCCATCACAGGAATAAATTACATTTTAAAATATATTACAATAAAAAAAGAGTACTTTTAAATTGTAAAATATTACTGTTTTACTGTATTTTATACTGTGTCAAAAATAAACGCAGCCTTGGTGAGCATAAGATACTTCTTTTAAAAACATTAAAAATCTTACTGATCTCACTAACCCACTTGCCCACACTGTTTTTGTGAAAAAAAAAAAATGAAAAAAAAAAATGTTCATGAGTGTGTTTTGTGTGTCAACAGTTCAATAAAGCTTTACAGGACAAAGATAGCACAAGAGAGCCAAACAGGCCTGTTCTTTGATGGTTGATTGGCAAAAATGTCAACATTTCTTTGCTGTCATCATTCAAGCACAAATCTTTTTGTGAGGCACTGTTCCGACATGAGGGCGGACAGCCCAGGTTTATGTAACTGTTCTATTTTTGACAGCAACCACTGAAGTTGGAAAGATTTTAGAGATAGGCACTTAATATGACAATAGCCAATATCAATTAGTGGATTGGACCCCAGCTTCTTTAAAACCAGGAGCTGCCACCCGTCCACTACATAGAACAAGTTAAAGTCACCTTGAAATGGAAGTTTCGATAGTCTTTTCTTCTCTATTGTAACATACATCTGAGTAAAAAGGCTTCTCAAACAAGAAAAAATTTAGGGTGGGTCTTGTTTTTGTCTACTGGAATTGATTGGATCATTGGATCGTTGTGGTTTGCTGTTGCTGTGATCTCATGTTGAGTGACAGGTTGTCCCGCCCTCGCGCCAACAAACACGTCATCAGAGAAGAGATTTCGTTACAAGTGGTAGGGGAAGTTACTTCGATTAAAGATTACAAGGGCACATGAATTTAACAAAAATAATGATGTGCACAGATAAATCACTTATAATAAATACTGATATATTCTATGAAAAAAATGATTGGGCATTTTAATTTCATAGTGACTTTAAAGTGGACTCTGTGGGATGTATTTAACAATTGCAACTACTGCTCAAGGTCCAACAAATGCTTCAGTGTTCAAGGGCCTTCAACGGACACAGACAATCAATTTCTCTCTTACACATACATAAATCAGTCGGGTAAAAAGTCTGAGACCAAATTGAAATAAATAAATAAATAATATAAAATACCTAAAACACATAAATTAAGAAATATATATTCATATATACTTATATATATTATATATGGAATATAGATTTTTTTATTATGCAATAATGAAATTTTATTTTTACTTTGACTTTAATTTCACACTTCCTCTGAGCTCCGGTGGGTTTCTCACACACGTACACATGCCATAATGCATGGACTCCCACACATACACACATCTGCATGTACACACATAATTAGGCCCTATTGAAATGCCTTCCTGTGTTCCCTTTGAGTGAGGAGTGATTTTTCCATAGAGTCCCTCGTCACTTTAACATGAGGCTCTGCAACTGATCAACCTTCAATCAAAAAAGAAATCTCAGCTAAACATCCAAGAACAGAGAGAAAGTAAAGAGAGTTGAAGCTGAATGGTTTACGGGCCTAATCAAGTCTTTACAGAGGACAAGCATTGACCCGCACAACAGATATATTCAACCTCTTTCTTTCTTTCTTTCTTTCTTTCTTTCTTTCTTTCTTTCTTTCTTTCTTTCTTTCTTTCTTTCTTTCTTTCATTCACATTCACATTGTTTTTCTCCCGTTTCTCCGGAGAGAATTAGGTTAAATAAAATCTAATTTGTTAAAACAGCCAGCAAAAGTTGCATTTTGTAGTTCTGAATCAATCAATCAATCAATCAATCAATCAATCAATCAATCAATCAATCTATCTATCTATCTATCTATCTATCTATCTATCTATCTATCTATCTATCTATCTATCTATCTATCTATCTATCTATCTATCTATCTATCTGTCCATCTGTTTAAAATGTTTTTGAAAGAAGTCTCTTATACGTACCAAAGTTACAATTATTTGATCAAAAATTCAGTAAAAACAGTAATATTGTGAAAAAATATTTCAATTTAAAATAAGTGTTTTATATTTTAATAAATTAAAATAATTTTAAAGATAAATTTAAATTTATAAAACAATAAATTGAAAGCCAAAGTTTCTGCAGTCTTCAGTATCACATGATCCTTCAGAAATCATTCTAACATGATGATTTCATTCTCAGTAAACATTTCTTATTATTATCAATGTTGAAAAAGTTGTGCTGCTTAATATTTTTATGGTAACAGTGATACATTTTTTTCAGGATTCTTTGATTAATAGAAAGTTCAAAAGAACAGGATTTATTTCAAATAGAAATCTTTTGTCGATCTTACGTCAAAAAAAAAAGAAAAGAAAAGAAAAAAAAAAATCTTACTGACCCCAGCTTTTGAACAATAGCCAATATACTGAAATAGCATAAGCTCTGCCTCTCTAAGAAATGGGATAGAAAATAAGTCATATAACAGGATCTTCTCGACACATTTCAAGTGATCTCACACATTAACCTGATATTCTAGAAGTGTATACCCAGTGTGTGTACATATTTGAATTGTACAGTGTATTTTTAAGATTTTCTCCCTAATTTTACTCCTCAAGAAAAAAAAGAAAAAAAAGAAAAAAAGAGGAGTTGGAGAGAAAAGGTGACGAGGATGTGGTGTTGCTGGGGGCTAAAGAGGCCTCGAAATCAACAGAAAGGTGCTCTAATCCACTAATTCATCCCACCTCCACTTACATTCCTCAGCGCTTCCCTGAGGCCAGATCTGTCATGTAAAACCATCTACACATTTACAGGGACACTTACAAAACCCAATAAATTACAATCCACAAACATTTGATCATCATATGTTTAAATCAGGTACTGAACTATTAATATAATACTTAATACTGCTATTCCTATAGTCTGATCTATGTTTGGATAACTACTATTAACAAAAACCAAGAAGGAGATGGACACTGACAACTCACTTGCATTAACTAACTTAAAACACTTTACTGGACTAGAACAATCAATATAAGAATCAGGACATTGATATGGCAAGCACTTTTGACATGATAATGGGGTCGTGTGTAGTTTGACCTCTTGTATCTCGCAGAAACCAGCAGGAATATGTAGGATTGTCACAGTACTACAATATCTACCCGAGCTGTGGATAAGAAATATTGCTTTTTGTGCTTTTCTCCAAGCATGTGACCCATTGCAGCTTCTGTATTCAGCTTACAGTGTATCTTTTTGCTTGTAAGTCTGACTGTGTGATAAACAGACAGAAAGACAGCAAGATTTTGGGTTTACATGCATACAAGTTTGTACCTGGGAAAGAATTAATGTGTTTGGCTACATTCACACAGTCAGTGTTGGGGATTGACGACAGTATTTAGTGTGACTCTCAAACTGTCTTAAACTATGAGAGTAGACAGAAGAGTATTGAATAATGTCTTCGGTTCACCTAGTGAACTGTATTTTGCTGCATTTGTCACTGTAAACAAGACAGACAACTGTATTTTGCCATATTTATCACTCTAAACAAGATTAACAACTGTATTTTGTCATATTTATCACTTTAAATAAGACTTACAACTGCTGCTTTATGAACATATAGTGTGTGTGTGTGTGTCTCAATACCTGTCCGAACGTGTGTGTGTGTGTGTGTGTGTGTGTGTACTGTATGCATAAAGAAATGCTAAACAAATGAGGGGGCTTCTCTTGTTTTGTGCAGATCCTGAAAAAAGGTTGTGGATTAGTCCTTTGAGACTATTCACAGTTGTTTCATCTTATCGGCCTCTGTTAAAAAAAAATCTGAACTGTATCAAGAGCTCAGAGCTGAGGTCAGCCCAGAGTATACACTGTATCTTCGGTTGTCCCTGGAGAGCATGAAACCTTCTCTGGCCTGAATAGCGACTTTACTTCATCAAGAGAGGTAATCTGATACTAAATGCTACGCTAACAATGGCGTGATCTTTTGCTAACTCCCCTGGGTCAAATGGGATTAGCATCTACCTCAGAGCTGGAACAAAAACAAGCATTTAAAGTCTTTGAGTGCCAGTTAGCATGATGCCTGGGTAGGATTGGCATCATCTGTGGGAGCTGAAGTCACACTGCAGTCTCATGGCATGACTGGTGTGTGTCTTTAAAGTGTGCCATTTCTACACTGCTAGTGTCACCAAAACATGTAACATGAAATAAAACTGACCCTTTCTAAATTTTGTCAATATTATGTACAGTAAGACCAGGAATATAAATGTCAAAACCACCTGGCTCCATTCTGGTATGTAATGCCCACTTTTCACAATCCAGTCATTTTCTGATTGATAAAATTAAGTCCTGCCCAACATTTTTTTCCCCATTGAAAATCCATCTCATAGAAATAATTTATCATTCATAAAAATCATGGCACATTATATAAGTAAAACAGGCTCTGAATAGCATTTTCTGTTGACTTTTACTTTGTGTGAGTATACCTGTAGATGACGCCATGTTGGTGCAGGAACATAAGTGCTGATGTGACCTCAGCTGCGTAGAAACGGGAACGAGCTTCATCAAACTTTCGTGAGCGCTGGATCTGAAACATCAGGTCTCCTCCATTCACATACTCCATAACAAAGAACAACCGATCCTACAGAGACAGAGAGAGAATGAAAAAGAAGACAAAAAAGACAGTTAATTTCCATAGAACAGGACTCCACACTCAGTAATAGCGTGATCTAAAATCTTCTATAGTTTCACTGTCTGTCCTGTTGTAGTTTCCTATTGTAGTTATAAACCGCGTTTCCACCGAAGGAACTTTCCCCAGGAACTAGGGACTATGGGGTGGTACTCTGTGTGTTTCAACAGCAGGAACCAGGGTATAAATGAAGTTCTGGGTAAAAATTTCCCCCTCAGAAAGTCCCTGTTCACGGGGTAGTACCGGAGCTTTCGGGGGTGGGACTTGGGTGCTGAACATGCTGATTGGTTGAGTGCATGCAGCATTTTCATTGGTTGTCTCCACGCAGCATTTTATTTTGACCACCATTTTTAAAAGTCTGTTGCATTGCGTGCAGAAAGAGCTGTTTGCTATTCTGGAACTGGAAAGTCGCACACAGTCCCGGATTTAAAGTTCACCAAAAAATGAAAATTATTCCATGATTTAATCACCCTCAAGCCATCCTAGGTGTATATGACTATATTCTTTCAGACAAACACAAACGTAGTATGTCATGTCATTGTGTAGAACGTCATGGCATTGTGTACTACATCATGGAAGTTAACGCTTTTTAGACGTACGTCGAATGCGTATGGCTGTCATGCCAGAAGCTTGTTAATTTACTTCATAAATTAAGGATACTTGTCTTACACAAATGCATCGATTCGCTTCAGAAGGCCTTTATTAACCCCACAGAGTCATATGGATTTTATTTTTTTTTAAAGGATGGATGCTTTTTTTTTTTTGTCTTCAGAATTTGGGCAGCACAACCATTATAAACCTTGGAGGACTAAGGATATTTTTCAATATATCTCTGATTGTGTTTGTCTGAAAGAACAATTTACACCTAGGATGGCTTGAGGGTGAGTAATTCATGGGATATTTTTCATTTTTGTGTAAACTATTCCTATAATCTTCACGGTACTTTAGACCACGATGGAAACGCAGACAGCAACTGGGGGAAAAAAATTCCTGGGACAAATTGTTCCGGGTAATTTTGGTGGACAAGCGGCTATAGTTATACACCTGTCCAGATAACAAAGCAAATTTGCTTATTTGATTACCTGACAACACAATAAACTAAATAATTACAGCTCAGGCTCTTGGATGATAAAATGAAGCACACATTCTGACTCACAGTTGATCTGTATATCCACATAGTGGATCCAAATATATCTTTTATATTGCCCTTACAATAAAACAACACAATACCCCAATTCAGAGAAATGCATTTCCAGTAAGGCTACATGAAATCCTGCAGAGTTTAAAGTTTACCCGGCTATCAACTGTACATGGGGACATTTCATAGACTTTTATTATTTAAAATATATTATATATTAAATATGATATATAATTACCAAATTTGAAATTATTCAACACCCCTGACCATAAACACATTATGCTGTTGTAAACTAAATTTTATGAAAACACTTTAACTAAGTTATCAGTAAACTATCATAGAAAGTTTATTAATACACATTTGCATAATTCTGAGAATGTTGAGTTACGCTGTTTAAAAAATGGCTCTAAACATCCGTGTACAAAATTATTCAACCCCCAAAAGTCAAATTTAATAGAGAATCCTTTACTTTTTATAACCTCCAATAAATGTTGAATGTTAAATCTGGAGACTAATCATACCACTCAAGAACATTGTAGGACCAAGCCCTAAACCAGGTTTGGGTAGATTTGGATGTATGCTTGGGATCATTGTACTGCTAGAAAGTCCACTGATCATCAAGCTTCAGTCTATGCACGGAAAGCACCATATTCTCTGCCAAAATGGCCTAATACTTCAAAGAATCCATTATGTCCATACAGTCGAGATTTCTACTTCCTACAGCAGCAAAACACCCCATAACAAGACTGGTCCAGCTCAATGTTTGACCGTGGTGATGGTGTTCTTGTGGGCATAAGCCCTGCTTTTTTGCACCAATCATATCGCTAATTTATGGGTCCAAAACGTTTCACACACCCGCTCAGCACTCACACATGAGGAAGCTCGTGTGTGGCTAAGCAAAGGTCAATGGATTATAAGGAAACAAAACATTAATACACACACACAATTACTGTGTGTCTTTGTTTAAGGTGAAATACTTTATATCAAATTATATATATCATCTCATTCTTTGCTAAATGACCTCCAGGGCCAGGTTTACCAAACAGGGAAAATTAGTGTGAAACTGCAATCCCATAAAAGCGCCAATGATAGCAAATTAAAGAACACTGATGCAGCAGCTCATTTTCATTTTGACCAATGCAAATTAGAGTACGGTCAGAAACTAACAGAGCCATTGATAATCAGATGAGGGTGGCTTGGCAAACAATATGTTTGTCTTCCTCTGGCATTTCAAAGAAAAGAATGAGTAAGAAAATTCTCTCCCTTCTATCACACACTCTCTCTGTTCTCTACAGTTCTTCCTCCAGTAAATATCGTAGTCATGCCATACGCAAAATGGTATAAGACATGCTTTTTTGGCCGGTAAATAATGGCGCAAATACCAGTAAATCCATCTCGTAAACTACTGCAAACCTTGGTAAATCACGTTGCATCCTCCCATAAATTTTGCGTCTGAAAGGGAAACTCCTACAAATGCATATGCAATAAGGTAAAAAAATTATTGTGTCCATGCCTTTTCATCGCTATTTTTTCACTGCGTGATTTAGAAAATCCAGACTTTTAACACCAAAGAGGGTTTGCGCTGAAGGAAGCTGTTAGTAAATCTGGCCCTTCATCTCTTATCTGACTATGGAGTCACTATATTTTATTGGAGTCACTACATTTTGAGTGGCGTTCATATGAGATTGCTAACATGTTTAAAGAGGGTTCTGAGGTTGTAGAGAGTTTCTATGTAGTTTCTTTTTGGCTCAAGTTAAATCTCCCACCTTCAAGTGTCTATAAGTTCCCTCATTTTTTGTTGGTTAATGGGATTTTATGTCCCTTTTATTTTTATTTTTTTTATAAATGTAAAAGTATATAGCATGCCACATGATTTGAGGTATATATAATCTGTAGCACAAACAGTTCAGGACAAACATTAGGTTTATTAGATTTTGAAGAAATCCCAAAGTTTTAAAGTACATGTCATGAAAGGACCTTGTTATTTTGTGCCAATATTAAAGTACTTCTTAAAGGATTAGTTCACTTTAGAATTGATATTTTCTGATTAAGGTTTTTGAGGAAAACATTCCAGGATTTTTCTCCATATAGTGGACTTCACTGGCTACTAACGGGTTGAAGGTCCAAATTGCAGTTTCAATGCAGCTTCAGGGGGCTCTACACGATCCCAGTCGAGGAATAAGGGTCTTATCTAGAATAACGATTGGTCGTTTTCTAAAAAGGATAAAAAATTATATATTTTTTAACAACAAATGCACGTCTTGCACTAGCTCTGCGATGCGCCATGCATTACTTAATCACGTTGGAAAGGTCACACGTGATGTAAGCGAAATCGTTTCGCTAGATAAGACTCTTATTCCTCGGCTTGGATCACGTAGAGCCCTCTGAAGCTGAATTTAAACTGCAATTTGGACCTTCACAACCTGTTGGTATCTGTTGAGATCCACTATATGGAGAAAAATCCTGGAATATTTTCCTCAAAACCTTAATTTCTTTTCGACTGAAGAAAGAAAGACATAAACATCTTGGATGACATGGGGGTGAGTAAATCATCAGGAAATTTTAATTCTGAAGTGAACTAATCCTTTAAGGATTATGCAGGGAGGTTAATGACAAGAATAGTATACTAAATCAATCAGGATATAGGTATATTAAATTTATCTTAATGGTAAAGTGGTGGTTGGTATTTAATGCAGAATACATAATGAAGTGCCGCCAGAAATATCACACCGACATATTCCATATTCCCTGACTGACACAAATTGTTTTAAGCCATGACTTTTGATGAACAAAGTTCTCTTATGTAAATGTACAAAAGCCCACTTCTGTGTATTATGTGCTTCATTCAGAGAGGAGGAATTTAAACAGGATGCTTAAATAGTTTGTGTAAATGTGCCAAGAAATCTAAAGGAGGCCCACCCAATCCAATATGAACAAACATTTCCTGCCCCTAATTAGAAATGAACAAATAGTTTCTTCCGTTTGGGTTGGACGACAAGACAGCAGCTCTGATTGGAAGATAGCAGACACAGCACAGCCCCGTTTGGGTTAGTCAAAACTGGCTCTGTTTTGTTAGCTTAAAAGGGAACGAGACAAGACGACTTTTCAATATTGAGTCATGAATGCAGAAAAGAACAGTGTATCATTACATCTGAAATTATAGTATGTGTGTGTGTTATGCAGGGCAGTTCTCTGTCATGCTGCTACAGACGGGTGGTGTAAGGAAACGTCTGTTTAGTCTCATCCATGCTTATATAACGTGTTATGAAAGAAATTTTCAATGGCTTATTTTCTAAAGACTGCAGGTGCAGGACGCTTCTGACAAACCAGTGCTGAAAACACAAAACAGAAATACAGTACACAAACATGTTAAGACCTGTAATCTGCATCATCGAAAGCCTATAGAAGCCTATAGACACATACACAACTCAACAACTTCACCAAATCCGTGTCGGATAACAGCTGTACTGTATGCAGTACTACTGACTGTGGCAATGGTCTGTAGTTAGATACGCAGTGATTCTATAATGATAATCCTTATTACACTACAATTTTATTCAGCAAAGGATGCATTAAATTGTTTTAAAGTTACAGTAAAGATTTTATAATGTTAAAATGCATAAAAGAATCCTGAAAAAAATATTGAGCATATTAGAATGATTTCTGAAGGATCATGTGACAATGAAGACTGGAGTAATGATGCTGAAAATTCAGCTTTGTCATCACAGGAATAAATTACTTTTTAAAATATATTATAATAGAAAACAGTTATTTTAATTTTTAATAATATTTCACAATATTACCGTTTTTACTGTATTTTTGATTTTATAAATGAAGCTTTAACAGACTTCTTTCAAAAAACGGTCACAATTTATATTGGGTGTCCTTAACTATTATGTACTTACATCAAAAAATTATTGAAATGTACTTATTGTGTTCATGTTGTATTACAAAATACTTGTGCTGCTATTGAGGTGGGATACGGGTAAGGTTAGAGACAGGTTTGGTGGTATGGGTAGGTTTAAGGGTGGGTTAAGGGGTAGGGGAGGGGTCAAAAGTATAATTATAGAAATAAATTACAGCTGTAATTACATGCAGGTATTTTAAAAATATGAGTACAATGTAAAATCATGTATGTACACAGTAAGTACATTGTATCAAATTATTCATTTAAATGTTAGTACATAGTAGTTAAAGAGACCTAATATAAAGTGGGACCCAAAAAACATTACAAATCCTGGGAAACAGCCCTAAAATTTGAATGGTATTGTGTGCATAGAAATTGTTTGAATTGTACAAAAGAAGCACATTTCATGACCCCTAGTAAGCCATTAGTGAGTGACAGTAATTTATGACTGTTATGGAAACCCGTTTCGACCCAGAAAAAAGTAATTATGTCACAATGGTTAGATTTTATATCTAACAAAATTAACTTTACTCCATGTAATTGCAACTTCATATCTCGCAATTGACTTTATTTCTTGTAATTCCAACTTTGTTGCACTTGCAACTTAATATCTCATTATGCGACTTTGTATCTCATTTTAAATTTTCTTTCACAATCAGTGTTGGGTAAGTTACTCTAAGAAAGTAATTAATTACTAGCTTCTTCAACAGTGTAATTAGATTACTGTACTAATTACTCTCTCTAAAAAGTATTGCATTATTACTTACTAATATCAGTTGAACAATACAAGGATAGTCATGACACTGCTCTATTAATTCTTTCAAACAAATAATATATAACAATATCATTTTATATAAAATTGTTCTATAGTCTAGACAGTATTTAATGCAATTACATCAGAAATAACTCATTACAGAAAAATTATGAGTAATACCTAACTTTACTTTTTTAAAGGATTAGTTCATTTCAGAATATTTTAAGTTCACTTAAAATTTACTGATCATTTACTCACCCCCATGTCATCCAAGATGTTTATGTCTTTCTTTCTTCAGTCAAAAAGAAATTAAAGTTTTTGAGGAAAACATTCCAGGATTTTTCTCCATATAGTGGACTAGGGTACAACGGGTTGAAGGTCCAAATTGCAGTTTCAACGCAGCGTCAAAGGGCTCTACACGATCCCAGCCGAGGAAAAAGGGTCTTGTCTAGCGAAACGATTGGTCATTTTCTAAAAAAAAATAAAAATGTATATACTTGTTAACCACAAATGCTCGTCTTGCACTAGCTCTGTGATGAGCAACGCATTACGCAATCACATTGGAAAGGTCACACGTGACGTAGGCGGAAGTACCGATCCAGTAAAATGAGATGGAGTTTGCGTTATGCGTGGCAGATCACAGAGCAGTGCAAGATGAGCATTTGTGGTTAAAAAGTATATAATTATTATTATTTTTTTAAATGACTGATCGTTTCACTAGACAAGACCCTTATTCCTCGGCTGGGATTGTGTAAAGCCCTTTGGAGCTGCACTGAAACTGCCATTTCAACCTGTTTTACCCTGGTGAAGTCCACTGTATAGAGAAAAATCCTGGAATGTTTTCCTCATAAACCTTAATTTCTTTTCGACTGAAGAAAGAAAGCCATAAACATCTTGGATGACATGGAGGTGAGTAAATTTTAATTCTGAAGTGAACTAATCCTTTAATGGAAAAGTAATTAAATGACATTAATAAATTACTTAGCAATGCATTACACCAAACATGGCTCACAATTACCTTATTAAAATTTGCAAGACTACTACACAATAAATATTGCACTCTAAAGTTGTAACAAGCTTCAATAAAAAAAAAGTCTATGAAAAAAATTATAATAATATTCTCTCTGTCCAGTCAGAAAAAAGGTTGCTGGCTCATTGGTGTTTCTCAGGGGCTATGGAGATCAAGACCTTTAAAACAAGAGTTGGTCCTGCTGCTTTCTATATCTAAATCAAGAAGTTTTATAAGGACTGACAGTTTACAGAAATGTTCAGAGCCAGCAGTCTAACAGATAATTGTAAAAATAGGTAAAAACGTAGAGCAATGCAGACAAAGAGACGGACTAAGAAAAAGCAAAAGACGGAAGGAAAGATGTTGTCATGCATAGGAGAAATTTGAGCTCAGGTTTGGCTGCACTACAACCTACTGAGTTTTGAAAGTGAAATCAACTCATCAATCTACTCTGGAAAAAGAGGGAGAGAGAAAGAAATATAATTACTGATATTTCTCTGAATGTTATGTTATGTCTCTTAAGTCCTGTTTTGTATTTTTGTACTTGACTCTATTTTTCTGTATACTTCCCTGTCCATTATTGTTTCTCATCATTGTCTACTCGTATTATCTCTTCCTTGTTAATTGTACACTGTAAAGCATCCTTGAGCTCTGGAAAGGCGCTATATAAATAAAACGTATTATTATTATTATTATTATTATAAAGAGAGAAGCAAGCATGTTCTGAAACTTCTAAATCATCAGGCAGAGTTTCACTGAACTCACTTGAGTCTAGATTGCTTCACAGTAGCGGAGGAAAGCACATGAGGGCTTCTGGGTTGTGCCAGTGCTAGAGATAGTGAGCAGTGAGCTGTTATAATGACCTCATCTGTATCTGTCCTCAGATGGCAATGAAGAACACACTCATGTCACACTAACACACTGTCCATAACCATGACAAGTCAGAGCCAGTTTCACCATCCAGTCTAATTCTTCTTACTCACTTGTCATTAAACGTTATAGCTGTAAACTATCACTAGGTGTTGGGAAGTTTGCAGAATGATTAATCAAAATGAACCTAAGAATACTCAGTCACATCATCACACTGTCACATTATATGTAAATTTATAGGTGAGTAAACTGTGATAGATTTTTGAACTATTTATTTAGAACTTAATAACTTAAGTTTTTAATAATATAATATAATAATTATTTATATTTATTAATAATATTTTAGCTG
>RJVU01067793.1:2951300-2980045 GCA_003731715.1 Anabarilius grahami | reverse complement strand
TAGAATCCTTTATTTTATTTTTATTGTTGAAACTTATGTTAAGTTTTTAATAATAAAATATAATGTAATATAATATAACATAATATAATATAATATAATAAAAGTCACAGAGAACTCTCCATCATGAGCTAACTCTCTGCCCCTCCTTTCAGTCTTTCTCTTTTTCCCAGGCAATCATTCAGACATGTTCCATAATCCTCTTCACGGTCTTTCAACAGGGCCCCTTCTTTTGGCTATTTTCTATCTGCAGGAGCATGTCTGCCCATGGTCCCAACAGGCCTCATCAGAAACAGTTGTGTAATGTTATTTACATTTCTGCAGCGTAATTACAGTCGATAAGAATATGGCTGTGATCCCAAAGCTGATTAAAACCAGAGGCAGCAGTTCAAAAAGAGTACACGACTCCTCGCTCCCCCAAATCATCTCTTCCTTCTTCTTTCGGCCCCTTTCCCGCACCACTACCGCCTCCAACCCTTCTTTCTTTGCGTCTCTTGCTTTGTTGCGCTTCGTCAGTGTGTGTCCTGTGTTCTCATGTGGGCGAATGAGAGGGGAGATACTGTGGGCGGTAGTCAAAGAGTGAAAAAGAGAAATGAGGACACTAGATATCACTGTGAGTGTAACTGGGGCATGGGAGGGGAAGCTGAACAAGAGACGGAAAGAAGTGAAAGTGCAAAATAGAGAAGGACAGGGTAAAGAGACAGATGATGAGAGTGATAAAAGCACTTGTAAAAAGGATGTTAGTGTCTTTAATGAGCACAGTTCATTGATAGAACTAGTAGCACTTCATTTAGTCTTCCCTATCTGCAAATTCAATCGTACGCAGAAGTTTGGGCACCGCTGGTAATTAAACAAAATTAAAAGTAGTTAACAGCATTTAAAGTGAACTTACTGGATGGCTATTTTTCAGCTCTTTTTTATGTTCTAAGTAAAAAAAAAAAAAAAAAACTTGCATTTTATGCTAAACCACTTTTAATTGCTAAACTTGTTAAAAGTTTCATAACCCCATCAAGACCTCTCTCTTTTTATAGAGCTTCAAACAACTCAACAGACTGTCACCTCAAACCACATTGTGATACAGGAGTATCAGATAGAGCTCACACTGCCACCTCCTGGACAACTTCTGTTACTCTAAATCCTGATCAATCCTGTCTGGCTCTGCCATCTGCTGGACTGTAAGAATAGATTGAGATTTTTCACATGATATTTCCATATAACTTTACAATATGGTTCAATTCGTGATCGTTAGTTAATGCATTAGGTGTCATGAACTTGTAATGTTAAAACTTTATTAAAATACGCTACTGTTTAAAAGTTTAATTAATCTATCCCTTGCATTATATTGATCAAAAGAGTAAAGGCATTTACATTGTTACAAAAGATTTCTATTTGAAATAAATGCTGTTCTTTTGAACTTTCTATTCATCGAAAAATCTTGAAAAAATGTATAATGGTTTCCACAAAGATGTCAGCATATTAGAATGATTTCTGATGGGTCATGTGAAACTGAAAATTTGAGTAATGGCTGCTGAAAATTCAGTTTAATAACATTTCACAATATTACTGTTTTACTGTATTTTTGATCAAATAAATGCAGCCTTGGTGAGCAGAAGAGACTTCAAAAACATTCCATAATCTTACTGACCTCAAAAGTTTCAACCATAGTGTATTTTACAAATTAACATTAACCTAAACTAATAAAAGCAATTATTTATTGTTAGTTCAGACTTTTTGTAGTCTTACTGATATTTTTAAAAAGGAATAGCTCGCCATTGTTATCATTTACTTTGTCTGTTTCTCACATATAGCTATTGTATGGCTTGGAATGTAGCATACAAGTCACATGAAGCTACAATGAATCATTGTATAAAGCTCTATTTTGGAGATTGACAGTATAAATCCACCCACTTTCATTCTACGGACAACAGAAGGGGGGACATTAAGTCTAAAATCTCAATGTTTGTTTCACAGTACAAAGAAATTAATACTGGGTTTGGAACAGCATGAAGGTGACATGAGGAAGACTGAAGTACTAAAGTGTTTAATCTGATCAGAAGAAAGAAATGACTTGAAATGTCTGGATTAGAGAGAATCAGGTTTTGATATATTGACTGTTTTACCTTCGTCTGGAAGCAGCAGAAAAGCTGAGTCAGATAGGGATGTTTTCTAGCCAGGGCCAGAATTCTTTTCTCTGTCAAAGTGCAGTCCACATCATCATCTTGAAGGATGACGTCTTTTTTCAGAACTTTCACAGCGTAAACTTCATCTGTGCCTTTCAGCTCAGCCAGCATCACCTACAACACGGAGAGGGCAATTTGAAGAAGTTGATTTGTTTTCATACACTAAAACTGAAAAGTACAGATTTGTGACCCTCACCTTGCCGAAGCTGCCTTTGCCCAGCACTTTGATGAACAAGAAGTCTGTGAGACTCATCCTCTTCGTCTGTACGGTCTTCACATCTCCATTCTCCCGGCCCTCAGTTGCTGTGCTCTGAACGCCGCTGCACGAGGAAGAGGAGGAAGACTTGTGCTCCTGGCCAAATGACAGGGCCTTGCGGATACTCTCCAGTTCTGCAAGCTCTGCTACAGATAGACAAATACAACATTAGACTTTCAAAAGTGACAATTCTGTCATAATTTACTCACACTCTAAACCTGTACCTGAGTTTCTTTCTTCCATAAAACACAAAAGTAAACATTTCAAAGTGCCACTATTATGTTCCTAATTTTATTTTGAAGGTGTCCTACACCAGGTTTACATGCATCCAAGGTCAAAATTTTTTTTTCTCATAATACATATTGCATCATCATCTCTTTTCTCAGTGTCTGAAACAGTTTGATCAAGGACTTGTTCTCTCTAAACCCCACCTTTCCAAGAGCTTCCTCTGCTCTGATTGGTTAGATGGCCCAGTCTGTTGTGATTGGCCTACTGCTTACAGCATATGTCAGAAACAAAACCCCTATTACCATATCTGAATTTCAGCCAAAGACTTTAGATTTCAGTTCCAGAGGCTTTTTTTTCAGCATGTGTATAGTTTTACAGTGATACAAACAGTAATGATGGCGTCGGTTTTACCTTATCAATTCGAACTCGAGTCCTCGTGCTTTGGAAGTGCATGTAAATTTTACATTAAAGGGTTAGTTCTCTCAAAAATTAAAAATCTGTCATTAATTACTCACCCTTATGTTGCTCCAAAGGTTGATCCACTGCAGTCACATTGACTATTTTAGCGATGTCTTTACTACCTTTCTGGGCCTTATAAGTGGTTGTTGTGTTGCAGTCTATTGGAGACCAGATAGCTCATGGATTTTATCAAAAATATCTTTATTTGTGTTCTGGAGATGTACAAAGGTCTTATGGGTTTGGAACAACATGAGGGTGAGTAATTAATGACAGAACTTTAATTTTTGGGTGAACTAACACTTTAAAGGTAATATCAGAAAAAGCATAATAGGGGCACTTTAAATGAATTTAACTGGATAAAATGATAAAGATGGTCCATTCGGTTTGTTTCTCACACAAAGTCAACTGGACCATTTTAAAGACTTTTACTGTGCTTTCAAGTCATTTTTGAGGTCTGAAAGCTCCAGTCTCCGTTCATTGTAATTCAGAAAATAATTGAAATGTTTGAAAACACATTCCTAAAAATGTCTCCTTTTGTATTCCATAAGGAAAAAAAAATCATACAGGTTTAGAAAAACATGTTCAGTATATTCATTAAATATTCATATTTGGGTGAACTATCCCTTTATTATGCAAATAAATGATAAATGTGTAATAGTGAAAGACTAAGGACTGTTACACGACACCATTATCAACTAAAAACAGAAAACTTTTTATGCGTTTTGGGCGTTCATTTACACGACAATGGTGTTTGGGGGCTTGAAAATGCAAACTTGTAAAAATTGGTTTTCAAAGAGCAAGTTTTTTGAATACGATACCGTTGTCGTCTCTGTGTAAACTACAAAAATGCAAATTTGTGAAAACTGTGACGTCATGTGTTCAAATGTGTTCAGTCTCTAGGTGTGTAGGATTTCTTTACAAAGTGACCTCACCAACTACTGGCCTGGCATGCAGAATACAGCGTTTTTATTCATTTTCGTGGATCCATTTGAACAGGGATCATTTTGACAATGTTGTCGTCTGTATGTAAAAAATGCAATGGTAAAACTTTTCCGTTTTTAGTACGACGTTGCCGTGTAAACCTACCCTAGAGAGTGTGCAAGAGAGTGAGAGAGAGTTTGTGTAATTCTGTACCCTGGTCGCAGGGTGAAGCTGGAGCTGATTTGCATCGGTCAGACTCCTCTGATGAGGGGGCTTCTGTTGTGGTTTGCTGAGGGTCCTGCCCTGGAGTCAACTGAAGAGAACATTTTTTTAATATCAATACTAATGGTTTTTAATATTTTAATGTCTTTCTCGCCTAATCCTTTACATCACAATCATCACTGGCCTCATTTTACTGTATCATTATTTAAAGTGGTCATACTTTTATTTTTTTATCTGCTTATAATGCGTCATCATTTAGTTTTTGCATCGACCCATGGTCCATCTGGCCACCCCTCATTCTGCAGATATTTAATACCACTCACCTTTTTCCTGCGTTGGGTACTGTTGGAGATTTTGTCTGGTGTTACCCCGAGATCAGAAAGCACTTTAGCAATTTTTCTGGCATCGACACCACAGCTAGGAGCTACATTACTTTCACAACGCCGATGGACATTCATTTTACAGGCTGAAAACAGGCAGGAAGACAAATGAACATATGGCAACAAAAACAGATGTTATTATTCATCACTGGTATCTGCAATGCTTACCTTTGCACTGCAGGCCTTGCCGCATCAGTCCCCAAAGTAAGGAACCGCAGTGGTCGCAGAAGGTGGGGACTTTGTAATTGTGAATGCTGAACATGTGTGGAATGTTTACACTGAAGCGCTGGGAGCCAACCTGTAAAAAAAAAAACATCATTCATGCCACGATACCCACAATTCAACTGAACTCTCTGCTGAGGAAATCCTGTGCAGGTTACAGTAGTTTAGGTACATGGGCTCAGTGTTGTTATTGTTAACTAAAACTACAACTAAATATAAAACTTTTAATGTTAACACTTTACAATAAGGTCTCATTTGTTAATATTAGTTAATGCATTAACTTACATAACAGTGAGCAACACATTTTGACAGCATTTTTTTTACTTTTGTTAATGTTAGATATGTAATTTTCGCCACTAGAGGTTGCTTATTCAAAACAAAGGCGTAGCTTGATGACGCCATGAATGAGCGTGGAATCATGGGAGTTGTCGTCTTCACCTCTACAGCCAATGGAAAGCAATCCGACAGACTTGGGCAGTTTATGGGTGAGCTAATGTATTCAAGTTTTATCAGCGTTACTGTGGTATGAAGCAGGGCGGGCCGAGAGCCGCGGGAGTCCAGCGGAGCTTTTATTGACTTGTGTTGCTAAATGACATGCATTTAATTTTAAAATATATTGTATGATGGAGAAAGCTCTCTCCAATTATGCTATGTAAGCCACTTGACAAAATATTGTTCTCTGAGGAATGGTAAAAACATAGTACTCGTGGTAAATCAAGAAAACAAGCGATTCAAACAATAAGACTTACTGTGTTGAGCTATATAACAATGATTAGTTTTCTGTTGATAAATGTATCCAAACAGTTGCACACGTCACCTGTCAAATAATACACATAGTATATTAAAGCACCTTTGGAATTTCCATGGTTTCAGTAAAACTTGAAATCGAGGGTAACGAGGATATGACGTCATTGACAGGCGACGAAATGACAAGGTCCTTGTTAAAATTCCTGATTTCTCTGGATTTCAACATTGTTGGAAACGTTTGGGATCATGTAAGTACTTACATAATCTTACATATTGTGCCTTTAATAAAAATGTTTATATTCATGTTAGTGTGTTAACTAATGTTAACAGATATGTTTGATTTTAATAACGTATTAGTAATTGTTGAGATTAGCATTAACTAAGATTAATAAATGCTGCAGAAGAATCGTCCATTGTTAGTTTATGTTAACTAATGTAAACAAATGAAACCTTATTGTGAGTTTCACACAATTGGTGCTGNTTAAGTATTGTTGTCATGAACTAAAACAATTAAAAACTATTTTTGTTAATTTATATAAAGCTGAAATAAAATATAATAAATAGAAAACTTAATAAAATAAGTTTAAGCTGAAGCACTACAATTTAAAACTGGAATAAAAATAAATTAAATACATAAAATTACTAGAACTTAAACTAAAATTAATATGAAAACTCAAAATATAAAAATAAAATGATAGTAAATACTATAATAGTATAAAAATAATACTAAAATAGCACTGCATGGGCTGTGTTTGGAATTCTAGCATCCTGCATAGACCGTACAGTATGCTGCCTACTATTTTTATGAAATAGTATGTGTATCATTGCACATTACGCATCATTCTTTAACATTTAAAACAGTCATCATGACCTTGCTACAGTACATTTTTCTCATTATGTTGTGAGGTGCTTTCATCTAGGAAATAAATAAGTTGCATTGAAACAAAATAATTTGTAAAAATTAAAGAAGAATTGTGGCTGATATTATTTGCCACACTGTAAAAGTAAGGTCAAGTTAGCCGTGTTGTATTCTAGGAAACTGTGTATACCTTGCTGTATTTTCTGTTGTGATAATTGTCAACATTTTGGCAAATGTAGTAGGTCATAAAATGATCTGCAGTATACATACTGCAAAAACTAATACTAGTATGCAAACTCAAACATAGCTCAGTCCTTTGAGAGAAAGTAAGGATGTAGAACTGACCTCTTCAGGAGTGTCTTCCTGTTTCTTCAAGCCAGCACATTTTGTTATAATGAGCTCATGGCATCTCTTATGGACCACGCAGGTACACACTGAGAGATTTGAGGAATAGGCAAAAAGTTTACTTCGGTAACACTTTACAATAAGATTGCATGAACTAACCATGAAAAATATTCCAAAGCATTTATCTTAATCTTAGTTAATGTTAATGCTGTTAAGTTAAGTAATAAGACCTTACTGTAAAGTGTTACCAATTTTTTCAGATATTTAAAGATAAAGATTAATCAAACCAGGAAATATTATAATTGATATTATTATCACTGTACATAAGAGAAGAGCGTCTTACTCACCCTGACACTGATACCCCTGTTTCCCCAACACACCCCTGCAGAATCAGAAAAATAATTGAGTTAGACAACTCCATCACGCAGCAGGATTGAGCAATTCTGTTTCTGACCAGCAGAGGGTGCGTTGTGCTACAACACATATCTCTATAGCTGATTCTGTCAATGGCAACAAGCAGCATTGTGTAAAGCCACACAGATGCACTATTCACCAGGTATGCAAATAGTTAGACTGAACAGTTATTACTGAAGGGAGGTACTATTTACAGAGATAAAAATAACCATCTGTCTAATCTATAAATGCATCCCTGTAGTCTAGGCCCTCCGCACTAGTACAAAGGACAGTGGCTCTAATTTGCTATCAATATTAATATTCATTACAAAAACTCTTTTGTTGTAATCAGGAGGAGGAGTGCCTGTGATTAGCATCAGGTTTCGCCTTTGAAAATTACACAAACCTTTTATATGTCTGAAAGGGATCTTATAATAAAGTTAGTCCTTTATAATAGTAGCTATTGTGAATGATATAAAGGTCTGCCTACAGTGAGGATTGATAAGCGTCTTACCAGATGAAATCTCGGCAGTGGGAGCAGTAGGTGGGCTGTCTCAGGTAGGTGGCCATGAACTTGTGTCCGTTAACCTGATGGACACGCCTTCGAACAGCCCCCTGCCGTTTCCGTGGACGCATCCGCTCACGGAACACTCTTTCCTCATTTTCATTGGATGATGCAGCTGCAAGATAAAATGACATTGAAAAATAAAGTTAGTTGAATGTTGGATGAGGATATGTTATATATATATATATATATATATAATTTTTTTTTATCACTCATCACACATTAATCAGAATATTGCACAATTTGTTGGTCCCCTTTTATATTACATTTGAATGGATTACAAAAATAACTAAAGAAACAAACAAACAATAAAACTGCCTATACTACCGTTCAAAAGTTTGGAGTCTTTAATATTTGTTTATACACAATAACACAAAAAATGATAGAGTGACAATGAAGACATATATTGTTACTAAAGATTTCTACTTCAAATAAGTGCTGTGCTTTTGAATAGGGATGCACGATATATAGGCCACCATTATCGGTATCGGCCGATATATGTTTATTAATGTTATCGTTATCGGCCCAATAAGAAAATCTATATTAAAGCTG
Organism: Anabarilius grahami; assembly: GCA_003731715.1. Taxonomy (NCBI): domain Eukaryota; kingdom Metazoa; phylum Chordata; class Actinopteri; order Cypriniformes; family Xenocyprididae; genus Anabarilius; species Anabarilius grahami. Next base: position 2,971,719 of record RJVU01067793.1, on the reverse strand, counting down.
ATAAATAATGGATTATTTCCTTCAGCTGTGCACTGTTCGCCATGATGGTTTTGAATTGCTTGAAATACGATTGGAGTCATTTCAAAAAATACAGTTAAGTGCAACATGTACAGCTTAAATCTGTCATATTGGCGAAATAAAATTATAGTGATAATAAAATATTATAATTTTGCGACATGGCTTTTAATGGTGAGACTTTTGTTTAGTAAATCAGGCTCTGAAAAATTATATAAAATTTGGATTTAGATTAATCGGCCAATATATCAGTTACCGGCTTTCAAATGTAAAGAATTATCGGTTATCGATAACCGGTTTTCCATATTGATAAAATAAGAAATGTTGCTTGATATCCAAATAAGCATATTAGAATGATTTCTTATGGATCATGTGACACAAACACAAAGTAATGGCTGCTTTCTATCACAAAAAAAAAAATACATATTGACAATAAATTAAACATATAATTAAAAAAACATACAACCATTATTTTAAATCGTAATTATCTCACAATATTACTGCTTTTATTGTATTTTTAATCAAATAAATGCAGGTTTGGCGAGCAGAGACTTTTATTGAATTACATTTTTCATTGAAATTTAATTATTTTCCACTGTCTATGCTATTTTTTCATACATCGCAGCATGACAGGGGAAGTGGTTGAGGAAACCTTTGTGAAAACAATCATTATCCATGTTACGTTCCACGTATGTTTTTGTATTTTGTTTTTGTTTTTCTCTCCCTTTTTTTTGTTACCTATCTGTCGAGTTCTAGGTTGATCCTATTGGACGGTAAAGCAGTGATCATCCTGGTGACGTCATGACGCGCTGACGTCCTAACCAGCGTTTTGCCAATCTGCGGGTGGCTGATCATTTAAAAAGCGTTGGCGGCGTTCCACCTGCAGTGAGCGTTTGGGCTCGGACCTCACTCACGTTCGTCGAGCCATAACATTTATTGGTGGCAGCGGTGGGATATCGTTCTTACGATGTCTTATTTTTGTTGGAATGAATTTGTGAGATGCACTGTTGCTGGTGTGTTGGTGGATCAATCAGGTAATAGAGAATTGCTCGTGTAGTCGGTGAGGGCTTGTTTTGTTGACTGAAGTAAATTTTGGGGACTTTGTGTACAGTTCAATTGTTATGGCTGACTTTGATTTGGATAACTTTGTGAGTGCACCAACTGTCAAACAGCTAGATAAATGTCGTAAGGACGATTTATTAGACGTTGCGGCGCATTTTAACATTAAAGTCTCGAAACAGCAGCTTAAACACGAAATCAAAAAGGTTGTAGTGTGTGGCTTGGGGGAATTGGGTGTGCTTATATTGGCTGATAGTTCCGAGCAGAGTCCAGGTTCTGATGGTGGCGCTTCGTGGATTGGTGAGGAGGAAGCAGGTGAAACTGCTGAGGCGGAGGGTTCCGATGCCAAAGCTGTTTTGCCGCCCTTCGATCCTTTTTCTCCACCCGTGATTGGGACTGGAGGTGACTCACGGCTCAAATATCGCTTGGCAGTCCAAGCGGAAGAGCGCGAGAGGGCAGCGGAGCGTAAGGCCCAGTTGGACCTGCAACTCCAAGTTCGCCGTATGGAAATAGAGGCGGACACGCGAGTCAGGTTGCGGGAGTTGGAACTGAAAGCAGCCAGAGATGCCCCAGTTTTCCCGGTGCCGCTGTCTTCTGCTCAACCTGCGCAGGCTGCTGCTGTTACGACTGGGGTGAATACGGCGAGTACGCTGGATGTGAGTAAACACATTTCTCTTGTTCCACAGTTTAGAGAGTCAGAAGTTGATTCATACTTTAATGTATTCTAACGAATTGCGTCTGCTTTAAATTGGCCTAGAGATGTGTGGCCTTTGCTGCTGCAGTGTAAGTTAACAGGAAAAGCTCAGGAAGTTTGTGCTGCTTTGGCTTTAGAAGATAGTTTAAATTATGATGTTGTCAAAACGACAATTTTAAGAGCTTATGAACTCGTACCTGAAGCGTACAGGCAGCGTTTTAGAAACCATAAAAAGAGCACGAGTCAAACGTTCGTAGAATTTGCTAGAGAAAAAAGTATGTTGTTTGACAAGTGGTGCACCTCAAACAAAGTTTCGGATTTTCAGGCACTTCGTGAGTTAATTTTGTTAGAGGAATTCAAAGGTTGTATTCCTGATCGTGTTGTTGTCTACCTAAACGAACAAAAGGTGGCATCGTTGTCTCAGGCGTCGGTTTTAGCTGATGAGTTTGCGTTGACGCATAAGAGCATTTTTGCTCCCGTTCGTACTGACAAAGTTTTGTCTAGTTTCGTTGCTTCGAAAGAACAGTCGCGTTCGAAAAATGTTCCGAAGCCCAAGGAAGACCGAGAGTGTTTTTACTGTCACAAGCTGGGTCATCTCATTGCTGATTGCACTGTTTTAAAGCGCAAGCAACAAAGTAACACTTTTAAAAGTTTTGCTTTTGTGAAGCCTGTTGATATTGTTAATTGTGAGCTCGGTGATGGGTTAGATGTGGGGTATCAACCTTTTGCTATGGAAGGATTAGTATCTGTCAGTGATCAGTCTTTGGATCAGGTAAAAGTGACTATGTTGCGTGACACAGGCGCAATGCAGTCCTTTATAGTGGCTGGTGCACTGCCGCTCTCAGAACAGACTTTTTGTGGCACCCATGTGTTGGTGCGAGGCTTTGAAATGAACGTAATGAAAGTTCCTTTGCATCGGATTTATTTGAAGGCAGATTTGTTTACGGGGTTTGTTAAAGTCGGCGTCCGTGACACTCTGCCTGTGCATGGAGTAAGTTTCATTTTGGGTAACGACATCGCAGGTGGAAAAGTCGTGCCGCTGTTAGAGGTCTGTGATAAGCCTGTTCTGTCTGAGTACACTGACGAATTGTCAGAGAAGTTCCCCGAAGTTTTTCCTGTATGTGCCGTGACGCGAGCGCAGGCTCGTAAATTTGCCGATGCAGTTGATTTGTCAGCTACTTTCATGTCACCTGTTATTATGAACGACACTTTGCCAGTTGAGGAGGGTAAGTCAGTTGATCACGCTCTCATTTTGCAGTCAGACGAGGTGAAATTGTCAATGACTCGTGAAAAAGTGATTACAGCTCAGAAAGAAGATTGTTCCTTGCGGAAGTGCTTTTCCTCTGTTGTTCCTTTGGAAGTGGCCAAGGAGAGGAGAACTGCTTACTTTATTGAAAACGGGTTGCTAATGCGTTGGTGGTGTGCAGATGTTGCGTGCGATAGTGAGTGGACTTCTGTAAATCAAATTGTCATTCCTGTATGTTATAGACCGACTGTACTCTCTCTAGCTCACGATCATGATTTGTCTGGGCATTTAGGCGTTAAGAAAACGTATCATCGAATTTTGAAACATTTCTTTTGGCCCCGGATGAAGGCCGATGTAACGAAATTCTGTAAAACTTGCCAGATTTGTCAGTTTTCAGGTAAGCCAAATCAGGTGATTCCGCGTGCACCGCTTGTTCCTATACCAGCGATGGGGGAACCGTTCGAGCATGTTATGATTGACTGCGTTGGACCGTTGCCTAAGTCTAAAAGTGGTAACCAATACTTGTTAACAATAATGTGCGCTGCGACGCGCTTTCCCGAAGCTATTCCGCTGAGGAAGATTACAGCGCCAGTGATTAGTAATGCACTTGTAAGATTTTTTTCTATGTTTGGCCTTCCGAAGGTGGTTCAATCTGATCAAGGTACTAACTTCATGTCAAAACTTTTTGCACAGGTGTTGAAGACCTTAAATATTTCTCATCAAACTTCAAGTGCCTTTCATCCAGAAAGTCAGGGAGCTTTGGAACGGTTTCATCAGACGTTAAAAGCTATGTTGCGACGCTATTGCATGGATCCGGGGAAGGACTGGGATGAGGGCATACCTCTACTCGTTTGCTGTCAGAGAGGCGGTACAAGACAGTTTAGGATTTAGTTCTGCCGATCTTGTATTCGGTCATTCGGTGAGGGGTCCTTTAAAGATGCTTAAAGAAGATCTGTTATCCTGTGAGCCTAGTACTAAAATTCCTGTGCTTGACTACGTAAGTAAATTCCGTGAGCGACTGCACAAGGCTTGTTCAACGGCAAAAGACTCATTGTTGAGTGCGCAGGTGGCTATGAAACGTCAGTTTGACCGTAAAACGGTTCAGCGTCATTTTAAAGAAGGAGATCAGGTGCTGGTTCTATTGCCAGTTGTGGGTTCTGTTCTGTCTGCACGATTTTCGGGCCCATACGAAGTGATTAAAAAACTGAGTAACACTGATTATTTAATCCGAACTCCTGAGCGCAGAAAGAAGTCACGTGTATGTCATGTGAATATGCTGAAGGAGTATCATGTCAGAGGGTCGCTACAAGTTGAGAAGGTGGAGGAGCTTGATACTACCTCTGCAGCTCTTATGTGTGAGGTGGCTGATGTCACTATGCAAGATGACGATGGAGTGTTAGTACGTCACACATATCAGCAGTGTGTTAGGCTGAAGAACTCTGAAATGTTAAATGTTTTGACTTCTCATCTGTCTCATTTACCTGATTGCCAGAGAAATGATATTGAAACCTTGATTCACGATTTCTCGTTGTTTCAGGATGTTCCGTCTCGAACTACAGTCTTGCAACATGATATTGTTGTAGGTCATGCCGTTCCTATTAAGCAACGAGCTTATAGGGTTAACGCTGTCAAACGATCTGTGATGAAAGCTGAAGTCGAGTATTTACGTGAAAACGGTCTCGCCAAGCAGAGTTTTAGTCCGTGGAGCTCCCCGTGTCTACTGGTGACAAAAAGTGATGGATCTGCTAGGTTCTGTACGGACTATCGCAAGGTAAACTCAGTTACTGTTCCTGACAGTTTTCCGTTACCCCTCATGGAAGATTGTGTAGACAATCTGGGGTCTGCTAAATTTGTCAGAAAATTAGATTTACTGAAAGGTTACTGGCAGGTGCCGTTGACGGCTCGAGCGTCTGATATTTCTGCTTTTGTGACTCAGGATGACTTCATGCAATATTGCGTGATGGCTTTCGGCATGCGCAACGCGCCAGCTACGTTCCAGAGGCTCATTAATACTGTGCTTGCTGGTGTTCGAAACTGCAATGCATATCTGGACGATCTTGTGATCTATTCATCCAGCTGGTCTGCACATGTGGCAACGTTAAGAAAGGTGTTTGAACGCCTTCAGAGTGCTTCGCTGACGGTAAATCTTTCTAAATGTGAATTTGGTCAAGCTACAGTAACGTATCTGGGCAGAGAAGTGGGTCAAGGGCAGGTAAGACCTATAGAGGCCAAGGTAACCGCGATTGCAGAATTTCCAGTTCCGACCACGCGAAAAGAACTTCGCAGATTTCTGGGGATGGCCGGTTATTATCTGAACTTTTGTAAAAATTTCTCTACTGTGGCCAGTCCGTTGACCTCACTCCTCAGTCCGTCACGCACTTTTATTTGGAGTAATGACTGTCAAAATGCTTTTGATAATATCAAAGTTTCATTGTGCAGTACGCCTGTTCTGACAGCTCCTGACGTGGGAAAAGATTTCAAGCTGGAGATTGATGCAAGCTCGGTCGGTGCAGGTGCAGTGCTTGTACAAGAAGACGCCAATGGTATTGACCATCCTGTATGTTATTTCTCGCGCAAGTTTAATAAACATCAGTTGAACTATTCTACCATCGAGAAAGAAACGTTAGCTTTGCTGTTGGCCTTACAACACTTTAATGTTTATGTCAGTTCAAGTAATTTGCCTGTGGTTGTATTCACTGATCACAATTCTCTGGTGTTCTTAGCACGCATGAACAATCACAATCAGCGATTGATGCGCTGGTCCTTAATCGTGCAGGGTTACGATCTAGTGATTAAGCACAAGAAGGGGTCAGAAAACATAATTGCCGATGCTCTATCTAGAGTTTATTAAGCTGGGAGTAGAGCTTAAAGAAAAGAGTTTTTTTCTTTTCTTTTTTTTAGGGGGGGAGTGTTACGTTCCACGTATGTTTTTGTATTTTGTTTTTGTTTTTCTCTCCCTTTTTTTTGTTACCTATCTGTCGAGTTCTAGGTTGATCCTATTGGACGGTAAAGCAGTGATCATCCTGGTGACGTCATGACGCGCTGACGTCCTAACCAGCGTTTTGCCAATCTGTGGGTGGCTGATCATTTAAAAAGCGTTGGCGGCGTTCCACCTGCAGTGAGCGTTTGGGCTCGGACCTCACTCACGTTCGTCGAGCCAGAGCCAGCCATACTTTGTGTTTGCGAACTGTTCATTTAGTCCAGGGGTCACCATTCCTGCTCCTGAAGGGCCGGTGTCTCTGCAGAGTTTAGCTCCAACCCTAATCATACACACCTGAAGCAGCTAATTAAGGTCCTACTAAGCATACTAGAAACTTCCAGGAAGGCGTGCTGATGCAAGTTGGAGCTAAACTCTGCAGGACACCGGCCCTCCAGGAACAAGTTTGGGGACCCCTGATTTAGTCTGTGGTTTATTGAGACGGCACCTGTGAGTTGTTTCTGTGTAGTAGTTAATCTGATTGAGTTAGAGCGTGAAACAAGCTCTCGTGTTAAATGTTTGTGTCCATTTGGATTCTGGTGTGAAGTCACTGTCTGTCACCCATTTGGTTGACAGACAGTGAATCCTTTTGGTTGCGGACAGTCCAGTGCTAATGTCAACCTCACTGACAATTGTTAATTCCGTATAGTGCGTGACGGCTCGACTTGGTAGCTAGCAATTGATGTTAGTTAGTATGTGGGTGCTCGCCGCCATTGTATTGTTTTGTTTTTTTATTTAGTGGAGTTTAGTTAAGGCGCCGTGCCGAAGTTTTCGGTTTTGTTTCTACATTTTATTTTCGGTAGTTAGGTTAGGGGCGTGGGCGTTAGTCAGTGGGTTTTGTTATGATTGTTTATTTTGTTTGGCGACATCCTTGTTTTTTTTTCTTCTTTTTATTGAGTTCATGTTTTTTCTGTAGGCTACTGTCTACATTTCTCACCGTGTTAATAAACATCGGGTTATAATTGCATCCTTTGTTGTTTTGTTTGTTCTTCCCCACACTGCAACAAGTGCATCTCACCTAAATGTTGCGGTCATTCCAATTAACATCTTTAAGCTCGTAACAATCCATTTCACATCATTTTACGCTCTCCATCAAAGACATATCCACACACTAGAATGCTGCTCACAACCAAACAGATTCCTCATGATCTAAAGTTAACCCAGCCAGCGGAGAAAGTGAACAAACAAATCATTGATTCTCAAGCAACTCTTCCCCTCACTTTGCCCCTTTGAGGGCTGCAGTAATTGTGTATATGTGTGTTGATCATGAGAGAAACTGGCGGCCAAGGACCACCTGACCAACCATGTGACCCACCGCCACGGCTCCATGCATTCCAGCAGTCAGGTGATGCCTTTGAGAGGGACAACATTCCTTCATCAGACAAACAACTATGAAATTACATTCACATCACTACGTGTGTTGTGGCGGTGTCCATAATGTGTCCTGTGTCCGTCAATGAGAAAGAGAGAGTGTGGTTTCCTTGGAGGAGAGTAGTTTCTCCCTCTTGTTTGGTTCCAATAAACTTGCCATCCAACTCCTCCCACACTTCTTGTCTTTCAGTAAAGCAGCGTATGTGTGGGCTGCATTATTTTAATGCTGTCTGTAAGAGGAGCTGCTGCAGAGGTGTGATTACAGCTAAGAATCCCCATAGGGTGGCACGCAGCCCCCATAGAGTGACTAGGCTCAGTACAATTACCACTGCAAGGTTCCTGGGGGACGTTCGGTAAGCGTGTGCGTGAAAGTCTGTGTGTATCTGTGTTCTGTCTCATGTCAGGGTGCTCCTGGGGCAAGTTGTGTGCGTGTGTTGTCTGATATCAGAGAGCGTCCTGTCTTCTGGAGCGGGCAGCTGCTCTGGAGAACAGCGTGGCAGCTAAAAGGGCCATTAGTGGGATAGATGTGCTTACATAATACATTATCCATCTGCTCAAAAAGCAGGGCTTAACCAGAACACACCTATACCTCCCAGCACCACACAGTTCACCTTAGTGTACCACACACAGACACACTGAAAGGGGAAGACATGATACAAGTGGAGTTCATACTCTCTGTATTCGCTTTTTAGATCCAGTCAGAGCAGTCACCATATTTAATTTGACATGAACATGAGGCAGGGAGGAAATCGATAGCTCTGTTTTAAAACCTAGTGTGCTGACTAATTAGACAGCATTTTAAGGCATCATAGGCCCAACATGAAGGCAGTTATACTGCAAAATTATGCTTTCTTAGAGAGATTTTGACCAAAATAGGGTAAGGCAGCATCGCACGTACTGCGTCTTTCACAGAAGGCAAACCTAGAATAGGCAGTGGCAAGCTCAGTGAAAACGTTCACCCAAAATGGTGGACAAAATGACATTGCTATTTAATTAGAAATTTTATTTTATTTTATAGTTAAAAAAAACTATTTTATTCATAATTGTTAGAACATCATGCTGCTAGTCATCACAAAACTTTATCATTTTAAAGGCAGGGTAGGTGATTTGCTTCAAAAACATTTGTTGTTATGCTGGTTGAAAGTCTCTTTACATCCCGATAGCAATCACTAATTTAAATGGCTAAATGTACTTAAATGTATTTATATCGTCTGTAGAAGGTGTACGATCATAAACCTCGGTCCGAGGGATAAGATAGGACATCCTACCTGTCTGTCAACGTATGTTTTTACCCTCGCGCACCCCCTTTGTGTAAACATCATAGGTCATCAGCGCATTTCGTGCTATGCAGAGTTAGACAGACATCAGTCATGAGCACCGCAACCAAAACAGCAGCCACGTTTTACAGTTCCTTATGAGCTTATGATGCGTTCACGCCATAACTACTGTAATTTGGAAGAGATGGAAACCCGTGACGTTATTCTCTGAGTGGTTCGTGACTCGAATTTATGCGATTCAATGGCAACACTATCAACGCTGAAATTAATCTGCAGCAGTCAGGTGATACAGGTCAGTGCTCTTTAAGTTGTATATGTTCATTATTGTTAATGTTATGTGCTTTGAGACATGAGGTAGTTTAACGTCTCTCGTGAAACTTTTGTTTGCTCCCTGCTGTACGCATTCATGTGTTTTGAAGGAGGCGTGGCTTTGGAGATACTCTGAAGGGACAGTGGGATCTTATGCTTTCAAAGCTAGCTCGCTATTGCTAGCCTCTCCGAAAATGACCTACCCTACCTTTAAGCCTTGCCAATTTAAACATTCAAAGCGCAAGAAGACACGTAAGAAAACCACCGCTCGCTGTGTAAGAAGTTTTCTGTGCGCACAGTCGAAGAACGCACATAGAAAGCCGCATCTCAGACAGCATGTGAATACTAAACTGAGTTTGCTTTCAAGTCTTCTTGCGCTTAAATGGACAAATTCACACAAAAATTATGTCAACATGCCTGTCTTGGAGAGTATCCAAGAAAACATAGTTGAATATGTCTTAAATTAACAGAAACAGTCGAGTAAGACAACGCAGGTGTACAGTATCAGTATATTGGATCAGTGCATTAGTCTTAAAGTGACAGCAATTTAAATATTCCTGCTGCTGTCTGTGTTTTTAATGTAAATCAAACAACAAAAGACAAAGAAATCACTCACTGCTTGACTGAATAACTTTTTTAACTTTAATAAGGATAAATCATTATTTAATTATTTAATTCGAACTACTGTTAGACCCTGAAAAACTACCTGAAAAACTTGAAAAAACTGTTTATTTATTTGTATCTTTGCTCTATTATATTTATTTGTGCTATTGCTTTTAGTTTTAAAAATTGTTATTATTTTCTTTATTTTTATTTTGGGACTTTCAACAGACAATAATTTTTATACTGTATATTCTATCCACTAAACTTACCCATCACAGAAATTTAAACTTTCTGCATTTTTACATTTTCAAAAAGCATCATTTAGTATGATTTACAAGCTGTTTTCCTCATGGAGACCAAAAAATGTCCCCACAAGGACAAGGATTTCAGACATTGCCATCTTTGTGGGGAAATTTTGTCCCCATATTGTATGGAATGCCTGAACCACACACACACACACACATAAACAACACACACACACACTATTTAGTTAATGCTAACAAATAAAGAGATAAACTTCAGATCAGAAACATGCAAAAGAGAAACAAAGTGTGACAAAGGTGAACAGTATACATACACCTTTACAATCATTATCTCTCTCATTCAAGTCTGATGACATGCAGCAGGTGAGAATGCATGAGCACGTTCCCTAGTGACTGTGTCCATGGTGATCAGGGACGACGTGAAACGTGCGCTCCACTAAACCACGGTCTCTCCTTTCCATCCGCACTATACTCATCCTTCTACACCTCTCTGTTCCTCTCTTTTCATTTGTGTATATTTCGCTACTATTCTGCTGATTGGTTTGTGGAAGGCTGAGCTGATGAGAGTTTGAGCCAAACGGCTGTATTCGCCCACGGTCAGACAGCCAAGAGGAGCTCGGGGCAGCCTCCACCCACGCCAATGCCACTTCAGCCCCAGACACGCCACCCACAAGCACTCTCCAATCCAGCCAGAGCACAGCATGGGACCAATTAAAATGACATCAATCAGAAAAAGAGAGGGATAGAGAGAGAGATTGCAAATCTGCTTATAACTCAATGACAGTCAGTTCCATAACTTCAGATTGATCAGTGAGTGGCAGATGAGCCACACAACCTTCAACTTCATCACCCCAGATAAAGTTTAAAGAGTTTAGAGCTGAAGAAATAGACTGATAGCACCCTACAGAAAAGAGCATGCTGGTAAAAACTGGTTAGTGCTGGTTTGGTGCTAGTCTAGCTGGTGGGCCACCATAACCTGTTGAGCTAAGTCTTTCTGTTGAAACTGGTTGACCAAGGGAAGTTTGCTGCACTGTAAACCCTAATAAGTTGGCAAAACTAAAAAGAAACTGAGGTAATCAACTTCAGTTTTGATTTTGTACTATTCAAACATGTTAATTGCAATTTTGTCTAAGCTAACTCATACTATTTGAAGGTATAAACATCATATTAACTCAAATCTTTTGCAGTTAACTGTTAGCTTACTATAGCAGACTTGTATGTGCTAATGTAACTAGCAAACATACTATCACTATACTGCATGTACACAACATAAAGCAGTCTTGAAGATTTGCAGCCAATCCTTGACCTGATAACAGGCTCTACTCTTTACCACAATGGTAATCCAATTGCAAAACAAACAGAAACCCCTATAAATCAGAATATTAGACTCTAACCCATCTCTCCCTATATTAATATCATGCAAAAACACAAAATAACACTTAATTCAACATTTATTTTTCTTATTCAGTCTAATTCAAAACATGCTGGGAACTAGAAATCTGTTGCAACTCATTCAGTTTAAGTTAGTTAAAAAAATTGAGTTATTGAGTTCATGTATTTTTTTCTATTAAGTAAAATGAACTTTCAGTAATATCTGAGTAAAGTATATATATAGAAATATATATAGTACCTAGAAATACATAGCACGAAACATTGCATATTATAAAGCTATTAAGTGATTCAGCAAGTTTGAGTGATGTGCAATTTTTTTTTCTTTCCATTTTTTGGTTTAAGTAATATTTGAGTGAATTAACTCATTTCATTTAGTTAATTTCACTGTTCGGTTTTACAGTGTGGTTAAACTCATTCCGAAGTCTATACAACAGCCTACCAGCATCCAAAACACAACATACTGTATGTTGGTAATGTGTGTTAGAGACTCATGTGTGTTAGAGACTCAAGCTATTTAGGCTATTAGGTAACATGCATTTCATGTATGATTTATAGCAGTTATTAAGAGAAATACATGAGAACATGGTCATTTAGTGTTATTACAAATTGATCATTGCAAAATCTAATTTACATGAGACGGTGAACCAAATGTACAGTAATTAATCAACACAGAATGGAACTCAAACCCCAAATTGCAAAAGCTATAATCTGTCATAAAATCATCTGGACTCAGTCAGATTAACTGAAGAGAAACTGCTCTTCCTGCTTGTCGATGTGCATGTAACCTGTATTGAGTGTGAGTAGTTCACTCCAGTACTTTATGTTGCTTCATAAGAGCATATATAGTAAAAGACTGTGCTCATGAATAGGTTAACAGTGCATTTTTAATTATTTCCACTAAGTTCAGTGCACAACGTACAGCAAAAATAGACTCAGCGCTGCAACTGTACTCGCAGCTACTCTCCTGCTGTGTGAATACAGCAGCCTTTTAATATGGGCGGCAAAATAAATATGCTTAGAATTGCTTAGACCTTAAGTCATGTGTAATTTTCATAACCAGTGGTTGCAGCGCCAAAGAGCCAAAGAGCACATCCAATTAAATGAGTACAGAATGCACTACCATTCAAAAGTTTGGAGACAGTATGTTTTTGTTTTTTTGAAAAAGATTAATACTTTTATTGATTAAGAATGCCTTAAATTGATCAAAAGTGACAGTAAAGACTTGGTCTCAGTTTATATTAGGTGGCCTTAAAGGATTAGTCCACTTTCAAATAAAATTTTCCTGATAATTTTCTCACCCTCATGTCATCCAAGATGTCCATGTCCTTCTTTCTTCAGTCAAAAAGAAATTAAGGTTTTTGATGAAAACATTCCAGGATTATTCTCCTTATAGTGGACTTCAATGTTCTCCAAACGGTTGAAGGTCAAAATTACAAATTCAGTGCAGCTTCAAAGGGCTTTAAATGATACCAGACGAGGAATAAGGGTCTTATCTAGCAAAACAATCAGTCGTTTTCTTAAAAAAAAAAACTAAAAAAAAAAACTGTATAATGCTTTATAAATACAAATGATTGCATTGCAAGTGCTTCCACCATTCCGCTTTCCGTATTCTTCAAAAAGCTTACGCTGTATGTCCTACGCCTTCCTTATTCAACTTACAGAACGAACGCAGCGCCAGTTCCGTTTTTTTCGTAAGTTGAATAGGGAAGGCGTAGGACATACAGCGTAAGCTTTTTGAAGAATACGGAAAGCGGAAGCACTTGCAATGCGATCATTTGTGTTTATAAAGCATATACAGTTGTATTTTTTTTAAGAAAATGACTGATCGTTTCACTAGATAAGACCCTTATTCCTCGTCTGGTTTCGTTTCAAGCCCTTTGAAGCTGCACTGAAACTAATTTTGACCTGAAGTCCACTATAAGGAGAATAATCCTGGAATGGTTTTCATCAAAAACCTTACTTTCTTTTCGACCGAAGAAAGAAAGACATGAACATCTGGGATGACATGGGGGTGAGTAAATCATCAGGAAATTTTCATTCAGAAGTGAACTAATCCTTTAACTACTATGTACTTACATTTAGATTAATAATTTGATACAATGCATTTATTGTGTACATATATGTTCTACACTTTACTTATATTTTAAAAATACCTGCATGTAATTACCCTTACACCTTAACCCACCCTTAAACCTACCCATTCCACCAAAACTGTCCTTAACCTTACCCATATCCCACCTCAATAGCAGCAAAAGTGTTTTGCAATTCAATATGAACACAATAAGTATGCAAGTACATAGTAGTTAAGGCCACCTCATTTAAAGTGGGACCAAAGACTTTTATAATGTTATAAAAGATTTCCATTTAAAATAAAAATCTATCCATCTAGGAATCCTGAAAAAACAAATGTATCAGTTTTCACAAAAATATGAAGCAGTACAACTGTTATGTTATATATTATCATCATTGAAACTGACCGCAAACTTTTGAAAGGTGTACTTTCACTAAGATGGATGGATGGATGGGATGAATTGGATGGGATGGATAGATGAAAGATTCCTTCAGTCATGTAGTCGAATCACAAGAGTGTTGTCAAGCTGTCATGTCTGTCTCTGGTAAGCTTGGCAGGTGATATCACAGTCCTACAGTATTACTGAGCCACAGTGGCGTAGTGATCTGAGATGTTATCTAACTTGCCATCTGTCACATGACTCTCTATCTCTCTTGCTTTCTAAATCTAAATGAGTGCAGATTATTCCGTTGAAGGTCCTTGATCACATGAAGGGAAATACATTAAGATCACCAGTGAGTCCAACACTTAGAACAGACATTATGGAACACTTCACAAAATGCATATACTTAAGACTCTGAGTTTTCACAATGCCACACAAACCGAGACAAACATCTGTGCGAGGTTACGCTAACTAATGCGAAAACGCTTCACAACGGCAATGTCATTGTTCAGATTTTGACCTTGTCCACTCTTTCACCCTTCTCTCCATCTCGCTTTCTTTCTCCCCTGCTCTCAGACCTCTCACCCACTCTATCCATCTATAAGTGTGAGCGCACAGGCTCGTTTCCATGGCAACCCCTGCAATCTAAACCATCTCAGAGCCTGGGCCGCCCCGCTGAACAAACACACACAGCGACCGCAGAAGATCCCCTCTGCTCAACATACAGATAGACAGATTTGGAAGTTGTAGAGAGAAGGAGACAACCTGGAAGAAAACTAATAGACAGAGAACATTTAGTGCACTGAAGCCTCAGATACAGAAACTCATTAAGGAAAAGAGAGAAAAATATAAAAATAGCCGATTCCACCTCTCCTAGCAGCCCTGCATACATTTGCATGGTAAGCAGCCAATGGCTGACACTCACTGAGTGGTGAAGGCATGAACCCTGGGAGAAAGTTCAAGTGTAGGACGAACAGGAAGTGGATGGGGACAGCCAATCAGGAAGGAGATGGACAGAAATGGGGTTAAAGGGGTTTGTTAGAGGACAGCTGTAGCAATATTTGGTCTTTTTCTTATTGCTATGAACGCGCATCACTGTAGTGTGTGTGTTTTTATGTGTTTATTAAGTGTATTCCTGACTAGTGTTTTCAGAGTGTCCAGCCTTGGAGTTGGAAAAAGACTAGGGATACACAATATATAAGTAGCATATCGGTTATCTCAGATTTTTTAATTTATCAGTACCACTAGATATTGGACACATATTGGTCTATATTAGATATTTATTTGGGTCATTTCACCTTTCTTTTTTTTTACATTTAGATTACTACTGTCATCATCCAACATGACAGATCTGTGAAACATTTTTTTATGTGTTTGAAAGAAGTCCCTTATGTTCACCAAGACTGAATTTATTTGATCATAAAATACAGCAAAAACAGTGATATTGTGAAATAGAATTTTAAATTGTAATTTTTTAAATGTATTTTAAAAAGCAATGTATTTCCAACATCATTACTCCAGTTTTCAGTGTCACATGATCCTTCAGAAACCACTGTAATATACTGATTCAATGTTGAAAACAGTAGCGCTGTTTAATATTTTTGTGGAAAATTAAAAAATTTTCAGGATTGAACTAAGTTCAAAAGAACAGCATTTTTTGCTGTTATAAATGCCTTACTGTCACTTTTGTTCAATTTAAGGCATCTTTGCTGAAAAAATCTGGTAGCATTTTATTTTACAGTCCTGTTCCCCATGTACATGCTATGTACTTATAATAGTAATAACTGGGTAATAACTAGGTACTAACCCTGAAACTACCCATAAACCTAACCTTAACCCATGTTTTACCTTATATTACCAAGTATTTTCTTAGGTAAGTATAGTGCAAGTACACTTACTGTAAAATAAAGTGCAACCAAAAATCTTACTGACCCCAAACTTTCGAACAGTAGTGTATAAATATGTTTTAGGTAGCACTCTATTTTACAGTCCTGTTCCCCATGTACATACTATGTACTTATTATAGTAATGACATTAACTGGGAAATAACCAGCCCTGAATCTACCCCTAAGCCTAACCCTAACAAATGTAGCTACCTTATATTACCCACTATTTCTTAGATAAGTACACAATAAGTACACGTACCTATAAAATAAAGTGCAACCATTTTTTATATTTAAACTGCAATTAAACTTTTTCACATGCCGCCATTGTTTTGACTCACCTATAAGGTGTGTGTCTGTATCTGTTAATCCATGGCTCAGTCCCACCTGCTATTTTCAGACAGTAAATCCTGAACAACTGACATGCTGCACCCGACAAAAACATTTCCACTCCATAGGCGCACACACACACACACACACACACACTTCCTACTTATTCCTTTTTTCAACCTGTGTTGGTTATCCTTTAATATGGTTAAATGTATTGAATGGTGTGATGAGTCAGAATCCTGAGAAAGGAGGAATACATTTGGCTGATGAGAGGATCACTATAAATAGAGGAGGGTAAAGATAGAAGCACAGCGTCTGTCACCTCTCATCAGAAGGGTGAGCTGATAACGGCAAAAGGGACAAACTTACACAAAGCAGGTTGGAGTCATGATACTTTATTGCTCCCATTTTCTTTTCAATATCTCAAGATTTATGTGTATATAAATGCGCTCAGGCAGTGGAACAGACAGAAATATATTTCATTTATCAGAGTGAAACATCTTTGACCAGTGCAGCTTGGGAAGCCTCTGATATCATCAGTCTGTAAACAGCAATGAAAATTCACGCTCCGAATTGGTCTTAACACACAAAAGAGCCTAGTGGGACTTGGGTCAGGCAGGTAGGAGCGTGGGTAATTTTACAGAATACAAGGACGCTGCAGTGCCTGAGCTATTCTGGTCTGCGTAGCTTGAGGTGCCACTGAAAATAGCTCAACTGCCCTTCATATCTAAAGAGAGTCTCTTTCCTGTGTGTGTAAGACTCAATGATTGGATCTGTTTATGGAAACAAGACAACACTCTCCCAACTCTAGGTACCAAAAACTGCTCTCAACTGCTATTGGTGGCAGAAGAGATCAAAGGTCAAGAGGAGGGATTTGTAAAAAATTTTAAATAAAATTTGAGTTCTGACTCCTCCTAAAGATTCTGGTTCTTTAACATTCCATTATATTAATTATTATTTTGAATTTAAGTTAGAAATATTTGGAAAACAGAAATGCAATTGTGTTGCCAAATGCTGGGATCATTTCAAGTTTGTTCTTTGTTCAAATCAACAAAGAACATAAATGTGGTAACATACTTCATTCATTCCTTTATCCTTCTAAAACAACACTGATAAAACTCATAAACTGTATGTGAGTTTACACATCATAAAAGACACTGATTTAGGTCTCAAGAGCCTCAAGAACAACATAACACAGTTAAGGGTCGGTCACACCAGGACGATAACTATAACTAGTTATAACAAAGTTTTAATAATCGTCTTAATTAGAATAGGTAAGTCCACACCACAGCTGTAACAATAACGACACGCAGGAACAATAACATTGGAATCACTTTCAGACCAATTTTTTTCCAGCTGATGAATGATAAAAACATTGGCAGCTTATCAGAACTTAAAGAGATTGAGCATTTAAAGATTGCTTGACTGAGAAACCGCTCCAACTGGTTCACAAGTATTTGTGATTCATTAAAAAGAACCGTTCAGAAGAGTCATTTGCTTAAGAATTGAACTTCACTGGTCAAGCTTTTTGTTTTTGATTCACTAAAAGAACCAGTTCACAAGAGTCATACGCTTCAGAGTAAATCCTCACTGGTCGAGCTGTTTTTGATAAAGACCTTATGTAGCTCTGCCCTTTTCAGCACTGCGCTCGTTGTCTTTTGACTTCCGGTTTGTATTTCCACAGCGATCTTACGTATTTATGAATGAACTGCTCGTTTTAAAATCTTCTCAGCCTACTGACATTTGTTAAGACATCTGCATAAGGTCTATACTTAAAGAAACAGCTCATTAGGCATGTGACGGTATAAAATGTTCATGTTGCGATTAATTGCTGAAGCTTTTATCACGGTATACGGTATTATCACGATATTGAAATAAGTTGCAAAAAAAAGTGTTGTCATAGTATAACAGGTTTAAGAACTCTTTTTGTAATAACAAAAAGAACTCTGAATGTTTAAATACAATAATACAATACACCAAAAATATATAAAAGTAAAATTTTCAATTAGATTAAAGTGCAAAATATTTAAGATATAAAGAACAACAGATAACACTTTACAATAAGGTCTCATTATTTAATGCATTAACTAAGATTAAGCAATAGCTACATTTGGTACAGAAAGTATAATTTTTTGTTAATGTTAGTTAAGAAATACAACTGATCATTGGTAGTTTTATCTCAGGTCCATTAAATAAGTTATTTTGATTTTAGTAACAGTAACTAAGAAATTAACATTAACTAAGAATAATTAATGCTTTATAAGTATTTTTCATTGTCGGTTTGGTAATAATGAATTAACATGTTAACTAATGAAGCTGCATGTCTCAAAGTTTTACTGAACAATAACAAATAATCAGAACATTTGTAATCATGTTGTAGTCCAGACTAAAATATAAAACAATTTAAGTTTGAAAATAAATAGCCTATTAAGTCTTTAAGTATTAAGTATTAGGTGCTGTGATGAACAACATTGAGAATATAAAAATCTGAATGGCAGTTTGAAGCATTTAAAAAACTTCACTAGCGCAGTTGCTTTGTTTGCGGGGTTTACGGGTAACTGCTGCATTTCTGCTGTTCCATCAGCGCCCTCGGCTGTCAGAGATTGAACGTGCACTTGCATTCAGCGCGTCTTCTTCACTCGTTCCGCCATGTGCTTCTCATGCACATTGGGCTTGTTAACATCTGAGCGCGTGTCCCTTTGACGCAGCATACAGCGGTGTTGTGCCTTTTATACGGTCGATGGGGAAAGTATTCTTAAATGCATTGTAAAAATGTTAATAATTGGAAATAAATTATTATTTACGGTATTTTGAAGTGCTCACGATAACAATATCGTGCATATTCATTATCATGATATATTGCATTACCGAATATCGGCACATGTCTACGACTCATAGACATTAGCTTGGTGATCGGATTTCACTGGTCACGGTGTATGCTGCTGATTCGCAAAAAAAAAAAAAAAAAAAAGCCAGTTCACAAGAGCCATTTACTAAGCAAACATAATTGGTCACACTGTATGTTTTATGATGAATAGAAATGCAGGGTATTTTAGTAAGCAGTGCGAGAACCATTACTGGAAGCGAACGTCATGAAAATAATTTGCTTCTTTAATAGACCCTGTTCTTAAAGGGGTTAGTTCACCTAAGGAAAATTCTGTCATTAATTACTCACCCTCATGTCGTTCCAAACACATAAGGCCTTTGTTTATCTTCGAAACACAAATTAAGATATTTTTGATTAAATCTGTGAGCTTTTTAGCCTCCGATAGACTGCAACGTTATTACCACTTTCAAGGCCCAGAAAGGTAGTAAAGACATCGTTAAAATAGTCCACGTGATTCCAGTGGTTTAATCAAATGTTATGAAGCGACGAGAATACTTTTTGTGTGCAAAAAACAAACAATAATACAATAAAAAATAGACTAGAAATTGTTGAATAAAGTCTTTTTTTTTTATTGTGCAAAATAAGTATTCTCAACGCTTCATAACATTAAGGTTGAACCACTGTAGTCATGTGGACTATTTTAACAATGTCTTTACTACCTTTCTGGGCCTTGAAAGTGGTAATAATGTTGCAGGTTAGAAAGCTGTCGGATTTCATCAAAAATAATCTTAATTTGTGTTCCAAAGATGAACATGTCGGGTTAAAAACGACATGAGGGTGAGTAATTAATTAAATATGTATATTTTTTTAGAGTGAACTAACCCTTTAATTAGAACTTGCTATT
Source organism: Anabarilius grahami (assembly GCA_003731715.1). NCBI lineage: Eukaryota > Metazoa > Chordata > Actinopteri > Cypriniformes > Xenocyprididae > Anabarilius > Anabarilius grahami. The sequence continues at coordinate 2,952,116 of RJVU01067793.1, read as the reverse complement.
GGTTCTCAACCCTAGTCATGATCTAAAAGGGAGCTTTTTGATACATTCTTGAGAGTGACATCTATTGATATTTTATCAGTCTCTACTAATATACTGCACTGGCCTGATCTTTTTTTTGTTGTTGGGATTCTCTTGCCCATGTCAAATCACCCCAACCAGGCAGGTCAGAACAAGCAGAGTGCATTGAATCAATATGAAAGATCAACCAGAGATCAATAGATGTGTGTACATACAATGCAGAACAAGGCTTTGTTCAGACCACTGGATATAACCTGGAGGGATGCTGATCTCTCATTTATGCCCAGAGCAAAGTCACACATTAGCACTAACTGACTGTTTGCACGGAGACGCTAGAATTAAGTGATCTCCAGCCAAGCTCATCCTCAGTTTACCGACACCTCTGAAAAGAGGCCTGTGATTAACGCAACATCCAGACAACACAACTATTATTTAGACACAGAGCTTGTTCGCGTGCGTTTTATTGTCTGTTGCGACTGTATGTGGATGTGCCTTTGTGTGGGCGCTGTGTAGTTGTTTGTTGGCCCTTACATCTGTGCGTAAACGTACACATTTGCAGGCCTATTATCACAGCTCAGTGATGAATTAGCCTAGTGTCCTAGTGTATTGAAACACCAATAATCTGTAAAATGAAAAAAACAATTAATGCTTTAATAGATCTAATTCAATCTAAAACAAATATTTGGTCATCATTTACTCACTCTGTATGACTGGTTCAGATTGTTCTTTTTTTAAGTAAATTTAGCAACTATTATTCTTTGTCATGAAAGTGTCATTAAAGAGAGTGTTAAACCAAAA
>RJVU01067793.1:2928587-2951270 GCA_003731715.1 Anabarilius grahami | reverse complement strand
AAAAAAAAAATTATCCCATAATTTACTCACCCTCAAGCCATCTTATCTGTTTATGTCTTTCTTATTTTAACCAAACACAATCAGAGTTATATTTAAAAAATATCATGGCTCTTCCCAGCTTTATAATGGGAGTAATCCATATGGCTTCTGGGGGTTAATAAAGGCCTTCTGAAGTGAAGCTATGCGTTTTAGTAAGAAAAAAAATCTATATTTATAATTTAATAAACTATAATAACTGCCTCCGGTAACAACCATATGCGAGTCTAGTTCCGATCGAACAGTGACATCTAACCCGACGCAAGACGTATTGACAAACGTGAAAGAGCAGAGGATAGAGCAAAACAAAACACCGGTCACAAATCAGAATTCTAAAATGAGAATTTTTAAAGAGAAATGTCAGAGGAGCTTGAGTTTGTTGCCCAGCCCTATTTGTTTGAACCACGAGAGGTGTCTACTCTCACCTAAGCTTACGCTATGCATTAATTTAACTCCGATTGTGTTTGGCTGAAAGAAAAAAGTCATATAGGATGGCTTGAAGGTGAGTAAATTATGGGATAATTTCATTTTTGGGTGAAATATCCCTTTAAGCTCCAAAGAAAATGACAAGAAAAAACATCACAACAGTATCCTATATGACTCTTTCGCTTTGTTCAAAGTTTTCGGAAACCTTACAATGCAGCAGATTTGTGAGCTGAAAAAAAAAAAAACAGACTGTAAGAGATGGTCCACTCTTACATATATGAATGGGAAAAAATAGTCTTGACCATAAGTTAAACAAAAGAGCTCAAACTTTCTGGATACAGGCATTGCAATGTTCAATATGGTGGCTGTAGCTAAAGCAGCACAGATTATGATACCATTATTTGACGTCAAACCTTGTGCAACATGGACTGAAGTGCCAAGTTGGAATATACACATGTCAGAATGAGATTCGATAGCTGCAGTTGCTAAATAGGTAAAAAACAGTCATATGGTTTTCGAACGACATAAGTAAAGGATGAAAGAATTTTCCTTTTTGAGTGAACTATCCTTTTAAAACACAGAGACGACACTACATTATCTGAATTTTGATTGAATTGTTATTCAATGAAGATTATCTGTCATGATCATCTCCATTAATGCATCCAGTCAGTTATAACCTGAGTAGGGAATTAAACAAAGCTATTCCTGAATCACAGTCCAGCATTTCTGCTTTGAGTCTGCATCATTAGTTTACCTCAGCTTAAGAAAGGTATCTCCCAGCACCAGCCTCAGGTCTGTGAGTGGGCTCTTAGAACATATGCTCGACACACACCCAGGAAAGAACAGCTTCAGCCCCCGCACACACACACAGAAGAGTTAAAGAGTGGGATTTCCCTAATGGACACTGCTGCTTTCCACACACACACACTTCCTCTCATTTATAAGTATCTTGGCACAGGCCTTTCTCTTGATGCACTAATGATGCATCACAAAACCAAGAGGATTTCATGAATCTATCAAACGCCCACCATCAGGACAGACAAACCAGTTCTCAGATCATTACTATTCAGTTGTCAGTGACTGCACAAAACAAATGTTCATATTTTTTTTTCGTTACAGTATTTGTCTTTGGATGCAAATTTCCTTTTAAACTGAGTAAATACTTTGTGTCATATTAAAGCTGCAGTTCGTAACTTTTTTTGGTTAAAAATGATCCAAAATCAATTTTTGAGCAAGTACATAACCAGCCATTGTTCAAACTATCTACTTACCTTGGCCCGATTCACAATGGTAAGCTTGTAATAATGTTTTCTAATTAGACTGGTAGGTTTCCGTGGGATATTTGAGCATGCAGCCATTCGTCTTTGCGTCATTGTGTCACATCTGTTTACATAAAGGAGTCCTAACTAGTAGGCTACATCATGTGAGGATGCTGAAGATGGCAGATCATTTATAGCCTTTTCTCACAGCAGCTGGAATTAAATTTATAATTTTGATGGCGGATTGTAATCCAGAATGGTCCAAATGACAATCATCTGACAACTGGAGATTCACCCGTAGTCAAAAGCAAAAGACTTCGGACTGCGGAGTGGCTAGTACATAAAGGAAAATCTACAGGTAACGCTAATTCCCACTAAATACACATAGTCATGCAATGCTGATGTTGCTAACATTAACAATTTGAGAACAAAGTATAACAATAATAATAATTTGAATGGTTTGACGTAATCCGAGCTAAGCGATTGTTAGATTTAATCACTATTGGTAGCGCAATTTATTGTAATGCTTTTTTTCTCGGTTGATCAGAACAAAAGTGACAGATTTGTTACTTAATTGTTCAGATGACATTTTACGTTGATATCTTATTTTGGTCTTACTTCCAATATGTAGAATCTGTGATTCCGAAGTACAGTATCCACCGGTGCGGTGACTGACAGCAAACATTAGATTCATCCACGCTGAGGAGTCGTGCCGATGTACAACCCACGTAAAAATTACAATTCCGCAAATAACTGCAATTGCAGGTTTCAAACAGAGATGGCGACAAAGAGGCAAAACTTATGGACTGCAGCTAATTAATTTTAATTAATTCTTAATTAAAATTAATTCTAATTTGTTTTACTTTGATAAAAATGGCAAGTGTAAGATTATATTTAGTTTAATATAAAATATACTAAATATTCAAACATTTTATATATTATATAATTTTATACATTAAAGGTGAAGCATGTTAATTTTAGTGGCATCTAGCGTTGAGGTTGCGAATTGCAATATAGAGAAGCTACGGTGGCCAACACAGGACAAAGATGTCATCGTCTGAGACAGAAGAGAGTAGCCAGTCAAGCAAACGCACTTTGTAGAGCAGTTTGTCCGTTTAGGGCTACTGTAGAAAAATGCCGGCACAAAATAGCGACTTGACATGGAGGGGGGACCCGCAGTTTATGTACATAGAAATGGCTCATTCTGAGGTAATAAAAACATAATGGTTCATTATGTAAGGTCTTTATAAACCACTGAGAACATAGTTATGTACATAATATCGCATTTCTGTCAATAGATCCTGCTAAAATTTACACATTGCACCGTTAACTTAAACGTATATTGCACTACCTTTCAGACCTTTTATGCTCACTAAGGCTGCATTAATTTATTTAGTAATATTGTGAAATATTAATGCAATTTAAAATTAAGTTGAATTAAATTAAAGTAATTGTTTAATAAATTTTAAAATATAATTTATACAAGTAATAATTTTTTTCAGCAAAGCTGAATTTTCAGAGACCATTACTCCAGTCTTCAGTGTCACATGATCCTTCAGAAATCATTCTAATATCTTATTATTATCAATTTAAAAACATTTAAAAACATTTATTATTATCAATTTAAAAACAGTGCTGCTTAATATTTTTGTTTAAACTGAAAAACTTTTTTTTCAAGGGTTTCTGATGACATTATAAATGTCTTTACTGTCACTTTTGATCAATTGAATGTGTCCTCCTTGAATAAAAGGATTAATTTCCTTCGAACGACCCCAAACTTAGAATGTTAGTATATTATTTAGCAAAAAAAAATAATTGTCAGCAATTTCCTTGAGTGCCTGACGTCACACCTATAGTACTGTGTCTGTCTTTGTAACAGTTTGCATCTTGTGCTAATTTGCCGTGGACTCAAGAGTCTCACCTTCACTGGAGGATCCAGACAGATCGATGATGACGTACACTTTGCCCTCAGGCTCCAAGTCGATCTGTACAGAGGAAACATAGAAAACAAACCAATCAGAGGAGAGCATCTCAGCACAAAAGCGAGACAAAGCCATCCAGAAACATATTATTCACTGATTTTGTGAACACGCTCCATAAAACATCTCATTCAACATCACCTTTACTTTTATCAGCAGATGCCAAAGTTCACGATCCCAGTAATAGATTCCCTCTGTGAATCTCGCTCTACAGGGATGGGCCCCTCACACATGTGCTCACTAACTTCCTGCTCTCTGCCTCTTTTTGTTGTCTCTAAGGATGGAGGGTGGCAGAGAGTTGGCAGGGAAACTGCTTCGGTTTTATAATTCCTTTTCAAACAATTTCCTGCCAGTGAAGCACATCCCCGAGCGACCCACGCAGACCCCACATGGGCCCGACGCCTAGCCGAGATTCGACGCCCACTCGCCATCGACTCCGCGTGGGGGGAGAGGAGCTGGGAGAGGCACCAGATCCACAATGTCAGGAAACCACTGCTTAATCTTATTATGCAGAGAGAGAGCGAGAATTCGGGCCCCGCGGTGCATGTGTGGAGGTGGATGGAGGTGTCGGAGAGAGAGATATCGAGCTGCATTCATAGAGCGTCTCAAAATAGGAGGCCTGTTTTATTTTTCTCTTCACAGCGATCTAGATCATCAGGGACATGGCGGACCCGGTGCCAGATCAGCACTCCCGGTCTTAGCCTCTTCCTGAATACAGGAATTAGGACATGAAGAACGGCACAAGCTCATCTGATGGGCTCTGCAGCACAAGAGAATTGGTTTGCCCAGATCTCAGTCACAGTTTGTGCTGCGGAGGTTGCTGTTCTGTTGTTTTGCCCCAAGTTTAACCTGCTCCCTCAGCTAAAGGGGAAAAACCTGATTTATTCCTTTAATTCCTAATGAAATCAAGTTTTGCTGCACTTTCTAAACTGAACCTGTCGCACTCTCAAAACTGCCCTCTCGAACATATCAGACCATCTACCTGCCATCATCTGATGAAATTACATTTATCAACAATCACTTTTAAGGGCTAGTTCAACCAAAAATAAAAATCAGTCATCATTGACTCACCCTCAAAACACAAACTCAAGTCATCTTTTTAAGAGATAAAATAACTTTATATGGCGAACTGATTTAATTTAGGTTTTTATTTACATCTAAACAATAATTGACACACATGCATAGAGCACATGAAATATGGTAAACAAGGAAGCTCGTGTGTGCGTCTGTTAATAAAAGCGTAAATTAAATCTGTTCATCATATAAAGCGATTATATTTCTTCACAAGACTTAATTAAGTTGTTCAATTCATATTGATTAAATCATTCAATAGTGATTCATTTTACGTTTTTGTTTCCAAGACTTTCAATGGAGGGACAGAAACCTCTCAGGCTTCATTAAAAAAATTGGAGATTAACCAAAGTCTCATGGGTTTAACTTTAAAACGACACGAGGGTAAGTAACTGACAACAGAATTTTCATTTTTGAGTGAACTAACCCTTTAAATCACTGTAAGACGAAAGTTATGACTGCAGAACCACTGATGATGTCATCTGAAATGCTAACAGGGTGATGACATGTCTGTTATTCAGTCACGTGGCCCCTCCCCCACCCCCTCTCTTCCTGTGATGTCATGAGATTCCATTCAACAGCAGCCTCCTTGAGTGTGTTTGTCTCAGAGGTGCAACGGCCACTAAATTTAGCAGAGGAAGGAAAGGCCACTGCATGTGTGTGTGTATGAACGTGCAAGGATAGAGCGGTGTAGTCTCCCTGATGACACTCTCCAGGAAACCAGTATCATGCTTTGCTAAACAATGTTGGCAAAGCAGCTTAGCTGGTTGTGTGTGTGAGTTTGTGAGCCTGTCCAGTCGTCGCTGCCTTGAAAGCTCTTTCCAAAGCTGCTGTCATACGGGCTCCAGGACAGCCTGCAGACGGCAGTCTAGTTAAAGTCATCAGAAGGCGCACATTTGCTTTAAAAGGATTTTTGTCTAGTTTTCCAGCAAAAATGTCTAAACATCCTTAAAATAAATCTTTTATTACCTTTTATCCTAAACTTTATTTTTCTTGCTCCATTTGCAAATAATTATTTTTCTTCTTTCTTGATTTTTTTTTCAATATTAAATCAATATTTTTGTCTTTTTCTCCAGAAAAAAAGGAAAAATTAAACAAAATTTGAAGCCAAGATTTACTTGAGTTTTTTATTTTTACCACACTGTCATTTAAAAAAAAAAAAAAAAAAAATCTAATAAAATTTAATTTGGTTTATGCTTAAAAACAACAACAACAAAAAACTATTTGCCATTAAAATAACAAACAAAAAGTGGAAAAAATAAAAGATAAATTCTCTTAATGAATTTTTTATTTATTTTATAGACGTTTAAAAAATAATAATTTTAACTGTGGAACAAGACAAAACATTGATTAAGAAAATTATTTTTGGCTTCATCAGCAGAGATAAAGGGGAGCTAATGAGCATCAACTCAATCCTAAAATGACAAATGCAACACAATTTTGTTGTCTTTACTTAAATGCGCAAACGAAGGCAAGCAAAGTCTATGTCACGTACATCATTTGGGACAAGGCCAAATATGACAAGAGAAGAACTCATGTGAAAGAAACACCCTGTGGCATGATACCAGTCTCTCTTATATGGCTCAAAAGATGCTGCTATTGAATATGTTTCTTAAAATGGTCTTAAAATGGTGCATTAACTGCATTTAAATGTCATCAGAATTGTAAAAATACAATGAGGCCCAAACTTTAGAGATCACTAGCGAAAATGCAGTTATAAAATATATATTACAATTATATCACTGAAAATGGCATTATCGGCATCACAACAAATAAAAGGTAAATGTATTATTTACTAAGTGACCCAGAAATAGAGCAGAATCTTACATTTTTCTTAATCATTTCAAGTCATTTGAAAAGTCATTTCAACATTCTTTTTTTATATTCTTCATTTCTAAGTTTAAATTAGATGAATCCAAAATTGTTAATGTGGTCTCAGACTTTAGCACCCCACAATGCATTACTTTAAAATCTCTTGCTAACTGGCAGTGGACAAACTGATGTAGTTAATCTGTCTGTTGCATGTGATGTCAAAAGGCTGTCAAATGTGTACATGCCAATATTACACTGATAACAAGAGAAGTTTTATAAAGCTTTTAAGTTTTATAATTTTATAAGCTTTTATAAAATTAACAAGTGGGAGAAAGAAAAAAAAAAACACGGCTGAGGAAAACCAGACAGCACTATAAGCACACAATACAGACAGATGTACAACAGTCTGTCAATCAATACTGATTTGTCCCTTTTGAATAATGTACAGCAGCACTGCTGCAGAGTGTTAGATTACATTACTTGCAAAGAGAAACTGTTTCTTCCTGCCTTTATCTTTTTCTGTGCTGTTTCTTTCTTCCTTCTTTTGTGGCATCTCTGAGGCTTGCTCTCTCTTTCACTCCTTTTTCATACATAAATCTCATACGTACCACTATAACTGACTGTTCGCACCTACACAGAATTTATCAATTCTAAAAAGACTAATATTAAATAAAAAAATTTCATATTCATTTTTAAAAAACATTACAATATTAAACATGTCACAATAATTAAGTATATTAATAATATTATTATCCATTTTTTTTAAGAAAGCTTAAACTTTCCCGAACCTACTGTACGTCTCCATGGAAAAATGCTTAGCACTGCTCAACAGTGAACAGTCTAAAAACAAGCTGAGGTTTCTAAAACATCAGGTATCAGAAAAAAAAATTCTACCATCATTTACTCACTGTCATGTTGATCCAAACCCATTTGAAAATAATGATAAAATAATTTGATAAATGTTGTTGTCCATTCAAAGTGGGAAATTCACAAAAAAATTATTAATTTTCACTGTATTCATTGTTTTCACACACACAGAGTAATCTTCATTAATCATTACAAAAATAGTGCTTTAATAATTATAAATTACATACTTAAGCTCACTATAGGTCAATAGTTTGTACTGTTGTTTCTGATTGGAGTATCATTTGCAATGCTACATGGGATGTGTAGTTCAGTGCCTCTTAATTTAGTACACAGTCTCAAACTTTTGCTCAAGTCACTGTAGCACTCCATGCACAAAATCAATTAAAACAGTGGATGTTACAGGGGGTCAAACTAAAGTCATCATACAGATATCATGAGGATGTAACGGGAAAGGAACAGAGAGAAAAATCAGAGAGAGAGAAAGGGGAGAAAGGGAGGATAAAACCCAGAGATAAGCCATGGGACATAATCAGCTCCTCTTATGCAACACCCTGCAGCTCAACCTCGTCCACACCCACAGCTCAAGAGGCTCACTGTCTCACTGTCCCTGCCCTTACAAAAGAGATATCACATATGAGATCGCTTTAATATCTCAACTGTTTCTCCTAGACAGAAATGACATGACATGGAGAACAAATAGACACTGTGAAGAGTCTCCAGCCTCACAGATTTTCTAAGACCCAGATTTGCCAAGATACCAAAGTCTACTAATTTTTATATAACCTCAAAACATTTCTCAAATTCGTACAAGACCAAATTATTTGAGAAATACTATTCACAACAATTACATCGATCAGTTGTCTTACTAAATGTAAACAATTGTCTCATTTGTGTCTAGTGTGTTTTAACACATATATACTGTTCAAAGGTACAACAAGAAGTTTCTAGAATGCATCTGGGATGTTAGTGGAACATCTTCAATAGTTAATGTGATGACCTACACCTGTGGTTAGTCTGCTAAGACACCTGTGAGAACTTGAGGAGAACGGACTTCATACATCCACTAAAAATCACCTCAGGACCAGTTCTACACATGCGGATATGCCAGTGTGGTGTGTATGCGGAAAGGCTATCAAGTACAACACAAAGAAAACAAACTCTTGCTCTGGTTACTGTCCTCCAGAGCCTGAACGTGCACCCCTCATTGGCCTTAACTCGCCCTCTCTCTGTTCTAATCACCGCTGTGCAAACAGATACCCACAAGCCACAGAGAACACATGCCGCTCACGCTCTTCCGAATGCGCGTCTCTATGGAAAAATGCTTAGCACCGCTCAGCAGTCTAAAAACAAGCTGAGGTTTTTGAAACAACAGGATTTTTTTATTTTTTTTTTATTTCACTATTAAATTCCAATTCACACCAAGAACGATGACTTTAAAGATAACTATATAATGACAACTATATTAGCATCAACACAAGATAATGTCCTGTTTATTATAAGCATGCGCTGCCGTTAAAGATGCAATAGGTGATTCTCTACAGAATTTTTTGTTATACTTGTTGAAAGTCTCCTCATATCCTGATAGCAATCACTATGTTTAACAGTCTAAATGTTTTTTTTATAAATATATATAATCTGTGGAAGGTATAGGACCATAAAATGTTCATCCAATTAATATATTCGGTCCGAATGAAACAATACAATTTCCTACCTGCCTGTCAACATGTTTTTACATAAACTCACGTACCCTGTTTGCGCAGACATCGCACGTCATCAGCACGTTTCAGTACCTAGTCGGTACTGAAATTTAAAAAATGTGACGCTTTGAGTGCTGTTGAGTGGATTCGTAAACACCTCTGATTGGCCATTGTGTTCACGGCTCATCAGACATGTCTGTGATTGGCTTCAATGATCAGCGCTGTAAAAACGTTGTGAATAATCATCAATGAAGCTCTTCACCAAGCGCTTACACAGATACACAGGAGTGTTTGAAAGCAGGCGTCTATCTACACAACGGTCAATCAGAGGTTTACGAATCCGCTCAACAGCGCTCAAAGCGTCACATTTATAAAATTTCAGTACCTATAGGTACCGAAGTCGGTACTTTTGACAACTCTACTTTTAGACATGAGGTAGTTTAATGCTGTCTCTTGTGACGCTTTGCAGAGAGCAGCTGTGTGTGTGTTCATGTGTTTTGGAGGAGCCGCGGCTTTGGATGGCGATTTGCAGGGAGGGTGGGATCTTATGCTCTCAATGCTAGTAGGCTAACGTTAGCATTTCCCAGATCACCTACTGCACCTTTAAGTCATCTGCCGCTTTATTTGCTCAAGGTCTTTTAAGCAAGATGGATTCTGATTGGCTGTCAATGTTTTTATCATTCATCAGCTGAGAAAAAAATGGTTCTGAAATGACTGTAATGATATTGCTCCTCTGTGTTGTTATCATTATAGTTGTGGACTATTCTCATAGAATTAGAATGATTATTAAAACCTTATTGTAGTTATCATCATTGGTGCCAACGGGTCTTTACTCACCCTCAGGTTGTTCCAAATCTGTATGACGGGGAAAAAAATCTGTAGAAAATAATTAAATTTCACTGCATCGGCAAAAAAACACTGAGAATTTAAAAAAAGATCTTTTATGTTTCACAGAAGTCAGGTTTGGAATGACATGAGAGTGAGTAAATGATGTCGGAATTTTTATTTCTGGGTAAAACAATCCTTTAATATAAACATGAAGTTTGAATTAGTTTGTATGATGCACTGGGAAGACAGTTTATGCTAAACTTCTACCTTGTACATTCAGTATATGTGGAGGTGGTTGCGATTTATGGATCTGTGTCTCAGTACTAAATATAAAGAGTGATGCGTCAATCCCGACTATACAAAAAAAGCAGCCTGTTTCTTTAAAAATGAAATATGAAAAGAGTAGGCTGTGGTCAAGAAGTTCATCACATTAAGCTGTTAGTCCTATTAGGACTGTTGATTTGACTAGGAGAGCCCAGTGTAGAGATGCGAGAGAGAGAGAGAGAGAGAGAGAGAGAGAGAGAGACGTAAAGACTGTGTGCGACTGAAGACAGCCTCCTAACTGTGCACATGGGAAATCAAAAGTAGGTCCAAGAAGTTTTAAACACATGTGCCACTGATTTCTAAATGAATCTCTGCTATGATTAAACATAGAGGAATACTTTCTTTCCACTCCTCCTCAATTTCGCCCTCTCCTCCTTTATACTCTCCTCATCCATTTCTTACCCTCTCTCTAAGACAGTTTGAGCTCGGCAACAGTCCTCCTACGTCCATCTGTCAACAGCAGAGCCTCAGCATGACGGCTGGGCGGCACGCACGGCTCCCATTCACACTCAAAATCACACACAAATGTGGCCATACGAGCACATTCGGCTCCGTGAACGCACCGGCTCTGAGTGAAACCTTCAGAGCTCCATGAATTACTAATAAGACACCACACCAGGGCTAATTGTGCATAATTCATGATACAGACTAATAATGAGAGCCTTTGAAGGTCTGATTGGAATTCAGTTTGAATAAACACTAGGTCCTGAGAGGGCTTCGCGGCTTTAATTTAGTAAATAGCACAAAAAGAGACCAGACAAAATGAAAACAGCCATCTGGAGATGAAACACTCATGTAACTGAGAGCACAGGAACAGACTACAAGCCTTTGTGTCTAAAACATCATGGGGTGTGAATTACTTTGATTTAATCTCATAAAACGAGCACGCACACACATGTACACTGATGGTTGTGGTGCACTGGTATGTGTGTGTGTGTGTGTGTGTGTGTGTGTGTGTGTGTGTGTGTGTGAACATACAGAGTGTGAACAGGGTGCTGAGAGGATTCGAGTCTGTTGCCGGCTCCTGCAGTGAAGATGACTGCAGATATGATGATGGTGATGATGAGAGATTCTGGCCTCTCTGTGGGCCATATGAACACTTCTTTGGGAAAAGAAGTCATTTTTTCAGTAAAAATGTGTAATAATACATTTCATTTGTAACATTAACAAGCATATTTTGCATCTACAGTGCCTAAAGAAATACATTTTGAAATATATACACAATTCAAAATAACTGTTTTCTATTCTAATATATATAAAATATAATTTATTCCTGTGATGCCAAAGCTGAATTGTCAGCAGCCATTGTTCCAGTCTTCAGTGTCACATGATCCTGCAGATATCATTATAATATGCCGATTTGCTGCACAAGAAACATTTCTTATTATTATCAATGTTGAAATCGGTTGTGCTGCTTAATATTTTTGTGGAAACCGTTAAATGTTTTTCAGGATTCTTTGATGAATAAGAAGTTCAAAAGAACAGCATTTATTCGAAATTGACCTCTTTAGTAACATTATTGTTTTAGTAACAATGTATTTAAAGGAACACTCCACTTTTTTTGAAAATAGGCTCATTTTCCAACTCCCCTAGAGTTAAACAGTTGAGTTTTACCGTTTTCGAATCCATTCAGCCGATCTCTGGGTCTGGGGGTACCACTTTTAGCATAGCTTATCATAGTTCATTGAATCTGATTAGACCATTAGCATCTCGCTCAAAAATGACCAAAGAGTTTCGATATTTTTCCTATTTAAAACAAACTAAATTAAATTACATTTCAAATATTTTTTTCCAAAGATGGTTACGGTCATTTTATGTAGTTTATCACGCTGATGTAAGTTCAAGTTTTCGTTTTTTAACTAAATTTGGTTTTAGTTAGTTATTTAATTTATTTAATGCTATAAAACGGGGTGTGACATCATGATTGACAGCTTCTCTGAGTGAAGTAGTCACTGAGGAACCAACTGACATATTTTAGGATTTTTGGGAGGAAATAGGAGCTATAACTTTAACTTCTACATTTTCATAACTGTTTATTTCACACCAACATTAATGAGTTGTTCTGCAGTAAACCGTACTAAACGATTCTGCAGGAGTGTGGGCGGGGCATTGATAGCGGCTCTACTTCTCTCTCACTACTGCGCAGACTAAGGTCCCGAATCAACAAGATGTCAGCGCCATATTGGGATATTGGCAGCTTCACTTTTCTACAATGGAAGAGAGTGGAGGTGCGTCATCCATACTTTTTTTTTTTTTTTTTTTTTTTTTTTTTTTTTTTTTTTTTTTTATGGTATTTACTGTCACGTTTGATCAATTTAATGTGTCCTTGCTGAATAAAAGTATTAATTTCTTTAAAAAAGAAAAAAAGAAAAAAGATAAATGATGATGCCCAAAAAGTCAAAACGCAAAACTATGCCAACACTGGAACTGAGAGAAATGGCTTCAAAGTTCTAAGATTAATATGAAATCTATCACATTGTAATAGGTCCCTTTTTCCATTCACTAATTAATATGAACTTAACCCTCAATCCACACCAAAGATCAACAAGTCAGAAGTTTAAAACCCATTAGCACTAGCTACAAAGAGACGATATTCACATATGTGCTGTATTTTGCTCTGGAGCTGAGAGTATAAGTATGTGTGAGTGTGTGAATAACTGGGTCATGTAGATAGCGGTGCAGATCAGGCATATTTGCCAGAGTATCTCATATGTCACCTGTATTGTTCCCTTTCACTGTAAGCATGCTCAATGTGCCCCAGGCGAGAGCTCAACGCAGCATGTGAAAGCTAGACAACCGGCGGTGACACACAAAACTGCAAAGCACTCACACAAACCAAACTACACAAGAGGAATGAATGAGAACAGACACAACAAACATATAAAGACATTTCACCGGTCTCTCATCGAGTCATTTCATGAAATTAATTAGTGATGCTGGATGGACTGATCCTGCTTACCCACAATTCACCCTTCCCCCATCAAATCCCGAGATTTGAGAACTGATGAAAAACACTGTGATGACGTGAGAAGGTTTATGTCTGTGCAAGTCGACGTGTTGCCACCTTAGTCTAGAAGCTAGATACAAGATTCCTTAGAAATCCCTGATGGGTGAAGGAACTTAATCAACACCGGTACGCTTTGGCTTGGCAAAAGGGTGATGTGGGTTCCTGTGGCAACGGTATGCCAAGGAGAGGGAGGAGTTTGTGTTTTAGCCTCAGCCTGGCCTATTTGCGCAAATGGCCAGGGAGAAGTGAGGGCAGATGATGTCAATGTCCAGTAACCAGGAAGAACTGTATAGCTAACACCAACATTTAAGAAGACACAATGGAAAGAGAGCTGCTGGGCATAAACCTGTAAAATACTGAGTGCAATCAATAACTGTAATGTAAGCTGTAATGCAGTGGAAAGACATTAAGGAAACTGCAGGCCTTTAAAGCTCATTATCTGTGGCTAAAGCAACACTCCTAGTGAAATGTGTTTTAAGCATTTGGAGCTGGTTTGTAATGGCCTGGACTAGCATGAATATCTATGAAATTAGCAAGGATAGTTCGGACAACAAAATGGAAGGGAAGGAAACCCAGTAGAGAGAAAATGAAGGAAGCAGAGGGACAGCAGGAGGAGGACAATATGAGGAAGGAGAATGAATGAACCCGAAAATGACAAGAGCGAACGAATGGCTACAAGATCAGCAGAAGTTCTCCCTGCCACGAGCGGTCCCCTCTTTCTCAGGTGACCCCTCAGTAAAAGGCTGGTAACTGAAGGCAGAGATTTCCCTATAGATAAGGGCCACTTTCACTGGTGATAATGGGATTGTTGCTAACTTGAGCTAAGGGTGTTGTGGATGATCTCTGCAGGGTCAGATATTCCATAAAAAGGCTGATGGAAGGGTTGTAAATTATTCAGTCCGTCCCTGCCTCACACAACAAAGACGGGAGGCTGTCTTAGTAGTGTCTGAGAACCATCCACAATAACCAGGCTCCAATTACCTCTTCCGCTAAACGCTACACAGACAGCTAACACGTCTACTCAAACCAAACTAACCATCAGCTTATAGGAGAAGATGTGTGTGCCCAAAAGTGGTGCAATTTCTGAAAACTTTGTTGCATCGTACCAGGCCACCGCAACATGTATTGGGGAACGATTACAGGCCAGAAACCCAACAGAGAAGTGGTAAAGCAACAAACATGACACAACAGCGTCTTCTTTAGGGTCTGAGGTCCTTGTTGGTTACTTTTTCCACTCAACAGTTTTGTAACACTGCTGCTAATGTTTCTCAGCGGTTTTGTTTGTGTTTGTTGAAGTAGAGGGTGTTTGTTGAAGTAGAGGTGGTTATCCAAATTAGCAAGCATGCTCTCCTTGTTCCAAGCAGAATAAAGCTCCACCTGTGTGGGTAACAGTGGGAGTAAATGTACAGATGAAGCTCATTGGATGTGAGTCCACTGAGTGAAAAGTGTGGGTTTCTCGGGAGACGTCTGGCTCCAGTCTCTGCTGCTCAAATGATGAGCCAAGAAACAAGCGTCTTCCTAAAAATTAGCCTCATTTGGTTTCTTTTTCAGTCTTAGAGTGCCCCTCTATTCATTCGAGATGACACTAAAAACTTCAAGAAGTTTACATCCTAAGGCTCATATGCCATGTATTCTAATAGGAAAAAACCTCCAACAAATTCAATATCACATCACCAACAGGTTTGTGTAAAATTCGGAATTAAAGAATTGACTTTCTTTCAATTATTGAGCTGGAATTTGAATTGAATTGAATTGAATTGACCATATTCTACAGTAAGGCCCCGTTTACACTAGTGCATTTTCATTTTAAAAAGCTGCAGAGCCCGTTTTAGTTTGAAAACACCAGGGTTGCGTTTCAGTGTAAACGTATCAAAACGGAGACTTTTGAAAATGATGGCGTGGCTGCCCACATTCGCTCTGCGTATCCTTGACGACCGTGTAAACAATAACATGGAGGCTGAACTGCAATCTTTGCTGGTTTTGCTGTCATTTTTAGCAGCCACTGTGCAGTTAAACTGCATTTTTTTAATACTGCAGCTACCTACAAGCACAAAAGGTAACGGTTTACACTTGTACGTGCACACCCAGTGTGCATGAACAGTCATGTAATGTAGACTTTTCTGAAATGCTGTGGAAACGCCAGTGTGAGAGTTAAACAAAAATGCACTAGTGTAAACAGGGCCTAAGTTTAATTAAAATTGGAATTGGAATGACAGGAAGAGGAATTTACTGAATTACAGTTCAAAGAAAAGTCCACAAAAGTTAATTAAATATGATTAAGTA
Organism: Anabarilius grahami; assembly: GCA_003731715.1. Taxonomy (NCBI): domain Eukaryota; kingdom Metazoa; phylum Chordata; class Actinopteri; order Cypriniformes; family Xenocyprididae; genus Anabarilius; species Anabarilius grahami. Next base: position 2,935,681 of record RJVU01067793.1, on the reverse strand, counting down.
TTAATATTAACTATATTATCTGTCTATGTGTTATTCTCTCTGTCTGCAAAGCCTAAAAACTTAGATTACCAGGCTTTCAAAGCTTTTTAAATCTCAAACACTTTCTAACAAGACTTTATCCAACCGCTAGTTTGTAAGTTGCTTTTCTAGATAAAAAATAAATAAATAAATACAGTTACACAAATTTCTTTACATTGTACTTCTTAATATTCAAATTAAGATTCTTTGTCCTATTTGTTACCTCAATTCAAACTCTGTTTAAATTCAGGCATTGATTTTTGAACATTCTCAATTCAAATTTGAATGCCGCACAACTCTGATTACCAGACACCTTCGCCCTCTGTCTCCGGTCACTGTCTCTTGAAAGCAAACTCTTGCTTTATTAATTTGCATAAACGAGACATGGCAGATGAAGATTGTACTTCTCTGCCTCTCTGGGAAATTATACATACCAGAGCTTCTGTCTGAATCGTTGTTATCAAGCGTGTCTGTGGCTATGGAGTCTGACAAAACATTCAGCTCCAATTATGTTCGATGCATTTGCCATAATTAACATATGCCAGAAACTGCCCTTTTTGTAGAGCCATTTTTTTATGATTGGCATTGGCATAGTGAATGCAATATTACCCTTTCAATGGCCAAAACTAGACTAACAGGCTAAGAGAAAAAAAACAACAAGAACTTGTACATTTTATGAGGATAAATTTGAAAGGTTAATATTTGGAAACAAGCATTATTTGCAAAAAAAAAAAAAAAAAAACAGTAAAATTAGCTTAGCATATACAACTGGGATGGGTTAACAATTTCTTACTTGACTAATGTTACTACACAGGTGAAATAAAGAGCTGACAGTGAGACAGAGGGCTCAGGATGTGTTATGACGATTAGGCTGGTCGTCAAAGCCGTGATGGGGGAATGCAGAGATTAAATTGATTTCCTTCTCACTCTCTCGTCTGACACATTTACAGCGCGAGTTGCCAGCGACAGGAGGGGAAGATTGACCAATGCAGCGACATAATCGATATATGCTGACCTTTCCCTGGGTGTCTAACGACCAAACACACAAAGCACTCCCCACTGCAGCCCCTCAGCTGGGCGAAGATTATATAACAGACCAACTCATAATTCCAGGCATGATTAGAATGCTAAATTAATCTCTGACTATTTTTCCATGACACTGAAACACATTATAACACAGCAGCATCAAAACATTCCACTTTTAGACTATAGTAAAAAATAATGACAAGTTTTTATGTGTGTTATGCACCCTATAAAAACACACAATAGCATGTAATTGCAAACAATATTACAATCTATATTGCATATAGCCTTTCTTTTCTCAAAAGGGAAGACACAAAAGTGCCAAACCTATTAAAATTCTAATGAAAGCCAATGAATTGAGCTCTAAATGGGCCTATTTCTACGAAGTGGACAAAATCCAAAATAAGGTGACTAGCAAGGTGAAACTCAGGTCTATATGGTAACGCTATACTAGATGGATCATAATTTTTCAGAAAAGATTGCAAGATGAATGACAGGTTGTAACTTATACATCTAGCAAACTATGTGTCAAACTCGTTTTACAGCTTGCATAATAAGCATTGATTATTTCCTTCTCTAGCATGAGAGCATTACATCTCATGAAGCCAATTTGCAAAACAGCTTCACTTGACGGAAATGGTAAATGTAGGTCTGGATTCAACAGCAGCAAGAACATGTTTTGTTGAGAAATGGGAAAACCCCCAGAGCGTGAGAACCCGTGAGGAAGGCTGGGAAATAAGGGGCTTTGCTGGGGAGAAGAAGAAACCGACCAGCCCCTGTGAAAATTATGGCCTAGACAACAGATCAGTGTTTTTTTTTTTAATTCTGCAGAATTGCACATTTTGGATGTCTCCACACCAACTTTAGGTGTTTGTGCAGGTATATGAGCTGATTATATAAATCAGGGGTGATAAATAAAGGTAGACATCCATAATGTCCAGTGCTGGGCTACTTCAGGACTGGGATTGAGAACCACTGCACTAGATTACACCAGCGTTTCTCAATCCTGTCTCATTAGAAGTGCTCCATAACCTTGGGTGTGAGAGAATAGTAAGACACCCAAAATGTGTAGTGTTGAGGGGCCCCCAGGGGCCAGATTGAAGTGATTACACCATGCCAATAAATTGTGAGATAAACATACCCAATCTTCAAAGTGCCTACTGCCATTCTGCAGCAGGTCCTCAAACTGTATAGTGCAGTTGGCCACAAAGTCATCATAGCCAATTGGTGCGTCGTGAAAGACGGACAGTTCAATTTTCTTCCCATCATAAACCTCCGTTACAAACTCATCATTCCAAGCTGGACTATTTGTCTTTTGCTTGGTAGAAGTTTGGCCCACACGTGAATCATCCACGTTGAGGGCAATGTACGTGTCCAGTAGGAAGGTCTGGGTCTTCGGTCCAACAGCATGCCGAAGCGACCATGGAGTGGGCTTCAGGTTCAGCGCCTCGCAAACTTTGATCTTCAACACTCCATTAAAAACCACCATGATGACGCTCAAGTGAGATGCAGCTGGCTTCTTTGCAAGAACAGACGTTTCAGGTTTTGATTCAGGGGGTCGCTATACCCATAGATGTCATCACGTCATCAGTATGCACATATAGATGGATACTGTGCTGATTTAATCCCTCAAACCACTACACGGATCAACCTGATTCTCTCATTTGAGCGGAACAATCAAATAGGATGCAAAAACGCGATATGCAAACCCAGAGGCTCCTGTTTTTGTTTACGACCCGTCTTTCCTCGTAATGGGAAAGCATACGTAAACAATCGAATTCCCTACGTCAGGAATAGCGCTGAGTACAGAAACGAGTCCAGGAGGCGAAATAGCGGCAATAATGTAGAGGAAAATATCCCAAATGTGATGGTCTTCAGATGGGGTTGTCTTGTACTATTCGTTTTCCAATATGCGTTGAGTGGGAGAGGCGTTTGGGATTCCTCCTTCTCCCAGTCTGCTGACGAACCGCTCGGAGACTATTGCCATCCACTCGCCGAGATATTCAGCTGCTTCTTTTCTTTGTTGATTTGAGAAGGCGAAAGCATTTGAGCTACACGCTCATGTAGTCTTTTGCGCTGCAGCCTTCCTCCCTGTTCGCCCTCTCTCTCTCCTTCTCCCTCTCTCTCTCTTCTCTCACTCACTCTCTTTCTCCCTCCCCACGCTCAAGCGCCAGATCAGGAAATGCGCAAAACACGTCAGATGATTTAAGCCGAGCCGCGTCCACTCTGCACCGGATGGGGGAGCGTGTGTGTACAGACAGAGGAGCAGAAGCGTGGGGAAACAGAGGAAGGCACCCGAGGGTTGGATTAGAAGAGCCTGTTGGTTTCATCAATGGACCAAAAAATGGCTTGGCTATAAGGTGTCTGTTAAACGAAGGGTTAATGGTAGGATTTAATACCAGCAGGCCTAATTTAAGTCTAGTTTAGAGTCGTTGTTAGTGTTTTAAAGAACATATTTCAGTTTATAACGAGTTTTTATGTAGTTTATAACGATTTTGACTCTTCACATTCGGGCTTCAGAATGCAATGCAGCCTGTCTGTGTGTGTTATTAAATTATAAAAGTTAATGAGGTTAACCAGGAAAAAGTCTTTGTTAGATGTGTAAAACGTGTTGAACGTTGAGTCGTGTTATTTCAACGATATTCAATTAAAAATAAGCTTTTAATAAATAAAGAGTTTTCAATGTAGGTCCAGTTTGGCCTGAGGATCACACGTAGATATGTGGGTGCACTTTTTAATGACGATACGATCATTAAGAACCATATAAGTCAGTAGAGGACCTACAAGATCTCTCTCTGTCTGAATCACTTGCATTTCCAAAATGTCTCATGCTGCTTGACATTGATAAGATAAATAACTATATCTGGGACTTATTCCAAATCAAAACATTTCGGTTGCATTTCTGTCCCTTATGACAAAATTATATTCAGGAATTGTATCACACTGGGTTATTTGAAACTACAGTTCAGTGTCATGTGGCCACAATGTCTTTCATTTAAGCTACTCCAAGAGATAGTTACAAGTTGTTTGAAACAGATAGTATTCTAATGATGTAATTTAGTGAACTCTAGTGGTGGAAATTAGTGCTACACAGGTAGCATTACAAGAATTATTCATGCACGCAAACAGAAATCAGAACAGGATGTTCAAGTTGACGGATGACATGGAAGTAAACAAACCAAAGAATTTAAAGGAAAATCTACATGTGCATACTGAGTTATAGCAAAATGGTCAGACAGTATATGATTAATACATGCATACAATGAGAATATTATTCCAGTAGGTGGCACTATAGATTCAGGTTACAGTTTACCAAGTGGAACAACAGGACCTCTAAAGCAGGGATCTCTGGCCCTAGAGGTCAACTTTACTGCAGAGATTACCTCCAATCCTGATCAAACTCACATGCCAGTTGTTTTCTAGTAATCCTAAAGATCTTGATTAGATTGTTCAGGTATGTTTAATTAGGTTTGGAGCTGAATTTTGCCGGAAAGTGGATCTCGAGGGCCAGCTATAAATAGGCTACTTCAGGTTTTACGTGTACTCTAGCCATTTTTGCAGCCGGAATTTTTGAAGGGTTGGGGTCATATTGCCAAGTCAGCATTTACCCATTCCTGCCAAAGTATCTCTTTTTCTGAATTCTGAACCACATATGCACTACTCTTACTATTTTTACCATATCTTTCTATGGAAGAAATAGTAAGTAATACTTTTGAATGGCCGTCAATGGAGAAAAACATTTTACTTCTTTACTCCACTACAATAGAGAGAAAATGTGCTCACAAAGTGCTTACTGTGCACATTTTCCACTGTTCCTGTGCAACTGTTTAAAGAGATTGCCTCGCCCATTATTGTGGTATGGTGATGGCACATATAAACAAACTGTGATTGTTTGCTTTACATGTAGGTCAGAGAGTTTCCTCCCGACTAAGCAGGCAGTCAAAAGACTGGCTATATTAGAATAGCCAAACCCCCTTGGGTGGCTGCCCTCACCATATGGCTGCAGTACCATGCCAGCCATGCAGGGGGTAGTGTTGTGTTTATTTCAGCTCAAACTCCAGACAGAAATTAGAAATAAGTATTGAGCTCTTATTCATGGGAACACAAATGCATAGATAAATGGATGATATACTCAGTCATGTAAGACTGGCATTAACATGGGAATATGCAATAATTTCCTCAATTTTCAAACGATTTAAGAGTTTGTGATTTGTGCATCAGTAGGCTATAATTTTACGAAAACGGAACATAAAAGCAGGGTGAAGCTAAAAAGAATATAAGTTTCCATTTCTTCTTTCAGACATTCAGCATTCTGAAGCTTGAAGTTTTCTGTTATAATAGCTACTCAAATGTTCCAGAAGAGAGAGAATCTTGTTTTAATTACTTATTCTGCCTTAATCATACCCATATCACACTGATTAGCACAAGTCAGTGCACAATATGAAACTTCACTGCTGCTTTCCTCCATTGTTCTGTTTTTGTTTTGTAACATATACTCATTACTTTGCATACAGTATAATTAAACTAATTTTATCCTTGTGTTGATATATTGAGTCTCAGATTGTAAAAGAGAACACAAGGAATATGATCAAAAGGAATTATTGTCTTTGAAATCTGACGTTATATTACACAACTCATGTTTAGGTGCATTAGTTCTGAAAGTTGATTGGCAAACAGGTTTTTATAATTCCAGACACAGATTTAATAAAATGTGCAAGATCTTGCTCTTTAAAGCTCTCAAATAAAGTCTGAGACCTCGACTGGCATTAGTTCCTCTCTGCTTAAGGTGCACAAAGGTGTATTGATTTGGATAATTCCAGCCATTGTGAGGGAAAGCTGGCCTCACTGCACATGAGTGTGTGGTCCTTTCACAGCACACTCCTTGCTCCTCTTCTCAGGTGAACAAACCTGCTATCTGCCCACACAGGTGTCCACTGTGGAAAGGTCAGAGGAACCCAAGGCCAAGAGAAAGGTCACGCACTTGGGTTACTACACGTGTCCAGTCAATTAAATGCAATTTTAGCATGTACTTTTCTTGTGGGCTGTAAAACATGTAAAACAGGTGCTGTTTAGTTGGATGGTTATCAGCAGATACTGTAACAGGGGATTGTTGCTGTCTTTACACCACAAATGCAGCATATAAGCTGCTTCTGAAGCTGTATAAACAAAAAGGTGCAGACTGTATTTACTTACTGAAAATACAAATAAAAATAGAAATAAATAATAAAAAGTGATATAAAAATCACTGTTTACATACACAAAAATGCTGCTGCACAAATGAGCCATAAATTCATTAAAAGAGAAATAATGTTAGGAAATTGGGACTATAAAACATGAAATGATTAATGAAAAATGTGACAAAATATTAAATTACTACACACACGAATACATTGCAGAAATAATGTTATGAAATTCATTTTTAAAATTTCAAAATGTGAGATGAAACATGAAAATGTAAACATTTTAATTAAAATGATTCATTAAAAATACAGCAAGCTATACATAAAGAAATAATACATATTAACTCTAAAATTATACATATTATACTGCATATATGATATATATGTTGTTTTGCTTACTGTTTGTTACCACAGTCTTTCTCAGTGTGCACAAGAGAGCGAGATATTGTATTTTAGCAAGTTTTGCCCATGGATGATGTTTTAGCCAAATCAAGTTGGTTTAAGAGGGGTGTGGGGCTGTGTGGAGCCTGTAAGTTGATGTGCATGCCCTTAAGGGAAGTGTCATTTTCTGGATCTGAACAATGGTGGTATAACATTGCATTGTAACATTAGTGAGAGGATGTGCCTGCGGCATACACTGTAAACCTATACACCCCAAACTCTTCCAGTGAATTACAGAGGGCTCATTTTAGTCCAACCGACTGGGCCAAAAATACCTTCTTTATGTATTTATGTATGTATGAGTACATTGCAATGGGCGTGTATACCACTACACGAAATCCTGTGATTTAAATGAATGTTTCAGTTGTGGCATTAGGAGTGATATTAATAACAAATCACTTCACTGGTTTTACATATACAGCTCTCTTTGAT
>RJVU01067793.1:2912230-2928284 GCA_003731715.1 Anabarilius grahami | reverse complement strand
TCTGCAAACGTCTGGGGACTGAGGAGACAAGTTGCTCAAGTTTAGGAATAGGAATGTTGTCCCATTCTTGTCTAATACAGGCTTCTAGTTGGTCAACTGTCATAGGTCTTCTTTGTTGCATCTTCCTCTTTATGATGCGCCAAATGTTTTCTATGGGTGAAAGATCTGGACTGCAGGCTGGCCATTTCAGTACCCGGATCCTTCTTCTACGCAGCCATGATGTTGTAATTGATGCAGTATGTAGTCTGGCATTGTCATGTTGGAAAATGCAAGGTCTTCCCTGAAAGAGACGACGTCTGGATGGGAGCATATGTTGTTCTAGAACTTGGATATACCTTTCAGCATTGATGGTGCCTTTCCAGATGTGTAAGCTGCCCATGCCACACGCACTCATGCAACCCCATATCATCAGAGATGCAGGCTTCTGAACTGAGCGCTGATAACAACTTGGGTTATCCTTGTCCTCTTTAGTCCGGATGACATGGCGTCCCAGTTTTCCAAAAAGAACTTCAAATTTTGATTCGTCTGACCACAGAACAGTTTTCCACTTTGCCACAGTCCATTTTAAATGAGCCTTGGCCCAGAGAAAACATTTTTGGAATGTGTAGCTCTCATGAAATCCAAAATGAGCCAATATTTGGCATGACATTTCAAAATGTCTCCCTTTCAACATTTGATATGTTATCTATATTCTATTGTGAATAAAATATAAGTTTATGAGATTTATAAATTATTGCATTCCTTTTTTATTCACAATTTGTACAGTGTCCCAACTTTTTTGGAAGCGGGTTTGTACATAGTTCAGTCATTAAACTCTAGATGGTGGAGGCTGATTGGTCCTTAACGCAAGCTGATGATAATTACAGCATTAACTACTTGGCAGCCAATGAGCACATTTAAATGGCTGATTACGTTCACTATAGCAGTTCACTGCATAGATCTGCTAGGGGTTATTGATATATGCTATTTGTGCAGCAGCACTATGTCTTACTTGCACCAGCATATCAGCGTATGTATTGGCAGTAGCAAGTTCCTGTACTTGCTCTGCAGCAGCAGCAATAATCAACAGCAGCAGCAATTCAGCAGCAGTGTAGCAGATCTATTCCACCAAGACCAAATACATTAACATTGTCATATCCATTACCATGCTAAAAATCTTCTGAGAGTTGTCATGATTGAAATATATATATATATTGTGACGAGCAGGGTGGGCGAGAGCCGTGAGGGAACGGCGCGAGGCCGGTGACGCAAGTGATAATGAGCATCACCTGCGAGGCGCGCCGGCCTCGAGTCTCTCACGGAGGAGCTCCGGAGGCATAAAAGGAGGAGCGAAGACAGTGAAGGAAGAGAGAGGACCAGGCCTGGACTTTACGTTATGTTTTATTATGTTTGTGTGGCCGGCAGACGTCCGCGAGGGTCTGCCGGCATTACTTTCGTTTTGTTGAATGTTCGCCGGTTCCCGCCTCCTTCTTCCCGTATATACGAACTGTGTTACATATATATATATATATATATATATATATGACTATAAATAATAGTATTTATTGGATTTATCTTGTCTCACCAAAGCTTGCATGTTATTTGGCCACCACAAACATGCTCACCAACATTTCTGGTGGCCTAATAACACGCAAGATTTGGTGAGACAAGACAGAGAAATGTGCGTGAGAAAGGGTGTATTAAAAGCAGCAGACCCTTTGTTTGTGTTAAACACACAAACTAACACAACTATGAGCCATGAGTCGAGCCATGCAAATGTATTTGCGTTAAAAATCCCCTGTTAAGTAAAAAAAAGGAAAATTAGAAGAAATAGGATCCGTAGAGTGCATTTAAAATTCATAAAACACATAGGCCTAAAGAAAGTCTCACTTTTGCTTTAAAGTACTCTCATGTGACTTTCAGATTGTCCTTTTCACACAACAGCTTATATACAGTATTCAAGTCCTTACTGTATAAATGAGTAGCCAATGTCAATCCTCATTCTTCCCAGCTGAAAAATCCAGCATAAACCAGCACGAATTCCATGTTGGTCCAGGCTGATTTATGCTGGTTAGAGCTGGTGTAGTGCTGGTCTAGCTGGTGGACCAGCATAGTCATGCTGTTCTCAAGCAAAACTGAGCTGGTCCACCAGCACTCCTGTTTCCCATGCTGGGGACCAGCAACCAGCATCCCATGCTGGACCCAGCATGCAAAACATACCTTATGCTGGTGACCAGCAATGCTGGATTTTTCAGCAGGATTGTGCTAGCAGAGAAGTTCTGGAAGCATTTTTTCACAACATACAAACTTTGATTTGAAGCAAAAACTATTTGAAAATTAGACAAAAAACAAAGGTACAAGACTGTGTACTTAACAGCTTTAATAAGGGAAAGAACTACATTCCTATGAAGCATTGCAAATTACATAATTAAAAACCAAGGGTAATATAAAACTATTGATTTAAAGATGTTGATTGTGTATAAATACAACATATTTTACATTTATTGCAAAATATGCATAGAGCAACAAATATTTAAGTACTTTGAGAGCACATAGGGAGACTGACTATTACATTATTTGCAGGGCTTCATCTGACTGGAGGAGATTTCTTTGCAGAATCATGGGTAAAGTTTTGTTGTTGTTTTTTTTACAAATAATTCCACCATTAATTGTGATTATTTTAAAAATATGTTAAAATAATATGGACTGATGGTTTCAACAAAAGCATATATCATTGGTTCACCGCCTCATAGCTCAGATCTGTCTCAGATCTATCATAGATCTGTCTTTAAAGATTTAGGTTAGGCTATATAGTGAAAATCAATTCCCATATGCAGAAAATGAATGGGATTTTCACATCTGGAACCCAACTGTTCATATATCAAATTTTAATTATCATAGCATTTGAATCACACGCAGACCATAAAGCTGACGGGAACAGCTCTGGTGTAAGATGCTGAATGGATCTAAAAGCTTCAGTTACAAGCAGCTCATATCTCTGTCTCTGTAAGTTACCAAAACTGCACTTGAAAACACAAAACAAAATGCAGAAAATGAGGTTGTGAGTCCTTTACATGAGTGAGTTCAGTTATAGAATGCAGTTGAAACTCTTGTAAATAACGTAAACGTATTAAGCACTCGAATAAAGGACTGTATTTAACTGCAACATTTTGAACAATGAACACATAATTAAAGGAAATTATGACAAATACCAATCATAGCAAATCAAATACTGAGAATATAGAATTAAAAATAATAATAATTTGTAGTCTTTTTTGCTTTGTTATTTCTTGTTGCTGTTAAAGTGTGAAGGCAGTGATCTAATTCTATTTTAAAATGACTAAAAGTAGTTTTTTTTTATGCCCATTTACATTACTCAAATAAAGAACTGACAACCGTATTCTGCTGCTGTGTAAACGTAGCCTTGAGGAAACTCCGCACCATTGACAATGAGCACACACACTTACAAACCAGCAAACATATACAGACTCATACATACACGCACTGCCCCAAACAGTGTCAAATCCTACCGTTGGTCCACTGGGAATAGCACAGGTTTAAAGTGTCAATATCAACCCAACCCTCCATTAACACTTCATCATTAGCACACATTTAGACCTATCAGCACAGGCCTAACAACCTTGTTTAGACTTAGAAACTTCAAACACACACGCACACAGACATGCATCGCTTGCGGACCTAATCTTACACACAAAGCTCTTTGCACTCAGTCTATACTGTCAGACTCCAAAAACAGGCCCCTGCTGTTGATTTATATGCCTTCATGACCAAGTTTGATGAAGCCGATTTGTGCAGCTTTGCAAATGCTGCTGGTATTTGAATTAGCAGTTAGAGTGTCACAGCAGAAAGGTCAGATGGCAAGAAAAGCATCATGTACAGGCTTCCCCAAAAGCCTCTGTCTGCTTATTCATTGAATTGCTCCCATAACTTCATGGTTAAATGTGTTGACCCCCGTTTAGCATGGGGAAAGGGGCTTGCGAGCAGGACAGCTGTCTTAGAACAGGTCAGATGACCCAGTCAACTGGACTGATTCCTATCCCTGAGTTCCAAGATCTGCTTTCAGTCTCTGGCAAGCAGAAGACGAGTATGTAGTCAGAATGTTTTCCACATTGTAGCAAGTGTATGGTTTCACTGGCATGGTAGACGGTTACAAAATATTTACAGAACACTCTTCATAACACCCGAACAAGCAGAAGCTCTTTGAGAGTACAGTCACAAATAACAACAAATATCACACAGGCAGGCTACGGTCACTTTAAACAGGTTATCTTTGAGCTTGGACTGGTCCTTAATGGTCCATTGGTGATCAAGAACATAGCAGACAGTGACATCAATCGCTCGTTCCATTCCATCTTGTTCTAGTCGAGTTAGTGTGTATGTTTTCTTGACAGCTTTATTGAAAGACAGAGTGTATGGTAACAATTTGTTGATTTTGGGCTCTGACTGCTCTTTTGAAATATTAAACTTTTCATAAGACAAACTTCGTATTTGTGGTTATGAAATATGTTTCCCATAATCACTGTATGCGAAAGAGCTATTGCTTGAATAATTTGATGGCATTATAGTGGAATGATGACAGCAACACACCATTGTTACACTGTATATAGTCTTGTCCAACTGTACACATATTTATAGTATTTAAAATTCATTATTTAAGCAAATAAAAAAATAGCAAAAAAAAAAAAAAGTTTAAAACACGTGCCAAATTCTTAGAAATATATACTGTTTGTATTCATGTTGTTTTTATGTGGTTTTAAACCAAAACTTTTACACTATTTTCAATAAATGTTTAAATGTAATGACCCTAAAAATATAATAAATTAAAAAAAAAAAAAAATTAAATATTTTTTATACTGTTTATTAAAATTATTTTCCCCCGTACACCTTGGATACATGCAAGTGTAAACATCATTAAAGGGCTGGTTCAGTGTTTTTTTTCTAGGCTTGATTGTGTTTTTGGGGCGCAGTTTAACATGTCTAAATGCCTCTTTTTTTTTAAAAAGCCGTATTTTTCATTTAGTTTACCTTTATTCTACACCTCTGTTTTCATAGTCATTCGAACGGCTCGTTTGACTTCCTGCTTCCTTGAAGCCACTCCCTCCGAAATATGCAATGTGCTCAGATTGGTTAGCTGGCCCAGTGTTATCCAGAGCCATCGTGATTCCCTGAAGCGTCTGGAAACGCCACACCCCTTACCATTAGTTGTTACCGGTTACGTGGGCTCTGGTGGAAATGTAAATAATGGCGTCTTTATTGCTGTATCAAATTGAGCCCGAATCAGACCCAGATGAAGAGGGTAAAGCAGAACCTCTGCAATCGCGGCTTTTAAAGGACGTTTATGAATGGTAATTAATTTTGTTTTGTGTAAAAGGGTTTAAATATGCTGTCACTGCTGTTTGTTAGCTTTCAATTTATGGTTTTATGCTGATTAAAGCTTTACTGTAGCCGAATACATGACTGAGTAGCATTTTTGTAAAGGTATCGTTTAATTTATAGCATGAACAACTGTTTGTCTATGAACATAGAAGTTTGTTGGTGTTTGTAGAATTTAGCTAACTGGCTAGCAAAGCAAAAACATGTTGGTCTTTGTATAACGTTACGTCCTTGATGCAATCAAAAATAGCAACAGAACTATACGTTTAAAAGACATGTACAAACAATAAAACGTACTTACAGTTTGAAGCCAATAAACAGCAGCTTCTGCTTTTAAAGTGGGAACTGCTTCATCTTTCAGTAATAGCCTTTGTGCAAATCCAACATTGAACTCGTGTAGATTCTGGAAGCTGTCTTCCACGGGGCATTCAGTGTAGAAAATATCACAAATTATAATGGGTTCTATTATCTTTTGACGCGTCGCGCCGCTCGCGTCCGGTGTACACAACTCTTCCGCTTCCATTATGCTGTGCGACATGGCCTCACCCACTTTGTTGCGTGTTCCCGGGGGCAGTGTTTTGCAGGGTTTATGATGTCACCAACCCGGGAAGAAGCTTGTTGTAGTCCAAACCAGTCGTTTTTGTAGGCATTAAAATGCCATAACTTTAAAAGACAATATCTCCGTTTGCATTGAACTTTCAGCGCTGTAACTTTGCAGATACTGTTTATGCTCAAGCAGCAACATTACACACTAACTAAAGTTAAAAAAGTGAAATCGCATTGAATCACCCCTTTAAAGAAGAAAAAAACTGGTAAAACAGGAATAATAAAACAACTTAAATTCAACCAACCAAACCGGAAACAGATCTGAACTAATCAGAAACCATGACAACAAATTAATGAGAACACAGATAAACGACAGTAGAAGTGAAATTAAACAGAACATGACAATGAACTTGAACAGAATATTACCGTGAAAGCGCGGGAGGGAGGGGGTTCCCAAAGAGGACTAGGAGTAGATGAAGAACGATGAGACTCATGATCTGGCAGGGGGAAACACAACAGTGGAAGTGGAGGAAGGAGTTAGGAAGTATACAACGGTTATGAGGAACCAGTGAGGAGATGATGGTGGGAGGAACCAGGGAGGATATGGTGGTGGGAGGAGCCAAGGTGTGACTACGAGCAGGGTCATCAGGACGAAGCCTGAGGTGTAGTTGTGCAAGGTGGAGACCCAGGCGGATCCAAGGAGCCAACAACCCAGGGTGACATAGAAGGCATGGAGGGCCAAAGAGAAACAGCAGGCATGGGGGACCGAGGTGGAGATGTGGGCCTGGCAGACCGGGGGGGGAGTCAGTGCACCTAACAATGGTGGAACCGGAGGGAAGGAGGGGCCCGGCAATTCCAGAGAGGTAGGGGGATGAGGCACAGCTGATGACTCGGAAATCCAAGGCAGAGTCAGAGTGACGATTGACCAAGGTAAAGCCAGAGGGATGAGGGATCCACAGGCCAAGGCGGAGCTGATGACTGGGAAGCCCCAGGTGGATCCGAGCAGCACGCTGGAACCACTGGAAGAGCCGAGGGGCTGAAGGGAGACAGCGGAGGTGAGGCAGAGGAACTGGATGGCTTTGACAGAGGAGGAGGGAGAAGGAGGCTGGGTGGTACCATCCATGGCGAAGGAGACTTGGAGCTGGGCAAAGCCAATGGTGACAAAGGAGACTTGATGTAGACTTGATGTAGCTGAACCAGAAACGCCAAAAATGACTTGGAACTGGGCTTAACCAACAGAGAATGAGACAACTTGGAACTGGACTGAACTAGCAGAGATTTAGACAACTTGGAGCTGGGCTGAACCAGCAGCTACTGAGATGACTTGGAACTGGACTGAACCAGTAGAGACAAAGACGACTTGGGACTGGTCTGAACTAGCAGAGATTTAGACAACTTGGAGCTGGGCTGAACCAGCAGCTACTGAGATGACTTGGAACTGGACTGAACGAGTAGAGACAAAGACGACTTGGGACTGGTCTGAACCAGCGGAGACCGAGACGACTTGGGACTTGGCTGAATCAGCAGAAATGAAGACGACTTGGGACTGGGCTGAACCAGCAGAGATGAAGACGACTTGGGACTGGGCTGAACCAGCTGAGATGAAGACGACTTGGAATTGGATGGGACCAGCGGAGATGGTAAACCAGGAAACATTTCATAATCCAGCTCATCATATAACAATTCCATTGAGACCTAGCTTTGTGTACGCACCTCAGCAACGGGAGTGTGGGCGGGGCTCCAAACCATGGAGACAAACTCCACTAATATGCCCTCCGTGTTCAGACTTCGCGATGGGCTCGGGCTCCGGGACAAACATGACCTCTGGCAGTCACTCTGGCTCGATCTTTGTGGCAGGCTCGGGTTCTGAGTCAGCGGTAGGCTCTGGCTTGTCATCCGTGGTGGGCATGGTTAAATGAGCTGGGTTCTGGGTCAGGAGTGGTGCTGGCTTTGTCCTCTTCCACAATGTACACAGTGAGCAGGGAACCATACTTTACCAGCATCCACTCCACATATTCTGCAAAGCTCCCTCAAGAACCTTCCATCTCTCATTCCCATTGATATAAATGGCTGCTTTTGTAAAAATTGCTGTTAGCAATGATATGCTTACAAGATTTAGGCCAATTAGTTATTATGGGCCACACCCACAAAAACCACATAAAACAAATCAAAATTATTTTGACAACTTTTTGTCAGGAGTGTCTCACAATGGTTGATACCCAATTTTGTGGACAAACAGCCTAGAGAAGTTTCGAAAAAGTAGGCTTTTCAAAAACTCAAAATGGGGGAAAAGTTGTCATGCAGAAGTGGATACGCATACATTCATCTGATTTAGAGGCACTGCATAATTTAGCAAAAACTTTCATCTTATCAATGACGATTCTCAAGTCATAGGCAAAAATGTGTTATAACGTTATAACCTTGTGGCTGATTTTCACCAAATTTAATACACAGCTTAATCACCTTCTAAGTGTCTGCAATATTTAGTTACAATCTGCCATTCAAATTTGACGTTATAAGTTGCTTAAGTTTGATTGGCTGCTGCTGTCATATTTGAAGACTATTGCGCCATTATCTAAGATGCTAAATCATGTCAGTGCTTGTTCTCTTTCTCTCTCTCTCTCTCTCCTTCATACCCATTTTCCACTTGATTTATTCGTTCAGCTGCAGCGTTACAGACTTTTGTAGCACCCCCTATGGGTAGAATTTGAAGCGACTTTGTGTACTCAGAATGGCCTGTTGACTATGTGTATCAAGTTTTGTTAAACTTCGACTTTGCGTTCACAAGAGACAGGTCAATTTGTCAAAATGCGTAATGCCAGCCAATGTAATTCGTTAACATCTTTGCAATGCTTCTACGTATCAAAATTATTTTGACAACTTTTTGCAAAAGTAGTCTATAGCTCAAAGCAGCTATAGTCTATTTTTGCAAAAAGTTGTCAAAATAGAAAGTTTGGTAAAGATTGGGCAAACAGCCTAGAAAGAGTTTTATAGTTTTCAAAAAAATTGTTTTCAAAAAATCGCAAGTAACGGAAAACATTTACGGCCAGTATACATTGTACGATTTTGGGCTGTCCCAGATGAAAGATGACCAATCGTGGCATTCCTACGTCGCACAGTGAGGTTCAAAGACGGCCGTTGTCACGGTCTTGCGACCATAAGATAGCCTGCGATCATTTTCTGACATTGTCAGAAATTTAGCATGATCTTTTCAGTGTTTGCTGCAACGACCTATGTCTACTGATAGCCAGTAAAAGTGTATAATGACATACTGATCAACATGACATGGCGCCAAAACTTAAAATTTCCTACCTCAAGCTCCATTTGCAAAATTGGCATGCCAAGTTGGCCTCTTTTCCATAGCCATGACCGCGTCCATATTGTCTTCATTCGCTTTCTCCTCTTTTTTTCAGCGCACATAAAAACCACAATTGCCAAAGTGCGATCCATCTTGCTCTATTTGTTTACCACTAGCAAATGCTGATGACGTTTTATTCTTCTATACTAACTTGCGCCGTAGCCTATGATTCAATAGGTGTCATCGTCGTACATTCTATATACAGTCTGTAGCAGGCAATATAGACACAAATGAAACAGGAGATCTACATATTTGTAGGACTTGTCCTATGAACCAAAACGCAATTGACATTATTATAGCGCCACCTAGTGTCTAACGGATGTGTGTCTGGATGCCTGAGTAGTTGGGGGGTGGGTTTTGGGGGATTATACTGTATGTATAAATGTACTTTTTAAAGTATTTTAAAGGATATTATGGAGTGCCATGTCATCAACCCATTTACAGAAACTTTTACAGTGACACTTGTACAGGACATAGTTTGCTGTTCAGGAAAATGTACAATGCTCACTCTATACCACACATATGGACGCATTCCTTAAATGTATATGAAACATTAGGGGAGTAGTTTCTGCAGGCTACTCATCTGCTATAAGCCAACATTCCCAATAAAACACTTGGGAATGTGGAGGATCAGCTGTTAATAAGATCTGTGACAAAGTTAGATTTATATGTCACAGGTGTTTCAACACATTACACACCATAACGACATTACTGTAATTGGTATGGATTAGCAAATATACTTACACCAGAGATTATATCTTTTGACAGAGACCATTTTTTATTGGATAAAATTGCTAATAATCTTTTATAGTTCAGAAACGTATCCAAAACGAGCATATGAAACAGTAAGAAAATATAAGAGTGAGTAAATGAGATAGAGAGAAGGAGAATGAAAGATAGTGCTTTGATTACAGTCTGAGAAGCATGTTCCTGCCCAGACACTGGTGGTGTCACTTCCCTATGCATGAACATTTAATCCCTCTGCCTGCCAGGAGGACAGAGGGCTGAAACTTGATCACCCAGGGGGCCAACACACAAGAGGACAGGAGAAGGAGAGTGTGTGAGAGAGAGAAAGAGAACAAGTACTGACATGATTTAGCATCTTAGATAATGGCACAATACTCTGATTATGTGTTAAAGCTTGAAATGATGCACGTGGTGGTGGAACATTAATATGAACTATCATGTGAACGCAGTTAAATATTGCTTCTAGCCAGTCATCATCTTCTGCAAAATTGTCACCGGTACACTACTCTGAATTCTCTCTGCGTCAAACACCAGACAAAACTGATGAAACTTATGGCCCTACATGTCTTCTCCTAGATCTCTTGCTCATGAAAACACACGCACATACACACACACACACATACACATGCGCGCGGCTGAGCGCAGCCTCTCCCGGCGCTATCAGGTTTCGCGTCCCTCCTGAGAGGGAAGGTGAGCCAGCTTCATTAATCATTTAGAGTGTGCGCTGTGAGTGGAGGACAGTGTGATTGCCGGGTGTTGGGTGTCTCTGCCCATGGCCCCCTACACAACTGCCTTGATTTGAATAAAGAAAAAGGCTTAGGCCACTGCATGGTCAGCAACGGGCCTCCAGGAAAAACGAACGCTGCCCAGCCATGTGGGCAGATTAGCAGACATCTTTCTCACTTATGGCCCATGAAACATTAGACAGGTGCAGGTGTGTGCAGAGAGCTGCTTGGATTGCCTGTTCTTCCTCTTTCGGTCCAGGTGGTGATGTGCATTTCCTTGGATGCCAAATCATAGTGTAAAATGCTTTTAGTGTAACTCAAGAGTTTTTTCAAAGAAGAAAAGTGTGAAAGTTTAATATACAGTCACAAAAAAAAAAGAAAGATGATCAATAAGGTGGATACACCAGAGAATGTCAGCTGGTTTCACTGTAACAGACAAACATATGGAAAAGCGAAATTAAAGGGATAGTTTTTTGTCCATACAGTGGAAGTCAATGGTAATCAAAATGGTTTGGTTACCAAACATCCTTCAAAATATCTTCTTTTGTGTTTTGCAGAAGTCATATAGGTTTGTAATGACATGAGGGTAAATGATGACAGAATTTTCATTTTGAGGGTTTTTTTGTTCCATATTAATTACTCCGCCAAAAATATTCTTCTGCAGAACACAAAAGAAGCTTTTGAAAAAGGTAATTTTGTCCATACAGGGAAAGTCAGTGCTGACCATTGTTGTTTTGGACCCAATTTACTTTTGTATGGTCAAAAACAGTTAAAACATTCTTCAAAATATCTTCTCTCCTTTTATTTTTGCTGACAAAAGGATGTCATACAGGTTTGGATACATTTTTTTATTATTATTTTTTTTTATTATTATCTTTGGCTTAATCTCTTGAAGTAATATGATTCACTTTTAAAGGGATGGTCCACCCAAAAATGGGAAGTTTATCATTATTTAGGCTACTCACCTTCATGTTGTTCCAAACTTGTATGACTTTTTCTTCTGCAGAACACAAAAGATTTAGAAAATTTCTTTCATTGTATGGACAAAAACAGTTGAAACATTCTTCAAAATGTCTTCCTTTGTGTTCTGCAGAAAAAATAAAGTCATACATGTTTGGAATGACATTTTTGGGTGAACCATTTTGGGCAAACTATCTTTAGGAGAAACCGGCAATCTTTGCACAATAATTACTTCATTAAAGGCACAATATGCAATTTGCGCTGCTAGAGGTCACTTATTCAAAACAAAGGCGTAGCTTGATGACTCCTTGATTTCACGGAATCATGGGAGGTGTTGTTCTGGAAAAGAATCTGACAAGACTCGGGCAGAAATCATATTCATGGATGTATTGTATTAAAGATTTATTAATATTACTGTAGTATGAAGCAGGGTGGGGCTAAAAGCAGTTGGAGTGGAAGGAGGCCACTGGAGCAATTGCTTTGAGACAAGCGCGACACACGGCACAGCTCGAGAGCAGCAGAGCTTTTATTATGCCACAGACGACCGCTTCCACTTCTTCCGGTCATGTATGAGTATGTGGGGTATATGTAACCCCTCACCCAAATTATGAACCTCTGTGCGGGCCTCGAACCTGGGTCTCCGGCGTGGGAGCCAAACGCTCTAACAAGGAGGCCAAAGGCTGCAACCCCTAGCATCAGTTGCTAGAGCATCTCTTGAGATCAGAGAAGTGAGTTTTAATTGCACAGCTCTTACTAGCTGGCCTCCGTTACACTCACCCCCTAAACCTTACTCCCATCCAGGCCACGGCAACAATGTAACCCCTCACCCAGGTCCTACTCACCCCGCTCTGGGAGTCAGATGCCCTAACAAGGAGGCTAAAGGCTGCAACCCCTAGTGTCAGTCGCTAGAGCATCTCTTGAGATCAGAGGAGTGAGGTTTACTTGCACAGCTCTTACTAGCTGGCCTCCGTTACATATACGCAGTGCTGTTTATCATATTAGATACATTTATGTGTTGAAAGTTGTTATAATGCTACTCTGTGCGTTCAATCGGCAGCTGCTATGAGACACTTGTTGCACATTGCAGTAAGCTAGATCTATATCAGGCATAGTAAAACATGGTATTCATGGTAAATCAAGAAAATGAGATTTTAACAATAAGACTTACTGTGTTGAGCTATATGACGATGATTTGTTTTCTGTCAATTAATGTATCCAAACAGTTGCTCAACTGTCAAATAAAACACATAATATATTAAAGCGTTTTTGGTGTTTCCATGGTTTCTACAAAATAAAACTGGAAATCGAGGGTAACGTGGATATGACATCATTGACAGGCGACGAAATGACACAGTCCATGTCCTGGTTATAATTGCTTATTTCTCTGGATTTAAACATTCTTGGAAACTTTCTGGATAATGTACGTACACAAGTCAACAAAATATATAGTGTTTTTGGATATTTTAATCCAAAAATCTCACATATTGTGCCTTTAAAGAGTAAACTAGCCCTTTAAGAGGCAAACATTGTCTCCATCATCTCCTCAGTTCTCCATCATCAAGGTCAGAGGCTGGAGCACCAGACAGAAGCCAAGCTCGGCTCACTGTCTCTGACGCAGGGTTTAGAATGACACAGCAAAGCTAGCGTGAAGCAGCTCCGCTGAATAAAGAATGGCTTTCAAAATGGACTTGAACTGACTCCTTCTGTCGTGCTGTGAGCTGAAGGCGCTTACTGAACGTCCACCATCGCCCATCTCTGCTGCTGTGGCTGCCCTCAGGAGGTCTCAGACTGGCTAACGGCTGCTCAGACATCTCCTCCCCTTCACTGGAAAATGATCCCAGCCATGTATAATCAATCAGGTCCTTTTACTGAAAACTCAACCCTTTACGTCTGCGTGTACACGTGTGTGAGAATGAGCATGTGTGTCAGCAGGCTATTGAGATGGGTGTGGACTTTTTACAAAAAGACAAGTCAAATACGTAATACAATATGCCACAATGCAAACGTGAAACATGCCATGCAAATTTAAAGGTACTTAGGGGAAATACGTGACCACTGTTTCTGAATGCATAAAGATTATGTGAGATATATTGTTACTGGTTACTTTTTCTGCTTCTTAAAAAAACATTTTTTTCTTTAAAAATCTTAGAATTAAGATTCCAATTAATTAAAAAGGGAACCTTGATCTGAAGAACATATAATGTAACACCAAAAATCTGTTTTTTATCTCCAAAGAACCAAATTTATACAGCTTAAAATTGTGTTTGATAAGAGGAAACGTTTTTGCTGAACCATTATTTTTTAAGATGTGAATTCCATTTAATATTAAAGTTATAGTTTTATGACTACTATATTTTGCAATGCAATAAAATATATTAATACCACTGAGAAGCATATTCGATCTAAAAAGACCTAATATGTTTTGCTTTCATATGCAAACTAACAACAAATTATTTTCATGACTCGGTGAGAGCTGGCATATACTGAATATATTAGCTCCCCATAAAATGAATTTGCCAAATATCCGTGTCCCTCTGGAACCAAATGCTAGAATTACAATGTCCATATGAAAAAGTACGCTGGAGTCGCGTTACATTCCAAAATAACTCGTCAGATACACGACACCAGAGACTTCTCGTCATAAACATCAATCCAGCAAACCTCTGGTGCCCGCCATCCATTACTAATAAAATAATTAATTCGAAAACATTTAAATTGTTTTCTCAGATTTACTTTATGTTTAAAGCTATTTTCAAATTTGCACAAATATTTTATTTTATGATTCCGTGTTAGTTTAGAAAATGACGTAAATGCAGTATTCAGGTGTCGCCTATGCATTTTCATGCAAACAAGTGATGGTGAAATGAAACTACAGTCTATCAAAAGGGCAGTGGTTTCCCTGCAAAACTTTTTGTTAATAACAACAAAAACATGTCACTGTACCTATAGCTAGATTTCCCTTTATTTTGAGATTATAATAGAGCACAGCAGTGTGTGTTTTTGGAGTGTGTTGCGCGCACTCCTTCCCCCGAGGTGCATCCAAGTGCCACTCTATATCCAAGAGGCAGGGTCAGTTTCTGCAACACAACTTCTCTCCACACTTGCCCGTATGATTCCCCAGGAGGATGCGCTAGCCGTCCTTACACACTAGCGAGTCTGTAAGAGATATGATAACCAGAGGGCGGGCTGATAGCTAAGAACAGTCGAGGAAAGAATCTATTGCGCACGAGGAGAGCGCGTAAGAATGAAATGATTAGCGCGTAATGATTTTGCAACTAATGTGATTGAGCGAAGCAAGACGCTGACTCAAACTGTTAGTTTTTCTTGTTTGTTTTTTTACTTTGGACTTTTTTTCATGGGAAATGTACATCAAGAATTGAAATTCTTCAGTTGGGGGAGCTTCATTGCTTGAGATTCCAAAGTGGATATCGCCTTAAGAGTGGGTGAGATACGCACAGGACATCAAGTATCCCATTGCCCTCAACTATGTCTATGCCACCAACTTTTGGATTTACCCAAGAGCAGGTTGCCTGCGTTTGCGAGGTCCTTCAGCAAGGTGGGAGTATCGAACGTCTCGGACGCTTTCTGTGGTCCTTACCTGCTTGTGAGCACCTCCACAAAAACGAGAGCGTATTGAAAGCGAAAGCCGTGGTTGCTTTCCACCGGGGCAACTTCAGGGAGCTCTACAAAGTATTAGAGAGCCACCAGTTTTCTCCGCACAACCACCCTAAACTGCAACAGCTCTGGCTGAAAGCGCACTACATCGAAGCGGAGAAATTGCGCGGTCGTCCTCTGGGCGCAGTGGGAAAGTACCGCGTGCGCAGAAAGTTCCCGCTGCCTCGAACCATTTGGGATGGAGAGGAGACCAGCTACTGTTTTAAGGAGAAGAGCCGGTGTGTGCTTAAAGACTGGTACACTCACAACCCGTATCCTTCCCCGAGAGAGAAGAGAGAACTGGCCGAGGCCACGGGCCTCACCACGACGCAGGTCAGCAACTGGTTCAAGAACAGAAGGCAGAGGGATCGTGCCGCAGAAGCAAAGGAAAGGTAGGAAGAACACCATTACTCTCAAGACTTTAAAAAAAGCTGCTATCTATGCTAACAATGTACAAAATGCTCATATAATAACATGTAAAAACTTTAAATTACATTAATTAGTGTCCGTGATGGTAAGAAAAAGTAAAGACTGAATGTCAAATGTCAAAGATTTAAAAACAACTGGCTTTTAGAAAATAGATAGGCGTACATAACCCCAAATATACATTTTATAAATGTTTGATAAATTTGATGGCATCAGTGCATGACAATTGATGCTGTCTTTTTAATCAATGAGTGACGCTAAAGTC
>RJVU01067793.1:2851122-2888156 GCA_003731715.1 Anabarilius grahami | reverse complement strand
TTGATTTATTCAGTGAAAAATACATATATATATATATATATATATATATATATGGTATATTAATTATTTGAGCTGTAAAGCCATCTAAAGCAGTGGCTTTTAATCCAGGTCCTACAAACCGCTCATTTTGAAGGTCTTGAATGAAACACACCTGATTCAGATCATCAGATCTTTAGGTGAGAGCTCTATGAACTGAAATAAGTGTGCAGAGCTGTGAATTAAAAAACAACTGGACTAAAGTATCCTTTTTGAGGAGGTACTGCTTATTTGTATAGGTGGGTGAACTTCTGGTTATGCTTTTTAAGGTTTAAAATGATAGTTCACTCAAAAACTAAAATTCAGGCATCATTTACTTACCCTCATGTCATTCCAAACACGTATGACTGACTTTCTTCTGTCTTATGTCCAAACAGTGAAAATCACTAGGGTCCAAAACAACAACAGACAGCAGTGACTTTGATTGAATGCGATCTAAAAAAGAAATACAGGGGACCTATTACTACAACTTAAATAAATGCATGGTTGCAAAAATCAAATTTATTAAATTTGATGCGCTCTTTTCACTTAATTGATCATTACATCAACTTAACATTCAATATTTCTGCATTAATTGATTAAAAAAGTTGTAGTAACTTGACATTGGCCAGTGAATTTCTAGTTCCCAGCATGCTTTGCATATACTGGATAAGGAGAATAAATATTGAAATTGTGTTTTTTAGTAAAAAGACAGACTTGTTAGTTTTTAATGCTTTAATGCTTGACATTTAAAGGGTTAGTTCACCCAAAAATGAAAATTATGTCATTAATTACTCACCCTCATGTTGTTCCAAACCTGTAAAACCTTCGTTCATCTTCAGAACACAAATTAAGATATTTTTTATAAAATCTGATGGCTCAGTAAGGCCTGCATCGCCAGCAATAACACTCCCTTTTTCAATGCCCAGAAAGCTACTAAAAACATATTTAAAACAGTTCATGTGACTACAGTGGTTTAACCTTAATATTATAAAGTGGCTAGAATACTTTTTGTGTGCCAAAAATAACAAAATAGCGACTTTGTGTGCTCATGGTTAGGTTGTGGGTGGCTACATGATATACATTGCATTGACCATACGAGCAATGACTGTGCTAATGCCAGTTAAAAATTATATCATGCTTGTTTGTTAAATTTACCTGCTAAATAAGTGACATTTAACATGTGGTAAGCTAGGTGTTAATTTGAACTGAAATAGATAAGATTAATTGGGTTCAGGACCACAACTTAATTATGTTGAATTTAGTTGGAACAACCAAATTTCTTTGAGTAATAAACTGTGTTTATACTAGTTTTTCTAACTCAATATAGCTTGTTGGTTAAACTGACTGTAATTTCAAAAGAAGTTGCCATACCTCAAAAATATTGTTTTTATTTATTTATTTTTTATACACTTTATTTTATAGTGTCCTTGTTACATGTGTTAAATGTAGTTACTATGTAATAACAGCATAATTACATGAAACCCCAATCCTAACCCTATCCTAAGGTACATGTACTTATTACTCAGTACTTAAATGTGTAATTACACTGTAACAAGGACACCTTATAGTGTAACCTAATTCTTTTTTCCTTTTCTTTCTTTTATTTGAGCAACATTTGTTTTTAGAGTGTGGACAAAAACAGTTGAAACATTCTTCAAACATTCTTGGAAACATGCATCCATGTCTTTTTTACTCTCGATAGGCTACAGCTAAATGCCCTTGTGCACACAGTTATGCAGAAGTATATCTATCAAGAATAGTGAAGTGAGATGTCACTTCCAGCCACACAAAGGTAATTCCTGTACCTCCATATGAGAGCTGAAGAACAAGACAATAATGATATTACCAATTAGCTGCACACGTCAAATGTCAGCGTCATGTTTCGTTGCTTTGTTTGAATGGTACTAATAATGGGAGCATCTGCTCATGGTGCATTTCAACCTGGGTCTTTATCTCCTGCCAACAGCAGACTGAGTGAACACGCTCGGTCTACTCACTGCCTACTTTCTATTGATTCTCCTAAAACCCCCAACAATAGTATTTGTATGCCGGTTTATTCTGTAGTAACGCAGATATGCCAGGCAGAATTAAAGTGGGCCAAACAAACGCGGCGGGCACAGGCTAATTATGCTCTGAGATTGTGTGTGCGCGTGAGAGAAACAAATGAGAGGTTCAATTTGATATAACCCGCAGCTTTTCCGTCAGGCATCTTGCTAAGTACTTTCAAGTCTTTGTGAGGAAATAATTGATTTGTGGATGTGCCTCGGGGTGTGTGTGAAAAACGTATTATGATATTTGTTGAATAATAGCAAATAATCACTTCCAGGGAGGGAGGGCTGGTTAATGGATTACTGACTAATGGAGAAAAAGTGATTGACAGTTGGGTCACATTGACAAATCGTGCCTGTCTGATGACTTATTCTGCTGAGGTGAAATAAAGATGCTATGCGCTCAGTGATGCTGAATATTTATAGTCTCAGTTGCATTGAAAATTGTGTGCGTTTACTTGAGCAAAGTGCCTTTGAGAAATAAATGTTTGGTCAGACTCTCTCCACACACAAAAAAAAAAATCCTAAGCCTTGCTTCTTTTTTTCAAAACTAGCAGCAGCTCATTTCTGGAGTCATACCTACAGTAATGATGTCAGGTCTAATCTGAACAGGGAGACAGCAGAGAGGATATTGAACAGTGGAAAGGTTAATCACCACTGCCTGGTTAGCCGGGGAAGACAAGCTAATTCCTCCGAAAGGCAAATGGCACACAACTCTATCGGAGAGCAGATAAGCAGTGTTAATACACAGGCAGAATTGGGACTCAAGGGCTGAGGCTCTGTTATCGGCCAGCCCTGAGACGGGGCGACCTGGAAACAGCCCAGCCCCTGCCCTGAGCACAAAAAAACCCTCAGACAGCCTCTCAAGCAGAACTATCACAAAACCCTGACCCCCCAAAACCATCCCCCAGATCAGTCCAGCCTCATTTACAACATAGCTTCCACAGACCACCGCAGAATCCAACCCCCAATTTTTCCCACCCAAGCGCAGACCCCCAAAACTAGCCTATTAGGTGGCATGGCTAATTGGAAGATCAGGCAAAGGCATTAAAAGATAAGATACTCTGGCAGCTTGCCTGAAGTGTGGATCAGCACACCAATGGGAAACTATCAGGTTTTGTGACGCAACCGCTATTTGAACGCAGCCCTGAAATTGTCTGCTTAACATTAGCAAATACATTAATATGTGATTCTGCAGAATTCAAGGCTTAAAATTAGCCACAATCTTTGATTTCCCCTCTCGCTTTCTTGAGGGAACACAAATACGCACATCAGAATCTCATCAGCCATTGTTTCTTAATGTGGTATGAAATCCAATTTTCTGGTCTATGCAAATTCCTAACCTGCCACAGGATAAGCCTGGTTTTACATTGTAGCTCTTTCATTCAGAACGTTACGGTGTCACAATGAAGGTAAGCCCTTCACCCCACCACCAAATATCTGCTGTAAGACGGATGCCTTTGCCTCTCTTAGTAACAAAAAGTAGGCTTATAAATGCTGCTTCATTATCAAGAAACTATTTGAACAAAATGGAACAAGCCGAAGGATATCTCCATTATTAAAAGGCTTTTTTTCAGTGGAAAGTGAGAGATGAAGGAGGTCAAATAGTTGGCAGTTGGCGAGTTAAACAATAAGGAGGTTGAGGATTTTGTGAAAAATGGATTACTATGCAATGTGCTGCTAATTATTATTATCTAAAATCTCAGTGAATGCTCTGAAGGCCAGATATAGTGTCAAAAGACAAATTTATCCACAGTAAGATACCTCAACGGCTGCTACTAAGAATCGTCATGCAGATATATACATAGTCTGTAAGATTTAAAAAGGACAAATAATAATAATAATACAAAAAGTCAGTATTATTCTTTTGAATAAGATCTTAATAAATCATTTCGTCCAGTTCACAAAACCAGTCTGAATGATTCATTCATGAATCAGATGGATTTACTTAAAGAACTCACAGACTCAATGGAGTCTGGAATAATAATTTAACTTTCATTCAGTTTCTCACACAAAGCTATCATATGACGTCAGAAAACTTGGAATAGAGTGCACGAGTCATAAGAACTTTTTATTGTGCTTGTATTTTTCATTTTTTTTATTTTGACAATATAAATATAAAAAAAATAATTAGAAAATGCTAGTTACTATATTTATGTAAATATATTTTAAAATCTGTATTAGCAATACATTTTTGGCCTTTTTGAATATTTTTTTAAATATTCACTACATTTAAATTCTTGATTAGTGAGATTTTTTTGTAGGAAATTAATATTTTTATTTAGCAAGAATGCATTAAATCGATATAAAGTTGACAGTAAAAACATTTATAATGTTACAAAGATATCTACTTCAAATAAATGCTGTTCTTTTGAAATTTCTATTAATCATAGAATCTTGAATGATTTCAAATGTTTTATCCCGGTTTTCTCAAAAATGACAATTTGCACAATTAGCATTGTTATTATCAATTATAATTGTTTTTAACATTGATGATAATAAGAAATGCTTCTGGAGCAGCATTTTAGAATCATGTTTCATGTGACACTGAAGACTGGAGTATTGATGCTGAAAATTCAGCTTTGCTATCACAGGAATAAATTACATGTTAAAATACACTACACTGCTTGGATTTATATATAGGCATATGCTTCAGAGTCAATGATTGGATCATTATTGCAGTGATTATGGCAACAGTTCTTCTAACCCTAACTGATGGAGTGTGTAGATTTTCATTTCTTAAACAACCATGTAACAAGACACATCATGACCATATTCCAGGATGACAAGGTCCAGATTCATCAGGCTCAAACTGTGAAAGAATGGTTGGAAGGGAGCATGAAGAATCATTTTCACACATGAATCAACACCTCTGAGTATAGACCTTAAATCCATTGAAAGTCTTTGGGATGTGCTGAAGTAGACTTTACAGAGTGCTTGACTCTTGCGCTGTCAATACAAGATCTTGACCAAAAATTAATCAAATAACATCACAAATTTAATTCCATCAAGAGGCGCATCAATTTTTGGTCAAGATCTTTGCCGTATACATGGGATACATGCGTGAAGATTAAAAGTATTTTATTTTGTGTTGCACAGAATATAGAAAAACATTTATGTTTGAAACAACACAAGGGTGTGCAAATGATAGAATGACATTTTTGAGTAAAGCATAAGATTGAGTTTTGATTTATTACCATAAACATTCGTGACAGGATCTGTACTGACATGACAGTGCCCTCCTAAACAGCTTCAATCTGTTCTCTCCTTAATTAGGGGAAGTAACTCCGGTATGTCATCGGCAGAGCTGTGCCGGGGTAAGGGAGGGGAGGCGTGGGACGTTTCGCACAATCGCAGGGTCAATGAAGTTGTACTTCTCCCCTCTGAGCACTGCTAATTTGCTGGAGGAAGTGCTGACAGGACCTTTCTGTGCCATGTTTTCCTTTCACAGCTCCACCTCTCTTTTTCCAGCAGACCTCCCGTTACAGATCTGGAGTGGTGGGAATCCAAAGGGGCCACAGCGCAGAGAGGGAAGGCCATTGGTAATGATCCACTTCACATGGGCGTTTATGAGCCAAGGGGAAAAAAGGGAAAGAGAGAGAGAGCTGGAGAGAAAGGGGGAGAGCTGATTTTGGGACCCTGAGAAAGACGGGCTCGACAAAGCCCGCTGGGTAGAGAGCCGCATTTAAGGGCATTCTCTTGCAGCGCGCCGGCCCCTCGCTGCAATGGGCCACTTAACACAAGAGTACCTCTCTCACCTGCCAGGCAAACACTGCAGCCTCACTGTTTACTACCACCAACCCTCAAGCCCACTCTGGACTCATCTGCCCCAATTTAGCCAGACTGAGGTGCTGCTAAATATTTGGCCAGCTCAAACAAAAGGGTGACAAATACAAGGAGCACAAAGGAGGTATGAAGTAGGCATGAGTAATCCGCAAATGGCACGGCCGCGTGAGCCAACGTCTTAATGTATCATGACATCTTTTCAACACGTCGGAAGTAAAATAAGGCAATGGAATGAAAATGTGCGAATGTGTTCAAGGAAAAAGAAGTAGACTAGATGACAACAGGTCCATGTGTGGTCAGAGGAAGTAACTAATACAAAGCAAACCACAGTTTACAAGAATGACAACAGCGCTCTGATACACCCAGAATACAAACAAAGACAAAAAGAAGCCATCTCTTTAAGATATTAAGAAATGCCTACTCCACCCTTTAGCCTTGTCTCCAACCCAGCTCTTTTTACCATTTGGACAATGACTTCCTGCTTCCAAATTAACCACCATTCTGACCCAAGAGGCCCCTGTCTCTATTGAGTGGCCCTCTAAGCCCCCAAAAAGTTACCCCAATTTCCGCTTTGCTTTTGTGCTGTGTTTGGTCAGACTGAAAAGCTCAGTTAGGGCATTGTTGCAGTGCGGGACAGAGGGAGAGAGAGACATTGTATAACATGATCTCCTTTAAGGTGGTTCTGATTGTTGGGAGCAGCATGGGTCTGAACCCCGAGGACAGAGCCCAGGATATGACCCATAACTTTCCAGGAGAGAGGGTTGCACGGTAATGAGTACTTTCGCACAGGAAGTGGTTGAAACACACATCTCTGGCTCTCCGTTCGCCCCTTCCCGTCACTGTTTAAGGAATCTGAAATCAAGTGCCTTTGTGTAAATCATAACACAATCAGTGACAATTCAATTGTGGAAGGTGTCACGCATACAATAATAAAGTTGGACTGATTGACTGATGGGGAATTTTACAGTTCATTATCCAATCAGACGCCAGCGTCGTGATGGGTGCTTGTCACTCGGGGAACTCTCCTGGCGGGGGCAGATGTCACTCTGATGCTGTTAAGATGACAAGCGCTGGAGGACAGTGTGGAGAGACTGACATTTTCTCTTCCCTCCCTCCGATGAATGGAGCGACGAAAGAAAGGGAAAAGCGAGCGGAACAAGAGGATGCTGCTGTGTGACAAGCTCCATTCTGGCATTTGAATTAAACCTCAGACGGAGGAAAATAAGACAAAGAAAATAACACGGTCTGACAGCATTATCATCGTGTTTATACTCTTCTAGTTAGATATACGCTGAGTGGTGGCAGAATGAAAGCATTACAGGTCTGCATTATCCCCCTATTGAAACATTCTTATCTCTGTTCTGTTACGAGAACACGAGAATGAAATGAACTTGGCAGAATGTGTAGAAGTGGCAGGTGAAAAACGAGTAGGAGAATGCGACGGGAATGAGTTCAATCTTTCATACCTGAAAGAGTGTGAAAAAAACAAACAGGTAAAACGAGAAAAGCAGGAAAAGAAGGAAAAGCACAGAGCGATCTCTATCTACTCAGAGTGAGGGCCCCATTAACTTGACCACATGCCCTTTGCACACAAAGGCTGCAGCCCTCAACTCCTCCCATCCAATTATGTGTGATTAGGCTGAGTGTGCTGTGTCAAGATGGAGGGTAACAATAAAGACATGTCACCCTCTCTTTCAGGTCCCTATACTGTTCCATTCATGTATTCGAGCTAAAAAAGCACATGTTCGCGCCACTGTGGTCACAACATGGACGTTACATCAACCGCCACACCCTCCAGGGCGCAACGGTCATCTCCGTCACGCTTTTTGCGGTTACCATGGGTGCGCTGTTTAACGGAGAGGGCCCTTGTGTTGATTCATTGGTGACTCAAACTGCAGAGCTGAATGATGTTTTCAGAGACGGCGAAGGAGGGGAGTGCGCTCAATTAGCAGCCTCGTTAGAGGTAGTGATTAGCGAGGTCTCGGCTCTAAGAGAGGCCCCCTGGGGCACGAGCAGGGCCACTGCCACTTCAGCGCCGTCACCGCAGGAACCCCCAGCGTGTCCCACAAACCCCAGATGATAACAGACAACTTTTGTTGTGCAACTGTTTCTGGTAATTATCAAGGCAAGGGCTGAAATGATACGCTAGCATTAGCGATGGAGAAAACACAGCCATCGTAGGTTACTAGAGGGAAGAACGATTAGCAACCCAGAAAATTAGATCCTGGAAAAATCACAGACGAAAATATCTATTCATCAGGTGGGGGGAAAAAAAACACCCAACAAGAGTTTAAAAAAGTTTGTGACGGCGAGAAAATGTGTGTGATTCTGAACTGCCGTATAACTATGCTGAGAAAAAACGGGAGAGGGGGGCTGACGGGGGCCGATATTAAAATTCATGACTCTCGCCAGCATTTGTATAAGAAAAAGATTAAGAGGGGCCCGGGTGGAGAAAGAAGCAGCATTATCAGCTTCTCTCCTGCACTGAGCAGCCCGTCTCTCTGTGCTGAGACTCGGGGGTTAAGAGGATAACTGGCCTTCTGCTGGACACCACAGCAGCCTCTGCACTCATATCCTGCTCCATGCTCCAGACACATCACATCATTCCCTGAGGATATAGAGTATTCACTCAAGAATATGCATTCACACAAAACTGAAAAAAATGGGAAGGGAACAAACAATAACAACAACAACAACACTACTACCAACATTAAAATGGGGTCATGAATGTGGTCTGATGGGCAGTGCACATAGTTTGAACAAACAAAACAAAGCAAAACAAAATTAAAATCTTATTTCTAATACAGGTGAACTAAAAATAGTACCTATGAATGAATTTTCGATTATTTATATCAAATATATATAAGAATTTGCTTTAAAACGAGGCTGGTCAGCTCAAGAATCCATTCATTTTTATTTGTTTAAAGGGTTTGTTTGAAATTACCTTTAATAAAACAATACAAAGTCAGAGGTCAGTCAGTGTTGTATATACCAATTACAATTTATGTAGAATTATGTTTTTTTTGCCCATAGTAAACAGTTGGGGGTGGGAAGTAATGTTAATATGTGTGAATGAGAATAAAAAACAGTTCAAGCAGAGTGAGCGGTCTTAAGGTCTGGTATTAGCGACCTCTGCAAAATGGAGCTGTTAGGCAATTCTCCAGAGACTGGTGAGAGGTGCTGCTCCATTATGTGTGCATGTATTCCCAAGGCAAACAAAATCAGCTCCCATCTTAACAGGCTCAGTATTGCCGCCTGCTCTGTCTGACAGCAGATAAGAGGAACGATTCAATCAGGGGCTAATCCTCACCTGCCCGTTTCAGACCGCATGGGTTCATCTGCATACTTCACCTCAGCATCCTGTCCATGAGTCAAGTTTCCACTGTTTGTATGTGAATGGGTGGAATGAGTGAATAAATGAATGTATGTGTGAGAAAGAAAGAAAGAAAGAAAGAAAGAAAGAAAGAAAGAAAGAAAGAAAGAAAGAAAGAAAGAAAGAAAGAAAGAAAGAAAGAAAGAAAGAAAGAAAACAACAAAATAAAAAACAGGAACAAACTCAAACATGAAACAATAAGAAAACAACTAAACAAACAAGCAAAAAACAGAAAGCAAACAAAACAAAAATTAATGAAAAAAAAAAAAAACGACAATAATAAACAAACCAAAAAGAAACCAAAAGACAATCAAACAAACTGAAAGAGATAAACAAACGAAAGCAAAGGGGGAAAAAATAACAGAAACAAACAAAATAAAGGTGCGACAATATGACTACTAGCTGACCGTGGTATAACCTCACCACAGCTACTCAAATCTGGAGACGTGTAGGTAACCTTACCAGGGTACTTAATCCCAGGCTCTAATTGGAGTGAAACTCTACCTGTCTCCCTGATCCTGTGCTCAAATTGAAGAGTAACTCCACCTGACTTATTAATCCTGCATTCTAATTGGCTGGTAACCCTAGCTGGTGAACTAATGTGAATTTCTAAGTGCCACACATTGTGCCATGTGTCTCAAAAATATCTATCAGTGCACTGACTGATGGTATTCTATGTCACTCTATTCAAAGGTGCTGATTTCCTCCACACTCTCTCACACCTTTACAAGTTCATACCTGCACTATACAAACTCTCTTCATCCTGTTTTGCCACTGATTTGAAAATAAGAGCACAGGGTGTTTAGTGTGGGAGTAGATAAGTAGATTTGTAAATGTTTTTTTAACAACTGACAACAAATTTAACTTGAACTGATTTAAAATGCATTATATTGTCTTTCTATAAAACGTGACAAGAGTGATCTTCTGGATAGATTCTTTTTATTCTCATTAGGCTAGTAATTAATTTTGCTGCATGAGCACATAAAACACATTTTACAAAGGAGTAATTCTGTTTCAGTGCATAAAATGGCGATCTTTTCACTTTAACAAAAGAGAATTTAAACTGTTCAGCTTTTTATCTGCAGCATATGTGCTGCTGGAGCGGTTTGAGGCAAGAGAGTTCATAGATGAAAGTGTGATATTCAAGTGTTGGAGAGTGCTGTTGTTTCTCAGCAGAGATACAGACAGATAGAGACTGACAATTTTAAATAAAATACATAGCATGATGACAGAGCAAAGAATTCCCCCAGGCAGGCCAACCCCTGTTCAAACAAATATAGCCTAAAAATAATAATAATAATAATAAATTATTATTATAACAATAATAACAAAGTAATCACATATTATAATTATCATTATCATCATCATCATCATCATCAACACCACCACCTCTAATTGATATAATGTTATAAGTATAAAATGCTCATAAATGCATATTACCTTTTTGAGAATATATATAAAAAAAAACATTGGCTGATAATTAACCTAAAAAAGGGACTAAATATAACAGAAATAGAATATATTAATATATATTAAACATATATGTGACCCTGGACCACAAAACCAGTCATAAGGGGAAATTTACTAAATTTAATAAATAAGCTTTCCATTGATGTATGGTTTGTTATGATAGGACAATATTTGGCCGAGAGACAACTATTTGAAAATCTGGAATCTGAGGGTGCAAAAAAATCTAAATATTGAGAAAATCGCCTTTAAAGTTGTCCAAATGAAGTCCTTAGCAATGCATATCCACTCACAAAAATAAATTTTTTATATATTTATGGTAGGAAATTTACAAAATATCTTCGTGGAACATGATCTTTACTAAATATCCTAATGATTTTTGGCATAAAAGAAAAATCGATAATTTTGACCCATACATTAAAATATTATTTCAGAGGTTTGGGTCTGTTTTTTAATATAGAATAAATATCCTATTTTTTTTATTGAACTAATTTGATAAAATAGATTTTTTTTTTTTTTTTTTTTCTTGCACACTATTAGATTAAAGAGTCAATCCTGCACTGATACAGGCGGATTTTCTGTCTTTAAGAGGATTGGGCAAATTAACATTTCAGGTTATTAAATTATTTTGTTAAAAAAATGACTGTACATTTGCTATGATATTTTACTGATGTTATTGTGGTTGTTTTTAATTAGAGGAGGGCTTAAGGTTGATAAACAAATATCCAAAAACAAAAACAGCTGTCTGGTGTGCCACGCACAGCTGAATCCTTATCAAAGAGATTAGCGTCTTCACCACAAACATATACAATAATTTGATACATCACAAACTGTACCATAAACCCCAGCAATCAAAAAACAATTCTTTTATGCCAACCAAATTCATACGACATGATAACAGATTGCTCCTCCAAATTTCCATGTGAACGTACAGTCAAAAACATAACGGATGCAATCATTGGCAGTGAAAAAAACCCCGCACATACAGATTCAATTTGCGATCTTGGTTTTCAAGTGCAAAAATGAGAAATGAGTGAGGTAAATATGAGCACTGCCTCTCCCTCTTCCTCTCTTTCCGCCTGCGTGTGCGTGTACCTCTAAAAAGGGTTACAAATGAGAGCCAGCCTCCAGAGAATATTCAATTTGCTCCTTATTTTCTCAGACAAATGTGTCTCTTTATCAAAGTGAATAGTCCAACCCAGGAAAGATAAACAACAATCTCATTCAGCGCTTAATGTTTTCCCCTTGCTCTGCACCCAACTCAGCCTTCTCTTATCTCACCGGCTGGGTGCCAAGGGTCTCGGCGTAGATTAGCCAAAGGCATCAGACAGATAAGGACTATAAATCCAAATTGCATATGAAAAATATTAAAGCATTATGATGTATTAATCTAGTCATTGCATTATTTATCTTAATCGCTGAGTGGCGGTGTGCAAGCTACTCGGCACAATGAGAGAGGACACCTCATCGTGTGATGGGTTTGAGAGGAATTAAATCACCCGTATCAAAGAGTGCCTGCGCTATTAGTGCCCGCTTTCATTCCCAGCCAGTCTTTAAGCATTCTGGGTATTCCCAAACATATTTAAAGTACTGTACATTGCATGTAAGGGATGACAAGTTGAAGAACACATCATTAAATGCATCTGTCCGTCTGTACCCCTTCCTGACCTCCACGGCTTCGTACTGAGCGATCGGCCCCTCGTCTAGGGGGAGTCTCAGCAGGGTAGGGGAGGAACTGTCAGGTCATCTCTGATGTCTGCCACGCTGGCCGCACATCTCCCCATAATCTGCCCTAATCTCTCGCCTGCTCACCTAATCAGAGCAATGAAACCTGAGTGATCGCCCGGAACAATGGCGAGAAGAGCATTTGCTAAATTACTCAGCTAAAATCATATGGTGCTGCTTAAAGACACTTATTCCAGTCAGTTATGTTACCAGTTGATGTTATAACCAATTAGATGTTTATGGGTATGTGTGCTCTTGTGGAACTAATGGGGTTGACAGGGTTTTTTTCCATTCACTTTCACTGAGATTATAATCATGTGATCTGCATTTCTGGTGCACCATGAGCTCTGCTTGTTTGCATATCAACCATGACTTGTGTATTGTGTTTTATTTCTTTCTCAAGCATATAGATTGCTATATAATACATATATATTTGATATTTCCTTTACAACAAATATTTATTACAACTTAATTGTAAAATTTTGAAGGTCAATTGAGAGTTTTAAAGGGTTAGTTCACCCAAAAATGAAAATTCTGTCATTTATTACTCACCCTCAAGTTGTTCCACATTCGTAAGACCTTCGTTCATCTTCAGAACACAAATTACGAAATTTTTGATGAAATCTGAGAGGTTTCTGTCCCTCCATAGTGATCCAACCCGACTACCATTTTCAAGGTCCAGAAAGGTAGGAATGACATCATTAAAGTACTCCATGGGACTCCAGTAGTTTAACCTCAAATTTAATAAGCGACGCGAATGCTTGGTTTGCGCAAAAAAACATAATTTACCACTTAACTTACAAAAATATTGATCTGCAACGCGCGTTCACGAGAGCTTCACGACACATGCGTTTGTTCAGACTCACGCGTCAACGCAACATATGTGCGATTGTTCACGACAGCATCACGACACATGCGTTTTATGTTAATGCGAGAGCTGATGTTGTGTGATCACGCTTTGGATAATATTTTCTAAATAAAGTGGTAAATTATGTTTGTTTGTTTTTTGCACAAACAAAGCACATGAAATGATGGTTTTCCTACCTTTCTGGACCTTGAAAGTGGTAGTTGCGTTGGATCTCTATGGAGGGACAGAAACCTCTCACTTCATCAAAAAGATCTTAATTTGTGTTCTGAAGATGAACGAAGGTCTTACAGGTGTGGAACAACACAAGGGTGAGTATGACAGAAGTTTCATTTTTGGGTGAACTAACCCTTTAAGAATTGCGTTACCATGGCAGTGAAGTGGTAAAATTGAATATAATTTCCACAGAAAAGGATAAGCATTTTTTACATGAAATCATGTAAACACACATACTGTATTGTTTACGTCTTGTGGATTTACTATTGAGTTGTTGTTTTTAATCGTTTATTGACTGGCCTCATTCACTTCCACTGTAAATTCTTCTGATTTTTTTTCTTCTAGTGCTGTTGTTAGAGCTTAACTTCTACTGAACCCAGAATATTTCTTTAAAGATTTCCTCCAAAAACTGCTTGCATTTACTACAGGCAGCTCATATGTCTAAAACGTTCTAGTATAGTTTTCTATTTTCACATGAACTTGGAGCACAATAGCAGGTTTTCACAGGAAACTCAAGGCTGTGTAGTTAAGCTGAGAGGAGTGTAATGTCCTTCGCATTAAAGAAAGAAAAAAATTATTTGTATGCCAGATCATTGAAACCCTTGAACAGATGAAAGGTAAAAAATATGTGTGTGGAAAAAAAAAAAACTCCTACTCACTATCACAGCGCTTCATTCTCTCTTTTTTTCGGCTCTGGGTAATCGTCATATTTTGGCACAATCGCTGGTTATTCTCTGACTATTGATGCATGAAGATGTTTAAAACAATGAAATAATGCTGTCATATCAGACCAGAGGGGAAATGATGTGAAGCAATATTCTTTGTTACATGGACCATCTGATAAGTGTCATTCTTGGGCATTACAGAGGGGGCAAGAAATGCCCACGGGCTCCAACGGGGTGGCAAGAATGCGCCTTTCCTAGCACAGTCACAGCATCAAAACCGACAGCAAGTACTTTTTCACACACAAACATGCCAATCACTCTACTTCTTATTTCAGCCTGCTCTCAATCTAAACCTTGCTTACTCTAAACCATCATGGTTCCTCACTGAGTAAAGGGAATTTGAACATCACCCCTGAGCTCTCGGAGAGGAAGCTGTGATCACACTGCCGGGCTCTGATTAATAATCACTCGTTATTCACACTCACTACACTAAAATTACGCCTGGGGGAAACACTATTTCTGCCCACGGCAGGGTGCCTGGACCAGCCCCCCTTCAGCCAATCACGCTGCAAACTTACGGCCCCCTCAAACGACATGCTCCGACGGTGCTCCTAATCTGCAAAGACAACAATGGAGACTAATTACACGTTTATGTCTTCAATCTCTCCTCTGAGTGTAAATACATGACAAGGAGGGAGTGGAGGAAGAGGAGGAGCGCAGTTGAACAGTTCAAAGTCAAAAGCTCTCTGAAGGACACAATGAAACACTTAAACACAGATCCTCAAGTCCAACGTATTTTTTCGCCCTCAGTATCTGGCTCACTCAAATTCAGCTCAGTGCAGCAGGACATATTCAGATGCTCCGATAGGATTGTTCATCTGGCTTGAACTGTATCTGTGTCGGTGAGGAAAAACGGTCACAAATCCTGACAATCTGGCAGCGCTTTTCTGTCCTTATGTTCTTTTTTTCTTACATTCTAATCATTAAGTCACATCAGTCAATAGCTTTATTATCTGCTTGCCTGCGAGCCTCTATCTTGCTATCGCCCTGTAGAGTAATTGCATTGTGACAGGGGATGATGGGGACTGAAGAGCCTTTCATTTGCAGGTTAGCGTTTATCAGTCAGAGCCATCGCACGGGGCTGTCACTCTGCCATCGGCTCGCTCGGCCTGTCTGATGTCCTTCATGTAACTTTGCACGACAGCAATTTTTTTCATTTTGGCCTCTTTATCCTGGTGTTTATAGAGGTGTTTGTGTGGGCAGGATATGGAATTCAGGAAGGATCCTGGATTAATATCAACACATGGGCAATTTCTGAGATTTTTGCAGGTGCTCATTTTTATACTCTACATTGCAAAATGCCAATTTGTCCATGTCACTTAAAAGGGGACAAAAATGTTAATTAACTATGCACAGACCTGAAATATAATAAATAATAAGTCAAAGATCAAATGTGTGATAATTGTATCATATTTCAAATACAACAGATGCAATTTTCAAACATGAAAAACAGTGTCAGTGCCTCATTTCATCAGAAGCACAACTTCATTTTCAACTATAAAGCGGCTATCCAGTGTGTTCATGTTTCCACCCAAGGAGATCTTACCTTGACGGACTCAACAGATGAAATGAGCCAGAGACAAGTTCCATGTGAAAGAAGGCGAAGCCTCAGCGCACACCTTCTATTACGTTATCAACACGAACCAATGGTAGTACGAAAGTGTTTTGCGGCTGGAGCGAACTTTTCCTGAGAGTTCACTCTGGCAAGCTGTTTCAAACTCCCAAATCGAACTTCATTTTGGCCTGATTTTGTTCAAAATGACATAACATCAGTTTGATCTTCGATTTCGTTTTAAGTATATCAGGGCCTTTATGCTGGTCTTTGTAGTTGTAACCATCTCTTAGCTCTGTATCATGCTTGAAGAAAAATTTGGTCTCTATTTACACTTTGAATATTGAGAGAGTACTTTGATTATGGTTGCACTTATTGTTTGCACTTAATAAGACTAAGAAAAAACTTTATTCATTTTTGATTTATACGGTTTCTTTATTATTTATACTGTTTTTATTTCTATGATCAATTTGTGGAAAGGAATTCAATTAGGAGATCAGAAGTTGTAGAAGCTCATAATTCAGACTCTAGAATCTTAAACAATTTTAATAATAATAATTTTTTTTTTTTTTTTAATCAAAATCCTCACACTTTCTTTACGTTTAAGTGAATTTTCTATGTGCTTTCAGACTTTAGGACCCCACTGCACTGTACAACCTTCTAAGTTGCCTTTATAAAGCAAAATGAAAACAAAAAACCACAAGAGTTTTCAATCACTCGTTCTCACCTGGTATGGACTGAATGATTGTTATGTGTGCTGACACAAATGAACACTGAAAGATTAAAAGTAAATGTGTCAATCAATAGCTCGGGCGCAATCGGTGTCACCATTCCAGACAGCCCCTTCTCAGCAAAACCTTGATATGAGTGCGTCTGAATAGAAATCATTGATTTATGGTCTTTTATCAATGTGTCCCTCTTCCCCTAGTAAATCCTCTCTACATTCCACTCTCTCCTTTGTATTCATGCCCTTTAACGGTGCCCAGGTTCAAAAGAATTAACCTTGATTGGGATAATTGAGCCCAGGCCAAAGTGGATTGATTGTGTTTTATGAACCTGCTCTCTTCCTCTTTAGTCTCTAGTTCCCCCCTCCTTCCCTTCTCATCTCTCCTTCACTGACAATTTACCTCGCCCCTTTCTAGCTGTCATCATCACAGCCGAGATTTCATCTTTGTCCTTTTCTCTTCTTTTACTATACGATTTGTACAATTTAATGCCAAAGCAGCCACTGCATGACATTGTGAGATTGCCTATAGCGCAGGCCTTTGGGTTGTACAAGAAATTCAGGACAAAGGCTGAGTGACAGCTATCTATTTGTCCTCATTCCTCTGTTATAAAAGCAA
This sequence comes from Anabarilius grahami, assembly GCA_003731715.1. NCBI lineage: Eukaryota > Metazoa > Chordata > Actinopteri > Cypriniformes > Xenocyprididae > Anabarilius > Anabarilius grahami. Next base: position 2,871,038 of record RJVU01067793.1, on the reverse strand, counting down.
CACCACTCCAGGAGAACTTTTCACCATGGTTCATCTGAACAAATGTAATTATCAGAGCAACAATGCTGGCCTGACCTTCAGCTGGTGGTATAGGGATGGGAATAGTAAAGAATTATTCAGGTTCTTTAATGGCTCCATCAATGCTTCTTGTAGTACTTTGTAATTAATATTTTGAAAAAAGAAACGCAATTTCATTGCCAAATGATAAAATGATTTAAAAGAAAAAAAAGCACAATTATTGCAAAAGATGTGTTTACACAGCCTTAATTACTGTCTTTTTTAGAGGTAAATGCAATCTAATCACTGGCCTTGACTTTATATTAAACAATACTAAAATAATTTTTTTTTTAAAGAATTAGCTAATATTTATAAAATACTGCTGAAAAATGCATAATGTGCATCTTTAACTAAATGCTGCAATAGCAAAAAAACATTTACTACTGTCAGTAACTACTGATTTAAGTCTAGTTAGTTGTAAGTTGCATGACTACAAGCTGGTAATAAAGTATGATTTGTTCTTTCGGGAATCAGCACACTAGTTGTGCTGTATGGGTTTGATACACTAAAACAAACTGGTTAATTAGAGTCATTCGTTCAGGAGTCAGACAACACTAGTTACACTGTATGGGTTTGATTCACTAAAAGGAACCAATTCATAAGAGTCATTCTTTCAGGAATCACACTACACTAGTTGCGTTGTATGTTTTGGACTCTCTAAAAAGAACAGGAACATAATTTGTTCTGGAGTCGGGCTACACTAATTGCATAATATGGGTTTGATTCATTAAAAAGAACCAATTTATAATACAAACCCGATTCCAAAAAATTTGGGACACTGTACAAATTGTGAATAAAAACAGAATGCAATGATGTGGAAGTTTCAAATTTCAATATTTTATTCAGAATACAACATAGATGACATATCAAATGTTTAAACTGAGAAAATGTATAATTTTAAGGGAAAAATAAGTTGATTTTAAATTTCATGGCATCAACACATCTCAAAAAAGTTGGGACAAGGCCATGTTTACCACTGTGTGGCATCCCCTCTTCTCTTTATAACAGTCTGCAAACGTCTGGGGACTGAGGAGACAAGTTGCTCACGTTTAGGAATAGGAATGTTGTCCCATTCTTGTCTAATACAGGCTTCTAGTTGGTCAACTGTCTTAGGTCTGCTTTGTCGCATCTTCCTCTTTATGATGCGCCAAATGTTTTCTATGAGTGAAAGATCTGGACTGCAGGCTGGCCATTTCAGTACCCGGATCCTTCTTCTACGCAGCCATGATGTTGTAAATGATGTTGTATGTTCTCTGTCATTGTCATGTTGGAAAATGCAAGGTCTTCCCTGAAAGAGATGATGTCTGGATGGGAGCATATGTTGATCTAGAACTTGGATATACCTTTCAGCATTGATGGTGCCTTTCCAGATGTGTAAGCTGCCCATGCCACACGCACTCATGCAACCCCATACCATCAGAGATGCAGGTTTCTGAACTGAGCGCTGATAACAACTTGGGTTATCCTTGTCCTCTTTAGTCCGGATGACATTGCGTCCATTACCTGTGATTTCCATTACAGTAGCATTCCTGTATGTGATGCAGTTAGGGCTGGGCGATATATCGCATGCGATTGTCACGCGCATTTTGTCAGTAAAGCCGGTTCCCTGATTACCGCAAAATCGCCATCACCTGCTTTCAAATGGAGCGGCATACAATAGACAGAACCGTAGATCACTGACAAGCGACGCAATATCGCGTTCATATCGCAGATGAATCGCCTTCGATAATGAACGCGATATTGCGTGGCTTGTCAGTGAACTACGGCTCTGTCTATTAAATCCCGCTCCATTTGAAAGCAGGTGATGGCGATTTAGCTGTAATCAGCGAACCGGCTTTACTGACGAAATGCGCGTGACAATCGCATGCGATATATCGCCCAGCCCTAGATGCAGTGCCGTCTAAGGGCCCGAAGATCACGGCCATCCAGTATGGTTTTCCGGCCTTGACCCTTACGCACAGAGATTTTTCTAGATTCTCTGAATCTTTGGATAATATGATGCACTGTAGATGATGATAACTTCAAACTCTTTGCAATTTCTCTCTGAGAAACTCCTTTCTGATATTGCTCCACTATTTTTCGCCGCAGCATTGGGGGAATTGGTGATCCTCTGCCCATCTTGACTTCTGAGAGACACTGCCACTCTGAGAGGCTCTTATTACACCCAATCATGTTGCCAATTGACCTAATAAGTTGCAAATTGGTCCTCCAGCTGTTCCTTATTTGTACATTTAACTTTTCCGGCCTCTTATTGCTACCTGTCCCAACTTTTTTGGAATGTGTAGCTCTCATGAAATCCAAAATGAGCCAATATTTGGCATGACATTTCAAAATGTCTCACTTTCAACATTTGATATGTTATCTATATTCTATTGTGAATAAAATATAAGTTTATGAGATTTATAAATTATTGCATTCCTTTTTTTATTCACAATTTGTACAGTGTCCCAACTTTTTTGGAATCGGGTTTGTAGTAATTTGTTCGGGAATCAGACTACATTGGTTGTCTTTATGAGTTTGATTCACTAAAAAGAAACTATCATAAGAATTTTTCATTGGGGAAATTGAACAACATTAGTTGCACTGTGTTTTGGATTCACTAAAAATAACGTTTTGTGCGTTATAGATTTATACACTGTAAAACAAAAAATTATTTTCATCATTTGTTATCACAACATTTTTTCTTTTGTCAGATCAACTTAGATAATTAATGTGGTTCAGATAACATAATATTTTGAGTTTCTGTTGATTAAACCAATCACCTTCATTGTATTAACTCAATTTGTAATTTCAATTAATTTAAAATTTTAAGGCTACCAGGTAACTTACCTTAAGTTAAACCAACAATTCTTTTTTACAGTGTAGTATAGTTGTGGTATTGCAATTTGCAGCATTGTAATAAATAATGTGTCATTCATTTCCAGTGTGTTTTACTATTATTACTACTACTTTTTTGGAACCGATTCTGAATAAGAACCGATTCTCAATTCCCAACTTAATCAATACCTAATGCAGTCCAATGGAGAAAGAAACATTCTCATAGCTTTCTCAACTTTCATACAGTCTGAGTCATGAGGGACAAAATAAGAGTTTCCTCATGACGACACATGGCAGACTGTGTGAGTGTGTGTATATCCATAAGTGGCTGGGCCACACTGAAAAGGAAAGGAAGCAGGCAGTCAATATCATAAGCGGCTTACAAGCAGGCGTCCACTGCCTCTCACAACAGATAGAGAGAGTCTTGTATAGCAGCCCTCTCTGTCAGCTCAAGATTAGTGGCAGCGAGAGGGATTTCATCACCTTTATTCAGAGCGGAAAAAGGAAGGGAAGATTGCTACTCTGGAAATGTGCATGCACAAACTACTGTAACCATCCCCCCTCCCCTTCCCCCTTTCTGAAAAAAAAAATTGCTCTATCCATTCTCCACAGAGGCCCGTGATTGCTCCACACTTCACTGGACTTGAGGGGCAAAGCTGGAAGGACAATAAGCCACAGCAGATACATTAAAGGCCCTCTAACACTGTCCAGGTTACTGACGGATGAGTTTCTGATAGCAGAGAGAGGGAACAGGTGAGGAGCTCCGTGCTGAATGTGTGCGATTACAGAACCTCATGAACCCGCACAGCCGCACACAAAGCTCAGAGAGGTCTGTAGCATCCCTGATTATGGAGGAGCTTTCGGCAGAGCAATATACAGTATCTCCAGCACGCCATATTCAAATGAGGGGGTTTAATGGAGCAAAAAAGTGGGTGGGAAGCAGTTAAGAAATAAATAAGTGATGCAGGTGTTGGGAATGTAAATGCATAGAGGAAAAAAGTAAGCTGAGCTTCAGCCAGTCTGCTTGGCAAAGCACATCCTTACATAGAGGTAGGCTAAAATCATTTCAGCTTCAATAAACTAACCACCCCCCTTCCCCGTCACACACTCAACCTCTCAGAGGAGCCGAGGGGAGATCGTTCACATCAGCTTAGGTTAAGGTTTTTAAAGCTGTGTGGAGTGTCAGAGACCTCAAGGGCTCAATCCAGGAACATATCCCACAGTTCACTCTGAGATGGACAGACAGGCCCATCTCCACTTCCTGTAGAGTCAAAGTGGACTTTACTTAACTTAATTTTACTAGTTGACCTACCAGACCTGCAAGGTTTGAATCGGAACGTCTCCGAGCACTTATTTAACAGGGCTAATCTTCTTAAAAGGTCAGACAAAGAATCGTTTCTCAAAGTGTTTTGAGATGGCACTTTCACCGACTGCCGGAAAAAACGCACTAAAGCACATCAGCCGGCAGTGCAGCTGTACTCACCTCTTCAAACATCACAGTAAACACAAATTTTCGGTCCTTTCTGACTTGACCTTGTCCAGATTTTTCTGAGCGCTGATGACTGCCTTTATGATTTAAAGCTCTCTTTTTGTATGACAAAGCCGGCCTTTGGCTGACAGGGGAGGCAAAGATCAGAATATTGAAAGGAAATGTGTTACTCTAGTTGGACTCATCATGAATTGTCTCTTCCATTCTCTTGATCTTTTACATTCTCTACTGTTTCTTTCAGGTTAATTGCCTGTTAACCCTCCACTTACAGTAATTACTGGCCCCAATTACCATCTGACAGAAGCGCAGAGCGACTGGGAAAGAATATTACTCTTTTTTCCCCCCACTTATTTTTGACTACTTTTGTCTAATTTCTCTAGTTTGTACAGTCATACACTTAAAAGAATTACATGAAAAATTTGAGGGAATGAAGGCTAATCAATTTCCATACCAAAATAACAAATATCGTTAAAACATTTTTTTTTTTTTTCTTGTTCAAGTATCCCTCTTGCAAAGTTAAGGGAACAAAGATATTTCTTTTTTTAACAATAATAATACATATTTTTTAAAATAAATGTTCCTAAATGGTTCTTTGTCAAGGTTCCATTAAAAAAAAACCCTGAAGACTTTTACCATTGCATAAATGGTTCTTTGTACACTCTTAAAAATAAAGGTTTGAAAAGGGGGTTAGAACCACCATTTCTGGTTCCCCAAAGAACCTTACAGTGAACAGCTCTTTAAAGCACTTTTTCTTAATGTGAAGAATTTCATTTTAAAGGGTTAGTTCACCCAAAAATGAAAATTCTGTCATTAATTACTCACCCTCATGTCGTTCTACACCCGTAAGACATTCGTTCATCTTCGGAACACAAATTAAGATATTATTGATAAAATCCGATGGCTCAGTGAGGCCTCCATTGCCAGCAATGTTACTGCAGCTCTCAAGGTCCATAAAAGGTACTAAAAACATATTTGAAACAGTTTTTGTGAGTTCAGTGGTTCTATCTTAATATTATAAAGCGACGAGAATACTTTTTGTGCGTCAAAAAAACTAAATAACGACTTTTCAACAATATCTATATGGGCCGAGTTCAAAACACTGCTTCAGAGCTTTACGAATCGAATCAGTGAATCGGAGCACCAAAGTCATGTGATTTTCAGCAGTTTAGAGATCAGATCAGGAGATCCGAATCACTAATTCAAAACAAAAGATTCATAAAGCTCAGAAGCTTCATGAAGCAGTGTTTTGAAATCAGCCCATATAGATATTGTTGAAAATTCGTTATTTAGTTTTTTTTGGCACACAAAAAGTATTCTTATCGCTTTATAATATTAAGATAGAACCACTGAAGTCACATGAACTGTTTTAAATGTGTTTTTAGTGCCTTTATGGACTTTTATAGAGGTGCAGTAACATTGCTGGCAATGAAGGCCTCCCTGAGCCATCGGATTTAATCAAAAATATCTTAATTTGTGTTAAGAAGATGAACAAAGGTCTTATGTGTGAACGACATGAGGGTGAGTTAATGACATTATTTAAATTTTTGGGTGAACTAACCCTTTAATAGTCCGAACAATCTTTTTCCACTCTGAACCTTTTGTGCAATGGAAAGGTTCAGTGGATGTTCAGCATAGATGCCAGTAAACAATCCTTATTTTTAATAGTGAAAATTGGTTCTTAACACTAAGAAAAAAGGTAAGAACCTTTCCATGAAAAGTTCTTTGGGGAACCAAAAATGGTTCTTTATGGCACCTTAATGTTTAACCCTTTAACACGTACGATCACACCGGTGTGATCAGTCTTGGCTGGCCCCAGGAGCGTACGATCACACCGGTGTGATTAGAACGTTCAGCGCCTCACGCGATCAACTGCCAAATTCAAATGTGCGTGCGCGCTTTGGCTGGCGCTAAACCAGAGACGGACGCGCGCAGCGCTTTTCATATATTACATATATGCAGTGTTTTCAACCAAATAATGTTTATTTTAGGTTTCAGACATTTAAATACACATGAGTACTAACAAAACAATATATTTAGAGTTTGTAAAATACACAATGATGTCTATAGAAGCGGAAATAACAACCCTTTCCATTATAATTAGACGACACGTTTTATTAATATCAGATACACATTGTGAAAGTAACTTTAAAGCTTACTCTATTCTTCCCCAGTTCACCGACTCACTTAGTTTCATGTATTTCGGGAGAAGTGGACGAATTCACGGGTTGTAAATCCAACAGATCCGATTCTCTGTTCAGCGCAAACTAACATGGCGGCGCCCATCGCGCATATGGCTCAACTAACATGATCGTTATAAAGGTGTTTAAACAGCAAAACACATCCACTTGCACATATTTGGCGATCGGAATATTAGATACTTCATGCTATAGTTAACAAATTTGTGAATATTTTGAATAAAAAAGGAAAAATTAAATAAAAGCAGATCATCAGTCATACAGCGCTGCGGTGTGTCACATAACAAGCAATGACGCGTCACCATGGAAACCATAAAGTGATACGTTCTAAATAACGGTCGCCTTAAAAAACTCACGCTGGGGGGTCAGACAGAATATTTAAAACTTACGTGCGAAAGGGTTAAGAGTGTATAGCAGCATACACTTCCTGTACAATATGAATTCTAAACATTTTCTTTTCACTGTAATTTTCAGTGAAGGTGAACAAATGTCAACAGTATTGAAAACAGGATATTGTAACTCTTCAAAGAGAGCATACATCTGAGCACATTACAGCACAAACTATAAGTGCAGGGAACCAAACAAGAGCTGACAAGCTAGCAATATTTTTTTTTCAACTGTTAAAATGGATAGCGAACAAGCGGCTACAAAAACACGCTGAAAGTCTGAGATAAACTCAAGTGCTTGGTTTGACATTAAATAGAACTTACAGAGGACATGATGTTTTAAATGAAAACATAACTGCTTTTTTGAATATTTTATCTGCAGAAATGATTTTGTGAGAGTGCTGAAATGGCTCCCAGGGACCCTTGAGCACTTTGCATTTTCCTGCCTTTTCTTTCCAGCTATTCCCCACAGACGCCTCTTCATCACTGCCTGGCAGATCCAACATTCACAATTTTCCACCTCCATACACCCCTAATTACAGGAGACACAATTGGCACAGAAACTTGCATGACTGTAAGTGTAGCTAACTTGTAGCATAACAGCTGTCATTGATATAAGAAAGGTGTCTTTAAACAATCACGTCATTTGGTGGTATATGGCTAAGGTTACAGAGAAACACTTTACAATAAGATAACATTAGATAATCCATCAGCATCATGAACTAACAACACATTTTATACAGCATTTAATGTAGTTTAATGTAAATTTATATATATTTTTCCATTGTTAATTCATGTTCATATAATGTTATTTATATAATTTTAAATGTTAAAAATATATATGTAGAAATTAACATCAGTAATCTAGATTAATGAATGGGTGTGTATTGCAAGTTCACAAACGCAAATGCAAACTAATGCTAAAGGACTGATTATTACTGTAAAGCATCAGTTGTTTATTTATTAAAAAGCATGAACAATTAAGTGCTAATGCAAAAATACTTGTTTAGACTGGGTTAAGAGAATTAAACAAAACCCAATTTCAATTTACCACATTTTTTCCAAAGCAACTGCTGAATTAGTTAGCAAATACAGTCTAAGAATAAAATACATTTTTAATGTTTCCAACATAAAGGTTTACTTCCAAATAGCCAGAAGGCAACATTACAAAGTTGAGAAGTCTAAACCTGTTTTCCCAGGATTCATGCTTTTTTTTGGGCATCAGTATACCAAAATTGTACTTTTTGAAGATGAGCAGAACAGGATTCCTCAGTCCATTTACAACTACAAACAATCAGACTTTTGCAAAGCCACTCAAACCAAGGTCTGAAGCACTGACATGCGGAAATATCTCCGCAACCCAAAATATTATCGTATGAAACGTTTGAATCTGATTCTTTCACAATCTATTGGTGATCGAACAATATAAGAATACCATTTTTAGATCCGATTTTTATTTGCAACCCTTTCACAGCTCTATATATTCACTCTTATTTTCTCTCTTACAACTTTGATTTGACTTCCTAACCAGAAAGCTCAGAGAACGGTCATGTGTTCCACTCAAGGTTAATGGATCTGCAGCTGTACAAGTAATCTACAGAGAGAAAGATGACCTTATATTATAAAAGGTTTATTGCTTTGCGAGATCTGATGTTGCCTATTTGGTTGAGTCTATAGCTGCTGACATTCACCTTTTGGCCTATTGTGACATGCAGCTGCATGAAAGGACAGTGTCTTTCTACATGCACTGTTCAGCAGTTCATTGCAATGAAAAGCCTGATATCAAACACTTTACATGGGTATCCTCTCTGCTGAGTATTTTGGATTTCAACATCTTTTGCATCATACTAAAGCATCATACTGCAATAATTACTACTTTCAGATTTTTATGCAGTGCAAAAGTCCACACACCTTTTCTGTATAGTTGTGTTAGAGGGGAGAGCAACTAAGTGACCGCATAAATATGCACATTGAAAACACACTCATCCACACACACACACACAGCACAGCACAGCACATGCAGAATATCTGCAATCAGCATCCAACTGTTCTGCATTCCCTCCCGCGCTGTTAAAAATGCAATTTCTCATGGAGTAGTGAATATGAAAAACAAACACATACGCAAATCACTTCCACCAGTAAATTACCTGAGTCCCGATTGCATCTGACCCTTCACCCTGCTGTCAGTAGCCAATTACAACCCCTCTCTGCGAACGTGGTGCAACCTTGTGATTGGGATGTCAAGCACAACTTCTTGAATTCAGAATCTATACACAGTCCTGTTTGCATGGTTTACTTAACTCACAAACTGGGGAATTGTTCGCTATTTGGTTATGAACTGACAACCAGTGAATTTTATGACAATGAGTCTTTCACTGTCATGTATTCATGTATTCACAAAATGTGGCTGCTGTGCATTGCAAAAAAAACAACAACAAAAAATCAGTATGAGTGTTGTTGTCCAGTAAAAAATCGTTTTAGTTCAATTTATGATTAAAAGAAAAATAAAAAAGTAAAAATAATTAAATAAAATTAAACAATATAAAAAAATTATACGCAAAATTAAGTAAAACATTAAGACTTGCTATAAGATCTATATCTTAATATCTTGAATTAGGTTCTTACAATATTGGAAAATTGTTTTTACATTTTTAAGTGTAAACACCCCTGCTTAAACCATGATTAAAACAAGACATATTAATTTGCAAAGGTATGAGAGAAATAAACTTAATTCAATATAATATTCTCTGAAAGTCGTATGCAGTTTTGCAAGTAAATTGATTTAGCTTTAAATATTTTTACTGCAAAATATATTTTATATATATATATTTTTGCACTGAATAGTAATGATTTTTTTTGTGTAATAATATAAGAAACATAAGAAATAAGATTTTTTTTTGCACTGCATAGGGCCAAAGTTATGTGATTTTTTGAGAATGTATAATGTAATTTATTTTTCTTATGTAATTTTCTTGTCTTTTTAAGAATAAGCCTGACAAACTGTTGTCAGATTTATCCTTAAACAAATCTTATTATCTTACACAATTACGTTTCAAGTAAATTTATCTTATTTGAAAGATTTTCAAATATGTTTACTGGAAAAAGACGAAAAGAGACAAATCTATCATCTCAGACTTCATGCAGTCATTATCGTTAAAACAAAACAAAATTCTCAACATCTCTATTCTTTCTCACTATCCATCTCTCTGTCTTTTTCACACACACTCTCTCTCTACTCTGCAGCGCTAAAGTGCTGCATTAATCATCTTAAGTCTCTGGTCAATATGCAGGCGAAGAGCAAAGCGGCTCAGCTCTCTGCTTATTTAACGGCTCAGTGCTTTTCCACCTCTGTGGATTAGAGAAGAACGACCTGCATTTACACATTTATTCACTCCACAGAGACCTGCTCATCTTCCTCTCTTCACTATCAGAGAGAGAGAGAGAGAGAGAGTGACCTCACTGGCCATCAACATACTGTGGAAAACACTGTGTTCTCCTGCTTCGCTGCATGTGTGCATGTGTGTGTATACTTCCAGTGATACTGCTGGAGAACTCGATGGATTGAAACCACACAGTGGATTAAATTGCTCCGTTATGAAATTGCCCTAAAACTGATAAGATGAACAGACACAAGGGGAACAGCCTTTAAACATAATGGCAGCTTGACAGACAGCGCAGCACTTAAATTTTAAAAGGCACTTAAGAGCAATAATTGAGTAATGTCTTTACACAGCGTCTTTTTGAAGGGACGCAACAGGCACGTCGTGGCTTTGACAGAGCACAGAACTTTTTTTTTTTAAAAGTGACTTTTATGCGCTTTCATTAGTACATCCTTTTGTGATTAGCTCAGTTCATCCCACCTAGATGAATTCTGGAAACTCTAGAAAGTAACTTGCATTTGACAACTGATTTTAGAGGGCAAGAGGTTCAGGTGTTCCTACTCCACGCTGGTGCGAATTAGGGGCATATGCCAGGCCCACATTTGACCCCGAGGGTCCTGTGCAATTCTAGCCATCAGAAATGGGGCACAGAGAATGCCTGTTAGACGGCATGCTGGGCACAGCAGAGAGCCCTGGTCTGAATGGCTGGGTCAACGGCTGGGCCTGTTTCTTTATGAAGGCCTGCTGAGGAGGGAGGAATGAATGGAGAGCAATGGAGGAAAGCGTAACGCACAGGGCAAAAAAGGCCCAATAAGAGGTGCGTGGTGACAAGGGGGCCTTGTCAAAGGCCATTTCAGTTAACGGCCTCCCAAACTGACAATGCCCCATGCTTTCACAATCCACACAGCCAAGTGAATGGGATTGACCAGCTGATAGGAGGTCACGCTGTAATTACGATCCAATTTTTACCTGCAGGGCTTTTTATCCTCAGGTGGAACTCGGCTGCAATCGCTAGTGTAAAATGCCCCATTGAATAATGAACAATACTGGTGAACTCCAAAATTAAAACTCCATTACATGCATGTAATATTCAGAGGCTCTAATTCAGGCTTTTAGAGGCCTCCGCGGATGCTCGCAGGATGCCCCGCAGCAAGCTCAATCTGTGCCGTTAGAACACCTGCTCGATACGGTCCCCGAGTCTCAGAACGCATCAACCGGGGACTGGCTGGGCATGCAGAAGTGACGAAAGGGACCCACTCTGGTTTTTAATCTTCCCATGAGCCTCTTAAGGGCCGTTCACACCAAAAACGATAATTATAAAGATAACTACAATCTAAAAAATGCTGGGTTAAAAACAACCCAAGTTGGGTTGAAAGTGGACAAACCCAGCAGTTGGGTTAAATGTTCACCCAACATGCTGGGCAGTTTTATTTAACCCAACTATTGTTTAAAAATGACTATATGGTAAACTAAAAATCAGACAATTACTAGAGGCAACAATAATAATCAAAAGGTGAACATTTATTAATAAGCAATTTAACAGATGTTTATTGTTTAATTATTATTCATTAAACTTATTAATAAATGTTAATTACCAAGATACTTTGTGTTCATTTTAAGAAAGCAATACAGTCATTTTTAAACAATAGTTGATTTAATAAAACTACCCAGCAGGTTGGGCAAACATTTAACCCAACCACTGGGTTAAAACAACCAATTCGCTGGGTTTGTCCATTTTCAACCCAACTTGGGTTGTTTTTAACCCATCATTTTTTAGAGTGTATAACGATAACTATATTAGCATCCGCACTAAATCATGATAACGTTCTGTTTATATGCACTCTTTAAAGCATTAGTTCACTTTAAAATGAAAATTACCCTAAGCTTTACTCACCCTCAAACCATCCTAGGAGTATATGAGTTTCTTCTTTCTGATGAACGCAATTAGAGTTATATTAATAAATATCCATTATAAGCTTTATAATGGCAGTGAATAGGACCAACGAGTATGAAGCTCAATCCATCATAAACGTACTCCACACGGCTCCGGGGGGTTAATTAAGGCCTTCTGAAGCGAAGCGATGAGTTTGTGTAAGAAAAAAAAAATCTATATTTAATAAGTTATAAAGTTAAATATCTAGCTTCCACCAGACTGCCTTCCGTATTCAACTTAGGAAGAAAGTTTAATGCCTCTCGCAGTTCAAAACGCTTACGCCACGTCCTTCGCCTTCCATATTCAACTTATGAAAAAAGTGTAAGTTGAATACGGAAGGCGGTCTGGCGGAAGCTAGATATTAACCTTTTAACATCCTTTGTATTCTGATTGGCTGTCAATGTTAATCAGCTGGGAAAAAATGGCTCTGTAAAAGACTTTTTGTTTTGTTTTGTTGTATCATTATCATTATTGGTGTGCTGTGGACTTCCCTGCTCTTGTAGAATTAGAATGATTATTAAAACTGTAAAGTCATAGTTATCGTTCTTGGTGTAGACGGGCCTTTACCCTAATTTGGGCTGTTTTGCCGCACCTCTAAAAGACAAATGAAATACAATAACTTAATGGGCGCTCATTTACTACAATGACCTATATTAACATTGCATTGAGATGCTACGACAGAGCTCTTTCTGTAATGAGAAGCTTCAGAGTTTTGAGGGGAGCTTTTCTAAATCCCATCCCATTACAATATGAAATTAATCACAAAAAGAGAGCAATTATATCAATATGGTCTTTTGTCATTAGAAAGGCCACACCTGCCACAAACCGTCAGGGTGACCTGGGTAATGGTGCACGGAAACACACCAGTCCTCCATCACCGAAATTATGTGGGCTTGACCCCTCACAATGGGCAGCGACAATGCGAGTGTAATCTCTTAATCCACAATCCTGATTGGGAACACCTTTTAGTTATGATTGCATTATGATGGACAGCGGGCCATTAAGCTTGTGGATACGAAGAGAGTGCTAAGACGTCGCAATACTAGAGAGCAGGGAGTCATTCTCCTTATCCGTCTATCCCAACCGAGCTCCCTGGACCAATCAGAAATGATTAGAGAATTATATTGACATCCTTCCACCAACCAGGTCCCATATCAGTGCTCTGAGCCCTACTCGACTGTCATATCCCTGAGCCAAAATCACTGGCTGGAGCCAAGCACACCTTCCACTCCAATTAAGACCTGCATCCGATCATCAGAGCTCCATCCTTAATCTCATAATACCACACTCACACAGCACAGGCACAGATAAGGCTGCCACAGGTGTATCTGAGGGAAGAGGAGAGAGGAAAAGGAGGGGAGATGGAGATTTTGGAAGGTGACAAAGTTCAGGGATTAAAGCGAGAAAGAGAAGCATTTTGTCTGTGGACGAGAGAGTAGGTAACAGGTGGAATGGTGATGCGAGGAGTTATAAATCCCCTCTTGAGTGCTGTGTGAACAGGTCTGAGAGTAGAGGGCTTTAGTATTACCTCCATATGCATTAACTACACCTCAGTCATCTGGTTATTCAGTGGTGCCTGCCACTGTCCACCACAGAAACTTAATAGGAAAGGTCACCCAAAAATGAAAATCATTTACTTACTCTCATGTTGTTCCAAGCCTGAATGACTTACTTTCTTCTGAGGAATACAAAAGAACATCTTTAAAATATAGATACAAATTTTAAGTAAATAAATACCAGCAATATACAGCTAAGATAATATTATGTGGTTACTAAACCTCATGTATTCAATTAAACAGACATAATGAACATGTTAAGCAATTACTACAACTTGCGATCATAATGATTACAATATAAGGAAAATATTTAACAGTTTTGTACGTCGTTGCAGTCATATTATGTCTTTGAATAAAAAGTGTAATGAAAAGATTAAAATGATTTTTTTTTTTTTTTTCTCTCCATATTATTGAAAGTCAAAATGGAGTCCAATTTTGTTTTGGACCCCATTGGCGTTTTATTGTATGGACAACATAAGTTCTTCAAAATATATGACATGTTCTGTTCCGTCATGCAGGTTTAGGACGACAAAAAAAATAAAATAAATGATGACCGAATTTTTATTTCTTTAATAAACTGTTCCTTAAATCAGACGCACACATAAAAAAAATACTCACATAAACACTCCCTTGGTAATTCAGTAAGTGTGTTTTACGCCTCAGTCTTAAAGTAAACTTTCCTCTGACGAGATTGCTTTTGCTTTGAGGCACCCTGCAAATGAGCTCGCAGCTAAAAGCCTAAATTAGAAGCTCTAAATGTTGCATGTTTACAAGACACTTACTGACAGGAGCTGTGAGGTTCTCAAAGAACACCAGAGGACCCCTAAATAAGCTCCCCATGCAAAAAGTGGAGACTGCTGCCACCCACTGGTGGCAGGCGGTGTGACAGCAATGCGGCATGTACTTCTGTCAGCATAGTGCCCGTTATTGGATTAAAATATTCCACACTGAACAGTAAAGCAGGATAAAACACTCAAAGCCACAGATCCGTAAATGTCCCGATCATTGGGAATCTTCACTAATATGATTCAGGTCGATAATCCCCTTGAAGCCCACAGGCTACTGGTAAGTGCAATTAACACTGCTTACTGTGGCCAATCCAATTGTGTAAATAGAGATATGGCCAGAAAGAGGCCTAAGTGATGGTGCAGTACTGCTGTTCACATAGGACTATTGAATTTATGTTTAATACATTGTAACTTAACTTTAATTTCTAATTTCAAAACTGAAACTAAAGTGTGAGGTTGGTTTTACATGGTTCTATATGCAATAAATACCATTTTCGCTGGTCTATAAGTCGAGGAGGGTGGAGATAGATGTAACACCAACCGTTTAAATGAGGTACAGGGTTCCATCCTCCGGAAGTTATACAAATATAAAAGGATTTACCGGACAAAAAACAATTGTGCGTTAGGAACATCAACTTTTCACTTGTTTATAATTTAATTTGTGACCATGTTAATAAATGTTAAATGAGAGTATCATCTGTATAAATTCTCTTGTTAAATTTGGTATACACTACCAAGTTTCATAAGGCTCTAATGTTCAGCAAGACTATTTATTTGATCAAAAAATACAGAAAAATATTAATATTGTGAAATTTGAAATAACTATCTTTATAGAAATAAATTACATTTTAAAATATATTATCAGCAGTCTCTTACTCCAGTCTTCAGTGTCACATGATCCTTCAGAAATCATTCTAATATGCTGATTTGATGCTCAAGAAATGTGTATCATCTTCATTTTTGTGAAAACCGTGGTATTTTTCAGGATTCTTTAATGAGAAGTTCAGAAGAACAGCATTTGCTTGAAATAGACATTTTTTTGTAACAATGTACAGCAAAGTCTTTACTGTCACTTTTAACCAATATAATGCATCCTTGCTGAATAAAATAATTTCTTTACAAAATTAAATTAAGATTAAAGTTTGAGTAGGAGGAAGGTATAAAACAAATCTGAACAAGTACAATTTTATTAAAGGTACACTATGTAACTTTTGGTCCTCTGGCGGTTAAAAAACAAAACTGCATGCATTTTGCGGAAGAACTGTGTGGATGAATATGTTATCCTACTGCTCATAAAACATTCACTGCTATGCTTAAGAGATATAACCAGTTTAGATAGAAAGGATCTTAAGCTGACTGGTTGAAGATGTACCTTTAGTTATACCCATTAAAAGACATGGTTGAAAATAAATTCCAGCACAGCGCTACAACAACCATAATGAAATGACCCTTCACAACAGATAATGCTTTACAATGAACTCTGTTAGAGAGCTACATATGGCAATTTATCTGTTCAATAAAATACCTTACTCACCTGTTGAGTAACAAAAACGCTGTTTCCGCGTTCCTTTTACAACATTTCAAATCCCTGAGCTCTTGCCATCTCCAAAAAGCCAAGCCAGTGTTGATTCTCATTTTATTACGAACTCTGTCTTGTCTTTTTGCAAGCAGAAGCTCCTCTTTTCGGCATTTTTTCCCCCAAGGTTTGACATTTAGCTGCTCCATGTCAACCTTTCATCACTATGCCACTACCACATGCATCAAAGTAGCCGGAGCAACTTTTCTCTATTTACGGATAAGACAACACTCACGGATGACCAGTTTAAAATATAAACACTTATAATAGGCTTACCATAAATCAAGGTAAGACAAAAACACATTTTGGAAGATGGATTGATGGTATATTGACATTTGTATTTTGTTAATTTTGAACAAACAAAAAAAAAAGTAACAGTCCACCTTTAAAGGGGACATGTCATTCTGTGTTTAAGTGCTATAATCAGGTCCCCGGTGCATCTACCAACCCAGAAAATGTGAAAAAAGACAACCCAGTAACTTTGTTTTGGTAAGCCTTTCTCTTCAAGCATGTGAAAAAAATGAGCCGCTCTGATTTCGCTGCCCTTGTGACATAGGAAGTGGATCTTATTATAATATTACCGCCCCTTAATCTGTATGTTTCCACCCATGGCGCCTCCATTTTGTTTTCACAAGCGACAACGGTGTACCAGTAACACTGGTGCTGGAGTGCAGCTGTCCAGCAGAGTTTACCCTGATCAAACGCACTTGAATGTCTTCAGGATTACTAAAGCTACATGAAGGAAGGTGAGTTGGGTCGGAGCAAAACTCTGCAGGACAGCAGCACTCAAGAACGACCGTCCCTGAGCTTGTCTCAGCTATGTAAACATTATCACTGATCTGTTAACTGCTATAATAGTAAACATATGAGTCTCCATGAACTCCTGGCATCTGAGCCACTAAGGATGCAGGGGTGTAATTTTATTTATGAAGGGAAATGTGTCCAAATAAATTCATATACCAGTATGTGCAAGTCATTTTACACCAGACTGTTTTGCACACGATGGTCAGTTAAACACAGGATTTGCACAGAAGTCGATTCTCAAAGATGGATCGATACCAACTGTTCATGATCCAATTTCATGTATATATTTCATGATGTTTGCAAATTGTCTTAATGTTTCGTTAGCATGTTGCTAATGTACTGTTAAATGTGGCTTAAGTTACCATTGTTTCTTATTGTATACACGGAGACCAGAGCAATGCCGTTATTTTCATTTTTAACCCGAAAACGCTTGCGGTCTTTATAATTCATATTCGCATCTTCGTTCTTATCGAGTCTCTACAACAGTTTACAGTTTAGGAATAAGTTGTAGATTTAAACAAACCGTAACATTACAAATAAGCATAGGAAAATTAAATCAAATTCTGAGGTAAGCAGCACAAAAAAAACATTGAGTAAAAAAAAGAAAAAAGAAAAGTGTTAAAACCATCCCCGCTTGGCCATTCTTTGACATCTTTAACTTATGCTGGCGGAAGCGGTTCACATTCAATCTCTTTGCTTCCTCATCACAGTCTCTCAATATGACACCTATGTCCTGCTGCTACCTTTCCCTCCGCCCCATAAATAAGATATATGGCCTTGTCTCCATGCTCAGCTGTCATCGTCTAAATTCATACGGCTCACGGGAGACACTCAACATTGTGTTTCACAATGACCGCCCAAAGGAGCGCACATTGCGTCCAGATAATGCACATACACAATTGGGCAATGTGCATTATAGAAGTGGATTAAGAGCATTCACGGAAGTGGCCTGAGGGCACCTCCAGAATTAAACGCTTCAGTTGATCTGAATCAAAACTATTTTTATCTCTCTGACCTTGTGGTTCTTCTCCTTCGGTTGGCTGGAGGACATGCACAGGGTCAAATGACTAACAGGTTGGTGGGCAAATCAAACGCAATGAAACTTGATTGCGAGATTTTGATTGGCTAAACAAAAGTGAGTGACTGAAATGTGCGGAAGAAAAAAAGTGAAGTAGACCAGGCCTCAGCGTTTTTAAACGCACGTTGTGGTGAAGTAAAGTGTGTGCGCAATTGTTTGGTCGGCCTCTGCGGTGATCTAGTGATAATCCACTCCTCTCAGCCGCAAATGAGGTACAAAGAGCGAAAGAGAGAGTGAACCGGAGAGAGGGTGGCCTCAAGCAGTGATTACTCTATTTAATTCAACATGGCTTCTGAGGCATGAAACATGCTCAGCACATAAATGACTTCCTCCTCTTCTCTCCTGTCTCCTCCAGAGCCTGGTCTAGCCCGCAGACCGAGGCTCCCGCACCTGATCGTATCTGCCTCTCTCTCCTCACTTACAAAAGAGAAGCCATAATATGGAGACAGATATTAGGAGCACATTGGTCTGGCTCCCCAGGCTAGAGCACATCTGTGAAGGAGAGTATAAATACATTTTATACAATAGCATGTTCACTGATACTATAGGATGAATACAGCATGCCTTTTCGAACTTTTTGAAACCAAGGCTCCTCAAATAACCTCTTGCTAAAAAGGCAGCTATGTATTTTCAAGTAGACCATACATTTTATACATAATAAAAAACATCAAGCTTCGTATTAAAAAGCAAATTACATTTTTTAAATGTTAATTATTGAATTAAAGGGTTAGTTCACCCAAATTAAGATATTTTTGATGAAATCCGATGTCTCAGTGAGGCCTCCATTGTCAGCAAGATAATTAACACTTTCAGATGCCCAGAAAGTTACTAAAGACGTATTTAAAACAGTTCATGTGACTACAGTGGTTCAATGTTATGAAGCGACGAAAATACTTTTTGCGCACCAAAAAAAAACAAAAAAAAACTACTTTATTCAACAATATTGAGTGATGGGCAATTTCAATAAACGAGGCTTCGTTATGTCATAAGTGTTTCGAAATTTCAATGGTTCACCACTGGGGGGCGTGACTTTGGCAGTTTGATACATGCTCCGAACCGCTGATTCGAAACAAAGGATTTGTAATGCTTCAAAGCTTCATGAAGCAGTGTTTTGAAATCGCCCATCACTCAATATTGTTGAATAAAGTCATTATTTTGTTTTTTTGGCGCATAAAAAGTATTCTCGTCACTTCATTACATTAATGTTGAACCACTGTAGTCACATGAACTGTTTTATAGCTTTCTGGGCATTTGAAAGTGTTAATTATCTTGCTGGCAATGGAGGCCTCACTGAGCCATCGGATTTTATCAAAAATCTTAATTTGTGTTCTGAAAATGAACGAAGGTCTTACGGATGTGGAACCACATGAAGGTGAGTAATTAATGACAGAATTTTCATTTTGGGTGAACTAACCCTTTAAAAGCTTGATTAGCTATTCGTCTTTGTACTAAAGCCAAAATGTATCATTGAAATACAGTTATTATAACATATTTCAATAAATATTCTAATAAGCTAATAATTTGCTGCTCAAGAGACATTTTATTATTATTATTATTATCATCGATGTTGAAAACAACTGTGTAAATTTTTTTTTCAGGATTCTTTGATGAATAGAAAGTTCAAAAGAACAGTATTTATCTGCTTCTGGAACATTATAAATGTCTTTACTGACACTTTTGATCAATTTAATGCATCCTTTTTGAATAAAAGAATTTAAAATTTTTTTTTTAAAAAAATCTTACTGATCCCAAACTTTTGAATGGTAGTGTTACAAAAGCTTTCTATTTCAGATAAATGCTGCTCTTTTGAACTTTCTATTCATCAAAGAACGCTGAAAAAATTGTGTACACCACCGT
>RJVU01067793.1:2808836-2847507 GCA_003731715.1 Anabarilius grahami | reverse complement strand
AAAAAAAAAAAAAAAAAAAAAAAAAAAAAAAAAAAAGAATTGTTGGTTTAACTTTAAAAAGTTACCTGGTTGCCTTAAAATTTTGAGTTCGTTTAAATTAAAAAATTGAGTTAATACAATGAAGGCTATTGGTTTAATCAACAAACTCTAAATATTATGTTATCTGAACCACATTAATTATCTAAGTTGATTTGACAAAAGAAAAAAAATGTGATAAATCATTAAATTTCTCTACACAATCAATTGTAGTTCTTTCTCATTAAAGTCACCAAGCACAGACTTGTACCTTTGTCTTTTTTTCAGATTTTTAAATACTTTTTTTGCAATGCTATGAATCACATGGTAGCTGGTTGGTTTGGCCGATGGCTTAAGTCTTTAGCAAAGACTTTTTAAAAATCGCTATGGGGAAAATGATTGGGAAAATACTTCAGAAACCAAGGCTGCTGAAAACGTGGAAAGACATTGTTGCACTCAACGGCAGCTATTGAATCAGAAGTCTCACACTTTCACAGAAAATAGCTTCTGCGATGAAAATAAGGTGGATAGGGGTTTCCTGAGAGAAAATAAAGAAAAAAAAACACACAGTAATTTAACTTTCAGCGAATGATTCATGGTGTGAATCCTTCATTCCCCTCCTGGAGTATTGCGAGATAACACATTTTAAACAAGTCATTGTGTTAACATCAAACTTTAGCAATCCTTTATTGAGGAGAACAGATCATATTCACTGTTTGCTACTGAAACATCACAACATCATACTGGGGACGTTCATTACATGGGCTTGTCGGGTGGTTAGAGAGAACCAAGAGAGAAATAGAGGAAGGACGTGAGAGCAAGAGAATTTGATCACACTCTCCAAAACACACGGGACAGTAGTTTCCCCCTCCGGTGAAACCCTCTCTTCTTAAGCCAACAGGAATAAATAAAATACTTTGTCTCAATTATTCTATGCATCAATAATTGTTGATATACACAACGCAAATGAATGTCCTTGAGCACTCACAGCACAAAATATATCTCTTTACCATCTCAAAACTGGAAACGGACTCGACCTATTTATCTTAAAATTAAGCTTTCCAGCATATGGCTACAAATTATGTGTACCAGAAGAGGGGAAAACTGCAAAAATATATATACATACATAAACAACCATCTCATAAAATTCAATTACACACTCATTTTAAAGCTACACACCAGAGCAGGTGAAGTCAATGAATAAACAACAAAATAAAGGGAGGAAGAAAAGAAGGCCTCCAGAGCATGTCTGTGTCAGATGTACGGACAGGGCAGGAAAAAAAACGTACATGTCAAGTAAATGGAGTAAGAACGTGAATGTATACGATGAAGCTAATCAAACGATAAATGCACATATGAAAGTGTTACGCATGAGCATGTACAAATGGGTGCGTGAAGGTATATGTAATGAGTATCAGTGTGAATAAGGGGTACATTCATCCATAGCCAACTGTCCTGTAAGTACACCCTTACAGCATGGTTCACCTTTTACAGGCACGGTTCAAAAACAATCCTACATTAAGGATAAAAAAAACATCAGAACCACTCATAATGAATATTCAAGTACCTATCAGCCAGTCTGAGGAGAGAGCGTCCCCTCCCACTCTTTCACTCTGCTGTTAAAAGGAGAAAAAAAATAATATATATATAGCTATATACACATACATATTTCTGCAGTTTCACTTTAGAAATACTCTAACTACCTTCTCATAGTTTCTCTTTCATATAGTTTTTTAGTATTTTTGTTTTTCATAATCAAATGTGAGTGCAATCAAACAATACCAATTACGTCATATAATCTGTAATAAAAAAAAATTAAAAATGCTGAGTCAAAATGAAAAAGGGGGAAACTATTTTAAATTCAACTTTTTTGTTAGAGAAAACCACAAACCAGAAGGCAAGCTGATGGGAGAAACTCGGTGGGGAGAGCTAGGGGCGAAGAGTACGGAGCAGAAGAAGAGGAGTTCAGTTATGTAATGTCTCTGGGGCGACTATAAGGAAGTCACCGTGACAAGTTCCTCCAAATAAAGTTCTGGGTTTGCCATAATCTCCTGCTATCAAAATGAGTGTCCTTTTTTCCTTTTTTTTTTTTAATTTTCGTGTTTAACAGCAAGCACCAAAATGAATGACACAAGAAGAAAGTCGCCTCTGCCCCAAAAGAGAAAAAGAAAAATCCAGATACAACAGATACATTACATTTCTGTGGCTGCTGTCCAGCTAGTCGGGTAGAGCCTGTAAGAGTCGCAGGGTTAAAATAGAGGGTGGCAGAAACGGTGAACAAGAGATCATGCCTCCAAAAAGCTGCACATGCGTGGTGTGAAGAGGTTAAAAGAGAGCCGCGTCTGAACGAGGGTCCCTGTCCCTCTCAGAGCCTGCTAGCCCCGCCCTCCTCCAGCTGAGTTCAGAGTTCATGCCTCCAAATTAGCATCCAGCAACTTTTGCTCAAGCAGTCTCGTCACTGCTCAATCGACACAGATTTCAGGAGGGAGGGGGATGGGGGAGTAAAAATAAATCTCTCTACCATACATTGCAGTTCTAAAAAAAAAATTTAAAAAAAAAATATCTTAACATTTTTGTAGTTTTCTCATCTTTAAAAACAAGCGTATGTATTCCCAGACTCGTTTAACATTTCCTATGACGCTCTCCAAATCGAAACCAAAAAAAGTGTGTGAGCAAGGGTTTTCTTGTGTGAATTGAGGACATTCTCGTGTGGATTCAGAAGCCGTCGGCTGCTCGGGCTACCAGGGGTCGTCTAGGTCACCTCCACTCTGCGACAAGGAGAAAACAAGAAAGGGAAAGAAATGAGCAAACAGAGAAAAATTAAAAGGGTAGAGCACTCACTAGT
The DNA here is from genome assembly GCA_003731715.1 of Anabarilius grahami. Classification (NCBI taxonomy): domain Eukaryota; kingdom Metazoa; phylum Chordata; class Actinopteri; order Cypriniformes; family Xenocyprididae; genus Anabarilius; species Anabarilius grahami. The sequence continues at coordinate 2,844,647 of RJVU01067793.1, read as the reverse complement.
GAGAATCGGGGAAGTAAAAGAAACAGAATGAAACGTGTTAGGGTGTGAAAGACAAGAACAGGAGAGAAAGGAAGACTTAATTGTTTAATAACTCCATGTAATGGAAACACATTTACCCACTAACTACGTTGTTTTATGTACTTCTGATAGAAAATACATTACCTTTCAAAAGTTTCAGGTCAGTATGTTTTTGTTTCTGTTTTTTAAAATAATACTTTTATCATAAGGATGCATTAAACTGATCAAAAGTGACAGTAAAGACATTTATAACATTACAAAAGATTTCTATTTCAAATGTATGCTGTTCAAATCTCCAGTTTACAAAAAAATAAGCAGTTGATTAATCATAAAAATAATTAAAAAATAATTTCTTTAGCACCAAATCGGCATATTAGAATGTTTTCTGAAGGATCATGTGACACTGAACACTGGAGTAATGGCTGCTGAAAATTCAGATTTGCAATCACGGGAATAAATTACATTTTAAAATAAAGTTAAATAGAAAACACTTATTTTAAATTGTAATAAAATGGTTCACAATATTACTGTTTGATCAAATAAAATGCACCCTTGGCGAGTATAAGACATTTCTTTCAACACATTAAAATGTTTTTACAGACCCCAAAAACTTTTGAACAGTAAGTGTTGGTGCCTTCTAACCTACAGGTGACATCCCAATGAAGGCAGAAAACAAAACAAAAAAAGCTTACCAATAACAAAAGCTGCATACAACTAAAATAATAGGATTCATTCATAAAAAATATAAATAAATAAAAAAATCTCAATAAACATAATACACTTAATAATAAAAAAAAGCTAAATGAAAATGTAAAAATTACAAACAAAATGGGTGGAAAAAAAACCCACAATCCGGCCAGCATTTTTTTTCTTTCTTTTATGATTTAAAGATACATTTCCATCTGAAAAGAAAACTAATTTTCCCCAGCCTGAAAACTGATTAATGCACATTTGAAGCTCACTTACCTCAAGCCTCAAACTTCCACTGAGCTCATAAGTAAAAACATTAGCCATATGGGAGCACATGTGGAAATATCGGAGTATGAATGACAGTTAATAGCGCACAAGTCCTTACAAGAGCCATAAAAAGCATTCATAAGACTGTAGCAACTGTATTCTGTGTGACGTGTCATCTCACAGAATGAGAAATGACTCCACTAAAGTAATGACATTTAATAATGGCAGCCAAGACAGATATCAATAGTTGAATTAGATTTATTTTTTGTTCAAAGAACTTCAGCGTGAAACAAAACAAATATAAACCTTTGCCCTGGAAATACTGCTCTATGGACAATTAAGTAAAGCTCTTCGATACTGCTGAGGGGGTATATTAGTAACATGAGTTTAATATAACAATGGCAGCATTATGCATGCACTTACTCTAACTGTTAAGAAGATTACACAGTTTGTATTATGCATTAACTTCCAAATCAACAAAGTAATCAGCTTCAAATGGCTTGATAAAATCAGCCAAAGAAAACACAACACAAAAGCAGTTAGGAACAGATTTCTTGTGATATGACACAATCCATGTGGACAGAATTGAGATTGCTTTCCAAAAACCTGGGTCATAAGAATAAGATAAGTGCAATAAGAAGCCCTGTGCAAATACTGCAGAGTACAGACATTCATAAATGATCATGTAGCAGCGTTGCCTAATGTGTAGATTGCAGCAAGTTCTCCAATGTAATGCAGTCTGTATTGTCCCCTTTAACAAATGCCTTTTACAATGCAAATGTAAAGTGATTGACTGAATAGAACAGCACAACAGGAGAAATCAGAGTTTGCAAGAACATATGATTGTGTAAGCTTCTGTAATCTCATATGGTCCATGCTTATAAAGCCAGTGCATTTCCAATTTGTGCTTTTTCCTCAAGGACACACCTGGATAGTAAAATTAACTGTGAACACTCAAAGAGCAGACACAGGACAATCATATTCAAGAGGTCAGCTCAAATTATAAATCGATATGGAAGAGATATGGAGAGAGGAAGATATATACACACAAAGTATTAGAGTTCCCTTTTAAATGGTGAAAGAATTGCTTTTGATCAGGTAATCATCTCTCATAATCGCATTTCAAACATTTGATTCACACACAAACACACACAAGCACACTACATAAAGAGCACAATTCAAGCTGTACCTGATGTTTACTACAGTACGTTAATATCCTATAACTATGATCAACCACGAGACAACCCAGGATAAGGAGTACACATGCATCGCATGGCACGAGAGCAAACAGTTTTGTGTGTTCTTGGCACAGCCCAGATTGCCCACTAAAACCATTCCCACTCCAAACTACTTACATGGGTAAACTCTTTGGGTGTGAAACAGTCATGGTCAAATCATTCAGGGGTGTGTGACAGTATTCAAATCTCCTTAAAAGAACAGATCACTCAAAAATGAAAACTCATCATTTACTCACCTTCAAGTCATTACAAACCTGCATGACTTCTTCTGCAGAAAGATATTTCTAAGAATGTTTTTAATCTATGCAATGAAAGTCAAATAGTTCCAAAACATGACTCATGTGGACAAAAAAAAAAATGAGACAAAAAAGAAACAAAAAAACAAATCAAAAGAAATCTAAACAAAACACTTTTCCAAAATATTTTCTTTTGAGTTCCATAGAACAAAGTCATACTGGTTTGGAATGACATGAGTGTGTGTAAGTGACAGAATTTTTTTACGTTTGGGTGAACTATCCCTTCAACCCTTCAATAGATTACACATCCAGGTCTCATTTTAAAAACACTAGGCTAAGTGCAGAGATAGAAGAAAGTGCTTACTGCAGACAGAGCTGGGATATGCCAAGGTTAACCTCACTTGCAGTTGCAGAGCAGGTTTTTAGTGATTAGAATTTTGCGCAAAACTTCCTCTGTATGCGACTTTTACTGTGTGCAGAGCTCACTAAACCAACCAAACAAAAACACCCAAAGTGCTATTACAAATCCATAAAGACAACCAAAAACCTGCACTGAAACTGCTCTAAGGAGAAACATTGCCAAAAGCAACCTAGCAATCTGGGAAAAAGGGTTTGATATAGCAGGGCTGGGTTTAGTGGGTCCTAATTAGGGTCATGCAGTGGGGGCGTCAGAGATCTTGTCCAGAGATGGCGACGTGGCAGCTTCGTCCTGTCCCTCCTCAGAGCTGAGGGGTTCAGTGGCCGGGGACGGTGGGGGTGAGCGAGGTTCCTCCTGGGGGTCGGTCCGTGTCGTGGCACCCGTCCCACAGGACAGCCGGTAAGTGGAGAGCGCCTGCTCCAGCACTTGGCGGTATTCGCCTCGGTGACTGAGCCGGAACTGTCGCAGCGCCTCCAGCAGTTGGGCAGCGGCGGAGCTGCCTTCTTCTTCGTCCTCACCGCCGGCTGCTCCTCCCTGGCTGTCCTGGTGCAAGACGCCAGTGTCAGTGGACAGAGCAGGTTAAGAGACCCCGCTTAGAGCGGGCCACCTGCCCATGACCTTACATTGCCCTTTCATTTAGAAAGAAGCACGCTTGAGGAGCGACAAAATAAGCTGTAAGTGGTGGCGAATGTGTGTTCGCCTGTGTGTGTGTGCGCGCGCGTGCGCGCGCGAGTGTACAAAAGATGCAGGAGCTTGTCAACACTGGTCTCTTCTCACAAGTCTTAGGAGCAATAAACTTGCTGAAGTAGCATTACCAAGATGCGGACACACAAATACAAACCGTTACAGAGTGGCACAAGCACAGACGGGCAAACAAAGCCAAGGCCTGCAAAAAAGCCTTGCATTTACATCTTAAATGCAGAGGCACTGCTCTTAAAGATAGTGGTGTTTGGATCTTTAATCTGCCCTATATATAAAGCTACCTTTGAGTACCAGTTACACTTGCCTAAGTAGGACATTTGCTAATCACTTACTAAATGTATCATTTCTCAAATGATCAAGGGAGTAAATGTATGCATAAAAGAGGTAGCGTCAGCAAGACCTACATTAAAGTCAAAATAATTGCAGGTGTGATGCATTAAAAGATGATGAGTAAATGGATGGACTTAAGTCTAAGCAAGAAGACTCAAGTGACCTTTTGTTTTTAATTCTTATACGAACAAAAAAAGTAAGGAAAACACTCACCCCATCTTCTTCTCTGTGTGGGTTTAGCCTGTTGTAAACGGCTTCAATTACACTACGTCTGGAAGAGAAGAGAAAAGAGAGCTCTAAAAACTGAAAGGAAGACTCTGCTGAGAAAAGATTATTTGGTCCACAGCAAAACCTTTGAAAATGTTTAAATTCAGCATAAATCACTTTCTTTACACAGTATAAAAGGAGAGTAATAAAAGGACTTTCCTATACACTACCGCTCAAAAGTTTGGGGTCAGTAAGATTTTTTTATGTTTTAAAAGAAGTATCTTCTGCTCACCAAGCCTGCATTTATTTGATTAAAAATACAAACAAAAACAGTAATATTGTGAAATATTATTCCAATTTAAAACAGCTGTTTTCTATGTCAATATACAGTAAAGTGTAATTTATTCCAAAGCTGAATTTTCAGCATCATTACTTCAGTGTCACATGATCCTTCAGAAATCAATCTAATATGATGATTTGATGCTCAAGAAACATTTATTATTATCAATGTTGAAAACAGTTGTGTACAAATTTTTCTCAAAATTCTTCGATGAATAGAAAGTTCAAAAGAGCAGCATTTATTTAAAATAGAATATTTTCTAACATTATAATTGTCTTTACTGTAACTTTTGATCAGTTTGACTCATCCTTGATGAATAAAAGTTTTTGATCCCCCCCCCCCAAAAAAATTTAAATTCTTACTGACCCCAAACTTTTGAACGGTAGTGTTTAATGTTACAAAAGATTTAGATTTCAGACAAATGCTGTTCTTTTGAACTTTCTATTCATCATAGCATCATGAAATAAAAATGTAAATAACTGTTTTCAACATTGATAATAATGAATGTTTCTTGAGCATCAAATCATCATATTAGATTGATTTCTGAAGGATCATGTGACACTGAAGCCTGAAGTAATGATGCTGAAAATTCAGCTTTGGAATAAATTACACTTTACTGTATATTGACATAGAAAACAGTTGTTTTAAATTGGAATAATGTTTCACAATATTACTGTTTTTGTTTGTATTTTTAATCAAATAAATGCAGTCTTGGTGAGCAGAAGATACTTCTTTTAAAACATTTAAAAAAAATCTTACTGACCCCAAACTTTTGAACGGTAGTGAATATTCCTACACAATACCTGATATTCGGTTAACACTTTACAATAAGGTTCATTTGTTAACATTAAATGTATTAACTAACATTAACTAACCATGAGCAATACATTTGTTAATCTTTGTTAAGTTAATAAAAATACAGCTGTTCATAGTTTGTTCATGTTAGTTCACAGTGCATTAACTAATGTTAACAAATACAACTCTTGATTTTAATAATGTATTAGTAAATGTTGTAATTAAAGATTAATAAATGCTGTAGAAGTCCATTTCATTATTAGTTCTTGTTAACTAATGTTAATTAATTAACCTCATGTTATGGACAATAGGTCAAATTAAAACTCTACACTATTGCATCTAAATCAATGAGAAAAAACCCCCATAAAAACTAAATCGTTTTGAATGATACAAGTGAATTTAGGCATCACAACATTACCATTTGTGTATGCTTACAATAAGAAAAATAGATAATCATGTAGACATTTCTCAAGATTAAAGAGTTCATCTAAATGTAAAAATAGAAAAAAAAGAAAGGAAAAAAAACAGAGCATGCACAATTAAATATCCAATATTGAATCAATATGACCAATATCAACAGATAATGGGGGGGGGGATCTTGGACCAAAATCACGCATCCCCTAAGGTCAAGTCACACTATGATTTCTACTCATCATATCAATATTGCCTCGCCAAGTGTCTGCTGATTCCCACCCCAAATACAATAGTAATGTAAAAGTAATACAATAGTAGGGCAGTTACAAAACGGCTTTGATCAGCAGAAATTGACAAATGTTACTTCATTTTGGATTCGTACTTGCTAGCGAGACCACCTCCCGGTGGCAGGTTGGGGATGCTCTCAGGGCGGAGGTTGTGCATGATGTGGCTTAGATCTGGGATGCCTTCCTCCCCTGACTTCTCCATGATTTCTGCAGAGGGAGACAATTATATTACAAATGTGGGATAATGGAAGAGTGTGCAAATGGAAGCCTGGAGCATTTCTTCCACCATGACTACTGCTGTGAAAATGGTGTAGGCATTGGATCAGTCATCCCACTTATAGACAGTGTGAAAAAAAAATAACATCCAGCTGGAGAAAGAACGCCAAACCGATTTCATCACAGCTGTCCTGACTACATATCTAGTGGAAAATACAATACTTTTTTTCTGAATTAATTTATTTCCCATCCAGGAAAGATCCTACGAGCCTCCAGACAGTTCAGAACATGCCAGGATGTTGAAAGAATAAACAGAGGGAGAAGAGTACTGCAATCTAAACAGCACTTACACAGAGAGCATTTTCAAACCACATGGTTGAAGTGAAGGTCTTAGTATTAGGACTATTTGAATTACAAGATAGCCATTTCCACAACGCTGGATGGACAATGCAGAAAACTGGCTGATAAATGAACAGGTGCCGCCTCTTACCTTCCACACGAGCCTCCAGGAACTTGTCCAACTCGGCCTCTCTCTTGACAGCCTCCTCTGATACCTTCGGTGCATTGGGGAAACATACTAGAACAACACTCATGTTGTCACGGCTTCCCTGGTAAGANAAAAAAAAAAAAAAAAGAAGAAGAAGAAAAAAAAAAAATGGTAGGTTAAAAAAAGGCAGTTCACTGGACAAAAATTCAACCTGTCAAGCAAGTGTTTATAACACCACAAGCTTCTATTGTAAACCACTATAAATCTAGACCGCTTCCAATTTTGCCAATATTTATCTCAGATGGAAATTTGTGACAACTATTCATACTTAGACACTAAGCAGACCTTCGAAGAGAAACATCTTCCAAGAGGAAGGGGGGGGGAATAAAGCTTAGTTTCCAATGTATATATGAGCCATACATCATGAAAAAGCATGACGAAGGTTACAGACTAATACGGAAAGCCCTGATATCAACTTGAGCAAATCCATGCCAGATCCAGAGCTGTGACCTCACTCACTAGGTCCCTGGCTCTGCCTGTGTTGACACCAGCTCTCCAGATGATCAGACAGAGGGCATATGTGTTTTTCAAAAAGGGTATTGGAGGAGTTTTGGATTCTTGAATGCCATGGGACCAAAAAAAACAAAACAAAAAAAACAATGAAACACTTAAATGCACCGTGGAAAAGGGGAGTGGGGATTGTTTTTATAGAATCATGAGTTACACACAGCTGGTCTGTCTAATGAGACTATAGTGATTATGTAAAGACTCAATTATTCAACTTCATAAAGCTGTACAACTAATGTAAAACAGAACAAAAAGACTAAGAGGGTACACCATTAGGGTAAAAACAAGGGGGGGGGGGGGACACACACCCAAAAATGTCATTATTTACTAAATTTTACACAGCAAACAGCACAAACTGTGATATCCAATTTGTAAACAAATTACTGATTGTCAACAGTTTTTTTTAACAAGTCAGTCAAAAAGACTCGAGAAACAGCCTCAACTTGTATAAAGAGGTTGTTTTTTTATTGAGTATTCACTAAACGGACCTGTACTTGATTGCAAATTAGTCAGTGCATCATTCAGAGCCACAACTGACTCATTCAAAACATTTGTTTGTAAAAAATTTAGAATGAATAATGCACACCTAGCCATTGATTATCCTGCGTATACCATGATCGCACTGTTGCCAGCAGAGACAAGTTAAAGCTTTTATTGAGGTATGCAGCGCAAATTAAGCCAGCTCATTAAAGCTAGCATTCTCCATGCTTTAAATAAGACAAGAGATAAAGTAAGATTACAGTTATTTGAATGAAATGAAGAGGGAGAGGGAGAGAGAACTTGTGTAAATGACCTGCATCTGTGTAGCTGTGAGTTTAATTACTTTAAAAGCAGCAACGTTACCACCTCATTGCCGAGAAATATAATGTAGTGATTCAGCAGTGAAGCTACTGTAGTCGCGAGGCAGCATTAGCTATTTTTCCATCCACCTATTTTGTGCATTTTGGGATATCACATTTAAAAAAAATAAATTAAAAAAAACCTGGATGGAAATGCCAAAATGTGCATAAAAACGTATGCGCTCAATTGAGTCGGACAAACTTTTTATCCAATAAGAAAAAATGTGCATAAACTACAATGGAAAGACATTTACTGAAATAAAATCGGCCTCCAAAAGCAGTGTCTAAAAATATTCAGACAGACCATGGTATAAAATGAAATATTTTATAAAAAAAAATATTATACAATTTATTGTATTGTAAGTTAAAACGAAACATGATGTTATGTTCTTCTAAAACAGTCTTTTTTTTACACTAATCACTTGAGACAGAAGTGCTTATAAACAATCTTTTTTATCTATAATTTAACAAATAAAACAAGTCATTTGGCTGCTAAATGTTTAAGGTAAGTAAATGTTAATGAGGGTGAGTACAATTAAAATTTTGTATAAATTATTCTTTTAAGACATCTGTTGAGATCTCCTCACCTTATGTAAACAGGTGTCCACCACAGAGTTGCAGACCTTCTCCAAATCATCCCACACCTCCAGCCGAGAACGCACAAAATCACACAGCTCCTCATTGCTCATCACGTCCCAGATGCCATCGCAGGCGAGCACCACAAATTCATCCTCTTCTGAAACGCGTGGGATTTCAAACACCTCCGGTTCCGGAGATACCAGCTGCTCAGTGGGGCCCTTTCCATCCACACACTTGTAGTCATAGTCCCCCAGTGCGCGTGACACAGCCAGAGAACCATTCACCCTTTGGATCATCACAGAACCTCCTGCGTTCTGAATGCGCTCTTTTTCACGTGGGTTACACGGCTTGTGGTCTTGCGTGGAGAACCGGACCTGACTGGCACGACTTAGCACGGCACGGGAGTCTCCACAGTTGATGAAATAGAGGTGCTCGGGGGACACCAGCACACCGACCGCCGTGGAGCCACTACGGTCCATGCCATTACGTAGATCCGAGAAGTTGCGCATGTACTCGTCGATCTTCAGGAAGCCGGAACGAATGCCACTTTTAACACCCTCCACAGAGTCAGGGCCTGAACGGAAGTCCTCGCTGCTGGTTATGATGTGCTCCAGCAGGTGTTTGGAGCAATAGTTGGCCACACGGGAGCCAGCGTGACCGTCGTACACCGCAAAGAAGGACCAGTCGTCCAGGCCATGCGGCAGACCCACTACGGCCGTGTGTGCGTCCTCCATCTCTACCCGCCAGCCCTGCATGCTGCTAAGGCCAAAGTGCAGACCGTTGCCCGCCCCATGAGCATTGTGTTTCTCTGTCTTCGGTTTGTCCAAGAAGGCCCCCATGGCTCAGGACACCGTCTGAAAGAGAAAAGGTGATGCAGAGTTGCTTTACATGACATAAGACTTTGATTAATCGTCAATAAACAATTGAAGGGATAGTTCACCCAAAAATGAAAATTATCCCATGATTTACCGCCCTCAAGCCATCCAAGGTGTATATGACCATCTTCCTCCACACAAACACAATCAGAGTTATATTAAAAAATATCTTGGCTCTTCCAAGCTTTATAATGCTAATGAATTGGGCTCGAGATTTTGAAGCCCAAAAAAGCACATCCATCCATCATAAGAGTAATCCAGACTGCTCCAGGGGTTTAATAAAGGCCTTCTGAAGTGAAGCAATGGGTTTTTACGAAAAATATCCATATTTAAAACTTAAACTATAATAACTGGCTTCCGGCAAGGGCCGTACGCAAGTTGAGTTCCGGCGGAAGAGTGACCTCTGACCCGACGAGCAACATAGGAAGTAGGAGTAGCGTAAGCTTAGGTGACGGTAGACACCTCTCGCGGTTCAAAAGTTCTCGTTTTAGACTTCCAATTCTTGAAAAGTGTTTTGTTTTCCTCTATCATCTGCGCTTCCGTGTTCGTCAATACATCATGCGTCGGGTCAGAGATTACTCTTCCGCCGGAACTAGATTCGCGTACGGCCGTTGTCAGAAGACGGTTATTATAGTTTATAAAGTTTTGAATATGGATATTTTTATTACAAAAACCCACCACTTCGCTTCAGAAGGCCTTTATTAACCCCCTGGAGCCATAGGGATTACTTTTATGATAGATAGATGCACTTTTTTGGGCTTCAAAATCTCAAGCCCCATTCATTCACACCATTATAAAGCTTGGAAGAGCCAGAATATTTTTTTTAATATAACTCCAATTGTGTTCATCTTAAAAGATATCCTCAAGCCATCCTAGGTGTAAACGACTGAGTAAATCATGGGATAATTTTCATTTTTGGGTGAACTATCCCTTTAAGATATTTTAAATGAAACCTGAAACCTCTCAGTTTTCTTTAAAAGTATCTTAATGTGTGTTTTAAAGATGACATAAGATGAGTAAATGATGATAGAATTTTCATTTTTGGGTGAACTAACCCTTTAACAATATCATGCTATGTTATACTAAATGATTTACTGGCAATTTAATGCACAAACACAGGTTGGGCTTTTTTAGGACATCAGCCAAACAAACACTTGAGCACACCAGCAAAGCCGTAGCACTGACAACAGTGTTCTTTATTATTACACAAAGCCATCAATCCTCTTTTGTTCAACAATGCATGTACAAACGTATGAGAATGAAGGCTATGAAAGTGACAACTGCCTACTGAGTTACTGACAGATCTTAATGTGATCTAAAGGCTACTGTAACGGCAGATACGAAGATAATAACAGACAAACTGCCAAAAACTCATCAAAAGCAACTAGATATTTCAAACAAGCCTCAGCAATTATGTCCATCAAGACTGATTAAATACAATGAGCATACAAGCATTAGAGAACTACATCAGTCATATTTACTGTGTAGGCAGCAAAATAAGTAACATTAAATAGCATATATTTGAAACATTTAACAAGGCGCTAAATTAGAAATTCTTTGCAAAAGTGGAACACATTGACTTGTCACTGGTTATCTTGACTCATATCGTCATAACCCACCATGAAAGGTACTAGGAAAAACCTATTTTTTCTATTCAATGTAAAATTGGTGGATGTGGAGTAGGTGTGTTCAAATGGAGAAAAGTTAGGGTCAGAAAGAATTTTCACAAGAGTCTTCTACTCACCAATGCTGCATTTATGTGATAAAAAAAAAAACACACTAAAAACAGTATTACTGTGGGAAAAAAACAAAAACTACAAATTCAAAGGGTTAGTTCACCCAAAAATGAAAATTCTGTCATTAGTTACTCACCCTTAAGTCATTCCACACACGTAAGACCTTCCTTCATCTTTGGAACACAAATTAAGATATTTTTATAAAAATCCGAGAGGTTGTCCATAGACAACAATATAACCACCACTTTCAAGGTCCAGAAAGGTACTAAAGACATCGTGCTGCTCACCTGTACAGCTTTGGCCAATGCTGAGCAGGCATTCGGACGTAAACACGGAAGCCTTCACTGTGCTTACTGTGTCAACTGCGTAAGGATAATGACAAGGAATAGAAGAGATTGTTGAATAAAGGTGTTATTTTTGTTTTGGTGCACTTCATAAAATTAAGGTTGAACCACTGTAGTCACGTCGACCATTTTAACAATGTCTTTAGTACCTTTCTGGACCTTGAAAGTGTTGGTTACATTGCTGTCTATGGACGAGTCATATACCTCTCAGATTACTTCAAAAATATCTTAATTTGTGTTCCGAAGATGATTGATTGATTGGATTGATTGATTGGATTGATTGATTGGATTGATTGACTGAAGTAGTGGTTCTGCATATCTGTTAGAGTATAAACAATATTGGTCAATCTTCATTCTCAAACAGCAAGTTATGAGCATGACCGTAGGATTTCAGTGAAGGGGCTGCTCAGAGAAATAGCATGAATGAAAGTTTCCTGTCAAAAGCTGGATCCAACTCCTCATAGTATTATAAGAGAAGCAGCGCCTAAACGAAAGCATAAGGATGTCAAAAAAAGGCTTCTGGACACATAAGCTACACAGATAGATGGGGTGTGTCCGGACTGTAACTCAAGCTCCTGCATCACATTTCATCTCGAGTGTCATCTCTACCATGAACCACGCTTGGAAAAAAAGAAACAAACTGGCTTTGGCTATCTTTACCTCATCCTCAGGACAAGCACACACACAGACATCAAACGAATGTGTGTATCGCACTACCGCTGCATGCACTCAAAACGCTCTTTAAAAAGGAGGTTAGCAGAACTTACAAAGCCAGAGGAAAAATGTATTATTGATTACTACCAAGACAGAAGGCATAAGTCTGATTGCCCATCTGAATGCTGGATTAGAAAGTGTGGAGCAGCTTTAAGCCGCTTTGGGCAAACCTCAACCATAAGACCATTACATGACTCCAGGAATAGCCACTGAAATGTATTACAAGCCCAAATAAGCCATTAGACAAATGGAATGGAAGCCGCCTCGTAAGCTATGCGATCACAGCTTGGGACCTTGACCTAGCAAACCCCAAAAAAACCAGTAGGCTACTAACTAGCAGCAAGTCAAGGTTTGCCAATAGATACAGGCAGGGTCATGGGATAGGTCAAATTACAGTTTCTCTCATTCTCTTGAAGCGTCCCTCTTCGCAGGTCTGTTTATCTATTGGGAGAATGAGAACTGGCAGTGGTCAGCAGGGCCGGGATCCAGTGAAAGTTCCAGCATTCAGAGGATCGTGAGCTCGTCCAAACCCGAGCATGTGGCCAATCAGGGACTAAACTAGAATTACCCAGAGGGGTGGTGTCCACAGACAGCTTTTTGCTCACTACTCCACACACGACAGGCATGGAAGGCATGTAACCAAAAAAGGTGGTTTGGAGCTAGAGTGCGTGTGTGTGTGGTTGGATGAGGGCACAGGTTGTTGTGCAGTGTCATGGCTCGGCTGGCCAGGGTGTCGGTTTGGCCAGTCCTCCCCCTCTGAGCATGGCTCTATTTATATCCCTTCAAACCCAGATTGGGTTACTTGCTTCTGAAAGCGGGCAGGGTCAGAGTGCTGCATCCTTATGGCTGTCATTCATGCGGGGCAGCGGCGCTTCTTCCAACATTCATGTTCAGACGTCCTTGTCAGATCCTCTTCTTTCCAAGGCCTTGAGGCTGGGATGATCTCTGTCAGCAGTAAATGGGCTGATCCATCATGTAGCGTTCGCTTTGATCAAACCCTGCCATTAGCATGGCAGATACAATCGAGAGGAAGCTTTGTTAATGCTTGGGCTTCAAAAAAAAAAACAGCACAAGACCAGGTGCAGTAAATGCACAAACGTATTAGATCAAACGTTAATAAACAGGCACAACAGCAGGAAATGAGGGGGGTTTGGAAAGGTGGCTTGATGTGGACCTGAGGAAGAGATGGTTGAAACTGGACAGTTTACCTTTATCTTTTCAACACACACTAGAGGCAAGATTGAACATGTATGTCTGGTACAACTAAATGAAAGAATGAAAAAAATGAAAAAATTATTTTCAATTGAAATAGAGTTTATTGCAAATGTTATGTATAAACAAGGATGTATTAATCCTGGCTGGAAGTGCTATAGATTAATTACAGGTTATATTTAAGATTTATTTATATAATTTCCCAATGAACAATGAAGCAAGTTGTGTGTACTTAAAAGTGCAGTAAGCAATTTCTGAGAATCATTGTTGAACACTGCTGATATTTGAAATCAACCCAAACAAACACACCCCTCCTTTCATTGCTCCGCCCCCAAAATGAACAAACATATGCCATGTAAGAGCGGACGTCTCTTTATCTTAGTAGATGCAAAGCAAAATAAAGCTTTGCAAAAAATAAAGCGAAGATGACGAATGAACGCTAAGGAAGAAAAAAATGAACGTACAGTACACGAGTATATACAAGCAAGAGTTCGTTGTTAGTCGCCAGCAGCACACAATCAAAACCAACATTACTCAAGTATAAAGCACCAAGATTAGAATCAAAGAAGCAATCTATATAATGCCGTATTCTACACTGCCAGCGCACTCGTTCATAATACAAAAGATTAACAAGACAGACAGAAGCAGTAAAATGTGTCTAATGCTATGAGAGGGTGAAGGATACTTAAAACAGCCTGCATCATCATTACCTGGGAGCTCACCTGTTACATTACTGTTACATACAGTCAGTGATACTGCTTATATACTATTTTGAAATCTTTCGTTTTTGTGTAGGCTTTTTTCCCAATGAAAGGAACTCCATAGCGCCATCCAGCATGAGTTATATGCTGTTAATGGCAAATTTATGCATTTTCCTATAATATAAATATGATTCAGCACAATCACATAATAACAACATTTCATAACTGAATACGGTCACCTTCGACTTGTTCATTAGGGTGTTAGTAAGGCTGTTCTTTGTAAAACTGCTTAAAGGGGTCATTGGTTATGATTTAACTTTAGTTAGTGTGTAATGTTGCTGTTTGAGTATAAACAACATCTGTAAAGTTATGACGCTCAAAGTTCAATGCAAAGGGAGATTTTCTTTTACAGAAATCACTTTTTAAGGACTACAACAAACGGCTGGTAAGGACAACAACGAGCTTCTTCCCAGGTTGGTGACATCACTAACCCTAAAATTTACATAAACCCTGCCCCCAGGAACAAGCAACAAAGGGGACGAGGCCATGTTGGGCTGCCTTAGAGAAGAGGAAGAGTTGTTGTAGTAGAGAGTTGTTACCATGCCGTCATTTTACGCCAGACTGCTTCACAAACGAGGGTCAATTCAACACTGGATTTACACAAGATTTAAATGATGTCAAATGCTAGTCGATGAGCTGAATCAACTCCACAGCAACTACATAAATGTATCCACTAACCATTCAGAAATGTCCAGATGCATTCTAAAAGTTGTAACTTCTTCCCGAGTCTCTCATCAGTGTCCGACTCCGGTTTGAACAATGTAAGGCTGAACACCGTTACTAACAATCGTCATTTTGGCTGCTTGAGATTCTCCAGCTTTGTTGTTGTTGAGCAACTGAAGCACGAGCTGTTAAAAGCTCTGCCCTCTTCTAGAAAGGGGGCTGGGAGCAGCAGCTCATTTGCATTTAAAAGGCACACACAAAAACGGCATGTTTTTGATCACACCCAAATAGGGACAAATTTGACAAGCAATAATAAATGATCTATGGGGTATTTTGAGCTTAAACTTCAGACATATTCTGGGGACACCAGAGACTTATATTACATCTTGTAAAAGGGGCATTATAGGTCCCCTTTAAAATAATATTTATTGTAAAAATACAGACTGAATTCAGTTTGAAAACACTGAAATATGCAAACATTTTTATTTGACAACTGTAATTGCAGCTGAAGAAAGATCAATCGCAATGTTACCGCAATACTCAACATATCGCAAAATGTTTAAAATCGCAATAATATCATATTGTGGCTTAAGTATCATAAAAACATTATATCGTGGGGCCTCTGGCGATTCCCACCCCTGGTTATATGTGGTTATGTAGATTTCCTTATTTGATTATATTGATTCAATTCCAACAATTCAATTGAAAGATGTTTCTTGCCTTATTTTGTGACACAGGTTATTCAGTAAAGAATTCAAATTTCTTTTACCATGGCCCTGAAACAAGCTGCTAAAATGCGGTGCAGAAAACATGGTAGATTATAAAAATATTCATTTAAAAAAATTGACAAAGCCAAACTATGCAGTAGAATAACAGTTCTGTAGGCATCCGCAGGACAAGGTGCACTATAAAAATACATTTTCACATAGTCACTGAAAATATAGTAAAACGGTCAAGAGATTTCAAGAAGAGAGCTGAATTAATTTGAAAAGATTTTACTTAGTCCTACTAAAGGTTCATAAAACTAATCTGCGCAATTACATGTTCTGCATAAGACATGCAATTAAGGACAGGCTTTGCATAAACTAAATGCATAATAAAAATTCAAACAAATAGCACAACAAAACCATACATATGCATTTAAGAATTATTTAGGAAACACTGTAGCACACAATAAGGATTCATAAGAATGACTGATAATTCATAAGGATGTTGAAAAAAAAATTGATATATTCTGATGCTAAGGGGGGTATTTTTTCTTAGCCTAATTAGACCAAGTGTCCAAATTGATGTCATAACCTCCTCCAACCCTCCAATCTTGTTGAGGCACAATTATGACTTCTACCCCCATTTTCTATACAAGAATCCATTCTAAAAATAAAGTAAACAATGTGGCGTCACCAAGCAACTCCAGTGCCATGCTCTAAACAGGGCTTAGCTTCATTCAGTGACCTAGCAGCAAGCTCTGCATCTTCTTGGGACATGAAATGACCCCCACACATTTCTGCTTTAGCTCTGCATGAAAACAGGCTTTGAGCTTAACCTCTGGTATAGAGTGAGCTACTGACAGGATTCTGACTAAACCACTTAGCTTTCTTTTTTGATATGAACAACAATAGTGACACAGTACCGAGGCGTGCGCACACAGAAAGCTGTTTCAGACAGCATGCAATCCCAAATTCAGTTTCTCTTTAGAACTCTTAACAGTTGTGATGCACGGCAGCTGCAGTGACGCAATAACTTTACCAATTAGCGAACGGCTCTTTTTTCAGATATATAAGATATTGGAACAGGTTCAAGTTGGTCACATGGATTTGCCATGTTGACCAACAGAAAGCTGCTTGGTTTGAAAGTGATTACGGTGTGAGCTGTGCTTCATACAAATCGCTACACTATTGAAAACAGACAATGGACCTATTTTGCCTTCAAAATTTTGTTAATGTGACCGCAAATTTAAACTGGCTAGACTGACACTAGATCAATAACCTTAAAATCAATCACTGAAAACATCCAATGCAGTCCTCTGTATTAGGGTTGGGCCGATAGACGATGCCATCATCCATCGCCAATGGCTGACAGACATCACAATGATGAGCCGGCATCGTGTAGTTCTATCTAAAGCCAAACGTGCTTCATTCAAGACCTTTCTGCTTTATGCACGTTCTCTCTTTCTCCAGACGAGCACCACATTAACAGTGCGTATCAACTGGCATGTAGCAGAGCGAGCGTTTTTAATTCATTCCAATGGAAGTTGAGCTTAACACTTAAATGTGAAACAAGATGTTTCACTGTAGACAACGTCTGATGCCAATTTGGTAGACATCGCCCTCTGTATGAAGTGCTGTACAGTGGCTCCAGCTACTTTATGTTCCCTGTCCAACTAAAATAACATTTCATATTCAAATTTTGAAAGGTTTACAAACAGATTATGATGCATGATGTGCATTTATAGGCAGGTTATGTAGTAAAGTCAGTTACGTCATTGTTTGGTTATCAAGTCAGTGGAGACATGGGGCAGTTCTGACAGAGGTTCACAGATAGCACACAAGAATCGTTACAAAGAGGTGTTTCTGTGGTTAGAGTGTAACAAAGGACCCAGATCATACGGTTTCAGGGCACTCCCTTAGCTAAAGGAAGATGTGTTGCATTACCAAGGCACCAAAACAAAATAAGAGCAACGAGGCCCTGTATGGAGAGCTATATCTGTCCAGCTAGCCTCAGCTGAGTAAACACAGAGTTTGGAGAATGACAACCTACCCCTCTTCTATCACTCACACCATATGTGGCCTCTGCTCTTCTGGAGGCAGGATGAAAGATGCGACGTCGGGTTCCTCTCCCCATGCACACATGTAAAGCGCAGAAGAGCTCTCACATCTACTGTACGAATTATCCGCCCCCTCACAGACGCACTGTAACTCCCACACCACCCTATCACAGTTGGAACCGCAAACTCTCGCCATCTTTCCCCTCGAAACTGTTGTCACTGGCCAGTCATTTGTATCAAAACCGCACGGTGAAACCTGAAGCATAGGCTTGTACTGCAAAAAAAAAACTGCCAAAATACATTGTATCAGCATAAGAGGGAAGTGGATTTTGGCAGGCTTACACAACCACCGAGGGTGTAAGCTGACAGTCTGCTCGCTAGAAGGTCTAAAAAGGTCTGTGCAAGGCGAATAAGAGACAATCAAGGGTTAAAATTAAAAAATTTAAAAAAGAAGAAAAAAAAAAAAAGAAAAGAAGGGAAAGTTCAAAATTAATGACAATTAACTACCTAAAACTCTTTCATACTAGGCACTGCACAACTGGAGACTCAGCAAAACCATGTTTTATTTGAAATCTTTGAAAGACTCAAGAGACAAGCATCATCTTGTAGGAATCGCTGGTCTCCGCAGGAGCAGCAGTTGAGATCACAGCATGTGAACAAAAAGGTATATAGAGGTACAACAAACATGCAATACTGAGTCCTGCTGATGTTACAGCAAAGCAACACATATTTGAGTAGGAGCTGGAGACATTTGAGCTAAAGTTCAAGGCAAACTGTGTACCTATGATTCAAAAAACATTAAAGTTGTGACTTTTTTTGTCCCAAAATGACAATACTTAAAGCAAAAATTCACTTTTCTTTTGCAATTCCATATTGACCACATGTGCTTTTCATTTTTATTGTTTTCACTGACCTCAGTACTGTTAGATTCACGTAGAAAGATTTCCAACTATCAGCTCAAATTCACTCCAAGAAATTGGGCAGAAGCCAATCAAGATTGGTAGCGATGAGCTCTTGCCATTTTTGTATGCAATATGCATCAGACAATCTGTGGGCGTCACGCCTGAGGGTTTGACTACAGTAATAAACAGATACCTAGCAGCACTGCTACAGATTAAACAATGCAACATTTCTTTAAAATACAGCTTTCTTAGTCTTTTACTTCACTAAATGTCTTTGATATTAGCCACACAAAACAGTAAGTGAGCCAAAGCAACTTGGTGCAATGGTAGTGCAAACAGAAGCTCCATTTGGAATACAAACTGATTTTGTGACGTGAACAAACAATGCTGATAAGTCCTCAAAGTTGTTTAAGTTCAAAACACGGCATGCTCAAATTCCCTCAAAATTCTGCACCTTGCGAATCTTTCAGACACACTCGCAGCAGACGCTCGTTTCCTTCTCGCCACAATGGTGGTGCTCAGGCACGCAAAGGAGAAGTTCCTATGTGAACCTATGGTTTGGTGGGGAAGAAAAAGACAACATGAACATAGAAATAGACAACTGTGCACTGTAAGAAAGAAGAAAGAGAAACTTTGTTTGCACGACACACAAGACCATTTAAGATCCTCATAAAGGAGTCATGAAGACACTATCGCAAACATCCCAAAACCAGTGATGCTTACATTCTCTTATAAGCACTGCAATGATCTGCTACTTGCTCTAAATTGACAAAAGTGTAAAGGCAATATTTCATCATAAAATTCATAATTTCAACCACTGTCAAAGAATAAAAAAAAATAAAGTAAAAAAAAAAAAAATCAAGGAAAGTTCATTATGGTTTAGAATCTTGGCAAACAAACATGTTACTACTGACTTTTATTGTACAGGCGGGAAAAAAAACAGACATTTCTCAAAATATATTATATTCCACAGAAAAAAAGAAAGCCGTTCAGATTTAGAAAAGACATGAGGGTGAGCAATTAATAATGATGAGTAATATCCAGTTTTGGGTGAACTATCCTATAACTTAAAAGGTGTATAGATTTACTAAGAGAGGCCAAGCTAATGTGAAGAGATTTTAGTAACCAACGTAACTTCTGAATCAAGGTCTAATGAAAAAAGTCCATATAATTGGCATCAGCCAGTCAACCAAGCAAACCTGCTGGTACCTGCAAAAATATCCACTTAATAAGTCTATACAAACTTCTTAAGACAAAGCAGAACCGTTTCATTCAATAAAAGTATCATCAACTGGGATAAACTCTGTAGTAGCATTGCTATGAATCAAATAATCTGCATAAGAAATGATTATTGATTTCAAACATGGTTAGGCTATTTAACATCCATTAGTGAATTTACCATCATTGCATATCAAAGGCAGGGTGCCTGAACCAGCTTTTTATAGCTACCTGAGCTATCGCTTTTACTGAACCACCCATAAAGCCAACTCAGAAATAATCCACAACCTACGGCTCTCAAAACACAGCTGGTGGATTCCATTAAGGTGTAAAGCAATGGACCAAGCCATCTAAAATCCAACCAGCAAACAAGGCTGAAGTTTTTACCTTGAAACTGTAACATAAGAATACAGTGAAAAACACAATTACTTGCATCCAAGAACACAATCTGAAATTTTTAAATGAAGTTATGACCAATTAAATGTCAAATTCAAAATTACAAATCTACACTACCGTCAATTTGTAAACGATTCAAAAAGAAGACTCTTATACTCATCAAGGCTGCATTTATTTGATCAAAAATTACAGTAAACAGTAATACTGAGTTTAACAGTAATATATGAATATATATGAGGCTAGGCCTAACTACAGCTCCTCTTTACGTCAGACGTTTAGCACAAACACAAGCACACACGCCTCTCACACACCCACATACAGGGAAGTGGTGAGGAAAGAGTTAATCCTGAGTCATTCTGAACACCACCCTGCCAAACCCATGTAACATACAAATACTCTCAAAGCATAGGAAACATCTTCTATGTATTCACACACTGTCGTGGTCCTCACGCACCACCTATTCGGGCCTCCTGACATTAATCCCCTGACATTAGCCTGTGAGCTGGAGAGCTGCTTCAGCGGTGACAGCACAATGACAGCAGTAAGAGGGCGATCCACACGACCCGATTGTGACCCATACGCATATTAAGAGCATGCCAAGAAAATCAGGAGTGCTACATGTGACTCTCATTCTGATTATGCATATTTAAAAAGCACTTTAAATGATAGTCTCAATCCAACCGAGGACAACATATGAAAGGCGAGTAGTAATTCTTAACTTTTTGCCACCACTTCTGTCTGCTGCCATGTAATGACACCAACCAATATGAATGCATGCACACATCAGCCACAGCGGTAGGGTTGTCAAGGTACTGGTACTTTGGTGCTAGGGCTAGGTATTGACACATTTCGCCTTTTCGCTGTTAAAACACAGATTGCTTCGCGCTGCTGCTTCGCTTGAACTGAGGCAGCAAGTACTTTGTTCATTTCAATATTTTTTACCCAACCCTATTTGGTACCAAGTCGATACTTAAATATAAAAAAAAAGTAATGGCACCAGCCTTTCTGCAGTCCCGGTAGTACAGCGCACCGGGTTAATCTGTGAAGAGCGTCAAAGGTTTCTATTTACAACGTGCTTTTTCAGCCAGTCACAGAAATGTTTTTGAAAGCATGAACACAATGTGCTCAATTCATAAGGCTGTTTTATACTTCTGCGTCAAGTGTATGCCATATCAACGTGTCAATTCTGTGCGGAACGCAAGCGCTGCGATTGGTCTGCTAGAACCCCTCCCTCAGGTCAAAAAACTGGCACGGAGCAAGTGGAGAAGAGTGAGTGTTTTCAACTTCCATAGGAATGAAAAAACACTCCGTTTCAGTGGACACGTGCCGTCAAACTGCAACAAAAGTCGCTGCCTATTTGCCGTCATCACTGCTGAAGCTTCTCTAACAATGTACATGACAAGCTGCTGCTTCTTCGGCATTTGCCTTGATACTCAACATGACCACGAACACTACCTTCTAGTGGTCTGCATGTTGCACGACGACACGGACACCTACGCATAAGTATGATACGGCATAACCTATGGCGCAGAGGCTCCAGCATAGTTCCGACGCAGAAGTATAAATCAGCCTATAGTTTTTCACGTGATGTCACACCCTTATAGGAACACCCACCTGCAGGGCAAAACCAGGCTTTTCTACATTGACCAAAAGTGATTTTTACCGGGTTTGTACTGAGAACTAATATAATAAGACAATGACATTAAGACCAAATTCAATGTTTTAATATCAATGTTTTAGTATATTAAGGTACTTTGTTTTCACGTTGTGCATTTTAGAATGTCCTGCTGTTTTTAGTGACTGAAATGTTGCAGCAGGTGCTGTATAAGGATCACAATTTCCCACAACTTGCATTTTGTTCACATATTTTTGTTTTTATTACTTTGGTGTATTCATAGTTTTCAGTCAGGCCTTTCCATTTCAGAGTTTATTCAGCGTGAGCTCTGCACGCTCGCAAATAGTTCCATTATAACAATAAAATAAGACGATGTAAATAAAGAGATTTATTGAGCATTATAGGCCGATTTTTTTTTTTTTATAATCTGAGCTCACTCAGTGAACTTGCGCAGCGGCAGAATTGAAGTAGTCTCAACCTCGGACACCCACGGACCGTTGGTTGAACGTCTGATGCATATGGCACACTTAACTGGAAACACTTCAGGAGTTTCGAAGTCATCATCTGGTTGGTTGAATTATACAGGATGTCCGGTAGATGCATGCGTCACGTTCTTTACCGGTCCGCCTAGAAACAAATGCCGTGACGCTAAACCCCCTCATGGAAGAAGAACGCCGTCGTGTTTACAAGCGCTTACCAGGATCAACTAAACACTGGATTTTCAAAAAGTATGTGAAGTTCGTGGCTCCATTGTTGCAGTAAACTTGCACAAAGTTCTTGAATTAATAATTTATTAGATGCACGCTGGTCTGTTATTAGCAGGGACATCACTTTACATTTTCACGCCCTTAAACACGACACGGAACAAAACGAACTGTGATTGGTTGCGTTACATGTCAGTCAAACGTCCTCTGGGTCCTTGGCCAATGAAAGCTGCGATAAAGTCCAGACCTTCTGCCGTCAGTCTGAAGGTCTGGCTACATCAGACTAGAACTGAAGTAACATCAGCTTCATTGAATATAAATAGCGCACTCTTTGCTCACTTTCTGTATATAACCCAATCATAATTTGAATAAAGTGTTATTTTTCACGCTGCTAAAATGTTTCGGGAGTGACGATGCAGGATTGAAATCTGAAAAATTGTTACCAAGAACTATGAAATTTGACTGGTATTGGTACAGACTATTGGAATTTTGGTACCATGACAACCCACAGCAGTACATAGCAGTAACCTGAAAGTGAAAATTGTGTCACCATTTACTCACCCTAATTCCATTCCAAACATGTATGATTTTGTTTTTGTTTGTTGAACACAAAATATGATATTGTGACGAACTGTTATCTTGTTTTGTGTTCCACAGAAGAACCAATCATACCGTTTTGTACCGACAAAGGGAGTGTGAATGATGACAATTTTCATTTTCACATCAACTACCCCATTAACAAGCCCAGTAAGTGATAAAGGTTCCACAAGCGTGCACCCTCAGTGCCCTAGTATTTTCCCACAGAGCTCGCTTCCATCTCCATCACAAGAGATCTGCATGGCAGACTGGTGCTTCGGTTCCTGCCAGTACTTCTGTGAATGTCACAGAACTGGACGGACTTAAAGGAAGCCACTGAGCAAAGAAAGGGGTCTCCTCATCTGCTTTTCTTACGCTGTCCTCCCGACTCATGCAGATCCATCCTGTAGCAATCAGCATCAGATGGACAACCGCAAACTCAGCACTCTCTCTGAACAGCAGGCTTGGTCAAAGTTTCACACAGTGTTAAATCATGATAAAGAAAATACGTTAACTGTTGTCGTCATGTCTACAGTCCACAGTTGTACCGATTGGGTTAACAAGTTATGACCAAAGTCCTTTATCTACAGTTATAATCAGACCTTTAATCTCTTTGCAGATGAGCAGTGTGTCAAAGTTTCAGTTACTTTAACATTATGGCTTTACTGTCACTTTTGATCAATTTAATGCATCCTTGCTGAATAAAAAAGTTTTTTTTTTTTAAATCTTACTGACCCCAAACCTTTGTATCTGAGAACACATTCTGAAACTTTAAAAGTTATGACCAATGCAGTTAAATTTAGTCAAGCAAAAGATAACAAATCTAAGTCGTAACACGTGAGATGAAACAGCACTTGCGAAAGTTAGCAAGAGGCCACTAAACTATACATTTTTAAAGCATGTATGCACAATGCTTAGACCTGAGTGATGTTTGTTTTATTATTAAGATTTATTATGTACTATTAAGCAATTATGCTCTGACAAATTTCTAATCAGAAATGGCACTTGTATCAGAGAAACAATGATGAATGTACATGCGCCACAAAACTGAGTTAAGAGGAAAACAGAAGACAGTAACTCAGTGCCACCATTCAACATTAAGCCAGATATATAATGTAAAATTGTTAATGATCATGAACCAAATTTGTACTCTCCATCCATTCAAGCATTAGCTATTCCTAATGTCAGTTAGGAGACATATTACCAACAATGTATCTGAAGTAGGAATCACATTACTACAGGAAAACTAGCTGTTTAAATAATTTAAGTTAATAATATAAATTAGTAGGCCTTGCAAGAGCTAAACTGCAAAGATTTCAGCATAAATCAGGCCGTCCTCGCAAAGTAACCACGTTAAGCTTGAAACCAAGGAGAAATGTGAGCCAACACATTTTGTAGGTTTAAATGACAAATGAAGCGTCAAGTTTGAGTGAGAAAAGCTTCAAACATATGAGAGAAACAGAAAGAAAGCTGACAAGAGTCGAGGTGATTACATAATGCACTGAATTCTTCCTAACAGTGAGCACGAGCCGATAGGATTATTTCTGACGCGAGCTTGTTTGTCTGTCGCTGCTACTGGACAAACAAAAGCAATAAAACTCGGAACCTACACACAATAACAACAACAGTGGTTCTTTGTTGTGTACAAACGGAAAGTGGGCGGTAATGTCAGTCTAATATCGTTATAGCTGCGCTTGTGTGTCAGCTCGCTCGTTACACAACAAGCCTCATACTTAGCAATGAAATCACGCGCAGGCTCGCGCTGGTTAGCTTAGCACGAGCTCTCGTCGAACAAACCCGAGGCCCACACGTCCCCATACTTACATTTCCAGATATACTGAGGATGTCAGCGTTCGTTTCCACTTCGGTCTCTTGGTTGCGGATATTTTCGGAGTCGGTATGCTTGTCGCTTCCTTTAAAAACAAACAATCAGGGTGACTTCACGTGAGAAACGATCATTCCGTTTACGGCGATTCTCTGCTTTGATAGCGTGAATTATTGCGCATGTTTGACGCCAACGCAGATGTCCCTGAACAAATCTATCCACTTATTGACTAAATCTTTCTAAGTTTCGTATCAATATGGGATCATGGTGTGGGATAAATCATTACATAGATCCGAATAATCAGCTTCTGTAGGGAGGCCAAGATATCCTTTGGTTCAGAGTCTTGTGCGTCTTGATGGAGGGGAGGGAGAGTTTCTTCAAGTGGCTCGATGATTGGCCAAAACTCCACAAGGCGTGTTTGCTAATTGGATTATTTTGCTGACAGCAAAGACTACAGATGGACAATCCCACAATTTGATTGGCTTTCGTCTTGTCATTTACCGTAGTGACGCTTGAACAGTAGTTTACATTACGCACAAAACGCATCGCTTAGTTTGTCATGCTGAGTGTTATCTCGATATTATTAAATATTAAATATAATATTATTTAATATACACTACAGTTAAAAAGTTTGGGTTTTTATGTTTTTGAAAGAAGTCAATTATGCTCACCACGGCTGCATTTATTGGATAAAAATACAGTATAAACAGTAATATTGTGAAAATTAAAATAACTGTTTCCTATTTAAATATGTTTTAAAACGTAATGTATTCTTGTGATGGCAAAGCTGAATTTTCAGCAGTCTTCAGGGTCACATGATCCTTCAGAAATCATTCTAATATAGCCTGATTTGCTGCTCAAGAAACATTTCTTCTCATTATCTTTTATTATTATCTTTCTATTATCTTATCTATTTTTTATGTAAAAAAAATGTTTTGTGTAAACTGTTTTTTCAGTATGCCATGCATTAAATTGATCAAAAGTGAGAGTAAAGATTTATTTTTTAATAAATGCTGCTCTTTTGAGCTTCATCAAAGAATCCTGAAAAAAAGCATCATGGTTTCCACAAAAATATTAAGCAGCACAACTGTTTTCTACATTGATAATAATAAGAAATGTTTCTTGAGCACCAAATCAGCATTTTAGAGTTATTTCTGCAGGATCATGTGACACTGAAGACTGGAGTAATGATGCTGAAAATTCAGCTTTGTCATCACAGGAATAAATTATATTTAAAATATATTAAAATAGAAAACAGTTATTTTAAATTGTAATAATATTTCACAATAGTACTGTTTTTTACTGTATTTTTTTATTATTATTAAATAAATGCAGCCATGGTGAGCATAATTTACTTTTTATTTGTTTTATTTTATTTTAACCCCAACACATATATCCGTACCTTATTCTTTTTATTAATGGTCATGTGCTTTTGATTGTTCATTTAAATGTTTTGTACCAGACCTCTTTCGCTTTTAATTGTTGATTGTATCATTCTTTTCAAAGCCCTCTAAACAATGACTTCAATGCATCAAATGTATGGGTAAATTAAATTTAGCTAGGAGTAAATTATCATTAGAAAGTAGAGAACAATGGATGCATTGTCTTTCTTTTTTAATGAATCTTTATTGTTTTTAACAGTAAACATTGGTGCAGACTTAGATAAAATCAAAACAAGCAAACCACCCTCACATACATTTGTGTTTTTCACTTCACAGGTTTCTTAGACCTTTCAGATACACTGTTTAGGAAACAAAAGGTGACCAAATATGTCTAAAGATATAGTCATTCCCTTCAGTTTTAAGTGAAGCACTGATTCAAATGGAAACATTTTGAAGATCTTCTCAAACGAATCAAAGAGGGTTTATTCTTGATCCAACTAAGTAAAATGCATTTTTGGCAAATAAATAGCAGCTTTTGAGCCAGATAAATGTCATATGGTGCAAGAGTCAGATTGCTGTAGGTCAATAAAGAGTCCAAGGTATAACCAAATACAGTATTTTCCAGTGATCTTGCTCCAGAACCCATGCATTCTCTTTCAACCTTCATGAAACACTTCTGCCTCAGAGAGCAATCGTCCAATTCTTTCCATACTGTATCCACCACATCATGCTGTGGTTACCCGTCCAGAGACACAGAAACACAAACGCCTTCATGTCTTTAGAGTTGAATGGTTAGGTGTCCCTATGCTGTTTTATGAATCTTTTATCAAGTTCTGAAAGTACAGACCACCATTGGCTGCTTGACAGCACCATCAAGTGGTCACCGGCAGCCGTTCTCTTTCACTGAAAATAAATAAATAAAATTAAAAGAGAGAGTTTTTGTTCTAGTTGAAGATTGGAGAAGTGTACATTGGGGATAAAAAGTGTAATAACAAAATAATAGGGAATGTACTGAAATGTAAATTATTCAACAATCTCAACACACCAGCAAAAATTTTAATTTTTGATAACGAAACGTTTAGAAACAAGTACTGTTATTATCTTAAATGGCCAATTATGCCTAAAATGAAGGATATGCAGTTTAGAATCATCAATAATGTTTATCCTGCTGCTGAAACTTTACGGAAAAGATTCCGTTTTGAAGTAGATTTCTGTGGATTCTGCTCAGAAGAGCCTGAAACCATTGAACATTAATTTTTTTCTTGTCCGGTCTCATTGCAGTTCTGGCAGGATCTTTATAGATGGGTAAATGTTGGTACTGAAATTCCTTCACTACATTTATTTCAGGTTTTGATTTAAATAGATGGTCCCTCAAAAAAGATATCATTGATGTTAAATGTTATCATTACTATGGGTACATTTCATATACATAAATGCAAATGGAGTAACAGTAAACCCTCTTTAACTTGTTTTAAAAATGAATGTAAAAATTATTTAGCATCCATAAAATATTTATGCAAAGGTAATCAATCCTTGGTGAATTGTATAAAGTCTTGAATGAGTCTCTTTCCTTCTAAGATTTTGTAAATGCTTTATTTTTATTTATTTTTAATATAATTTCATTTAATTTCCTTGTAACCCCCCTTAAAGGTTTGAAGATTGTGCTTTTGTTTATTGTATTAACATGCTGTTGTTTATTTTGTACACATGAACCTATCAAAGCATATCTATATGCACAGATATACAAATGGAAATTTAATTACTTTGTCATTTGTGTATATTTTCATATGCATGTTGCTGTTCCCTACTTGAATTTGTATATTGAAGTTGTTCAATAAAAAATTTTAAAAAAAAAGAGTTTTTGTTCCTCAGTCTTGTTTTCCCAATAAAAATATCTAAACATTCTTAAATCAAGATTTACTTTTTTACTTGAGAAGAAAAATTACTTAATTACTAAGACTCTTGTTTTCTGAGAAAAAAAAAGATCAAGCTTTGGTGACTTTATGCTTAAAACAAAGGGGGGGAAATAAAATAAACTTTATTTTTATGAAAAGTTTATTTTTCTTACCCCACTGGAAGACATTTTTTTCTTATTTTAAGAGTGAAGTCACTTTATTTTAATACTTTTTTTCAGAAAACAAGACTTGTTATATTATGTCTTTTGCTTCTCAAGTAATTGCATTTTGATTGAAGCGTATTTAGGTATTTGTACTGAAAAACGACAAAAATAATTTTTTACAGCGTTAGTACTGTACTCTGTACAGACGGAAATACCCCAAGCCTTGTAATGTCTATACGAGTCAAAACTTAAGTTGTCAGTTACTGCAAATGATGAAACAAATAATTAAACATAGCAAGTTGCACAGACCGATTACTAGGAATAATAAAAGCCGAGAGAACATTCCAACACTCTCATTCCTCTGAAGGAAGTGCTGCTCTGAGGCAGAGTTAGATCATTATTACTGGTGACATCATGCAGCTGTTGCTGACTGGACAGTTTTGCCTGGAAGCAACATCATGTTTAAATATTTGTGAATGTCTGCATTAATGTGTCTAGTATGCATGGTTAATTATGCATTACCGCGTGTGTGTGCGTGCAGAGGAGATGGTGCGAAACATACAGGCAGTCAAACTCCTTTCTGATTTTGTCACTATACAGTACACTATACCTCATTCACTCCATTTGACCCTCACTCTTCCTTCATAGATAAAGTCTGATTTAATTCTTTGTGAATTTTGAACGCTTTGAGGGGATTCACTTCGCATTAAACACGCCGTCCACACAGCGTTAAATATTGAACGAGCGTGTCGTTTTGTTTTTATAATTTCTCTTGCCACAGGTGCTGTTGGCAGGCCTAGCTTGGAGACCTCGAGAGGTAACTGCATTTTGATGAGCCGTCAAATGAGTGCACAAAGCAGGCTGGAGGCTTTACTCAGGCAGGCTAGTTTATTTCATCGTTTGTGACACAGAGCATGCACAAGGATAGTCAACACTTCCCAGCCTGCCTTTGTTTCCGGCCACGTTTGAAATGTTTTTTCAAGCTCTTGCATGCCTTGGGCTTGTGAAAGCCTCTTTCTCATTCACCCTTGTTACATTTTGTTCTCTCCACACTGCAAAAGATGATTTTCTAAACAAGTATTTTTGTTTCGTTTTTCAGTAAAAAATCTAAACAGTGTTAATTCAAGAAACATTTACTTGAGAATATTTATCAAAATTAAGTGACCTTTATGCTTAAAAAAATAACAAATAATATTCTATTTTAAAGGGTTAGTGCACCCAAAAATGAAATTTCTGTCATTAATTACTCACACTCATGTCGTTCCACACCCGTAAGACCTTCGTTCATCTTCAGAACACAAATGAAGATATTTTTGATGAAATCTGAGAGGTTTCTGATCCCCCATAGAAAGCTCTATAAGTACCACATTCATGGCCCAGAGAGGTAGTAAAGACATCGTTAAAATAGTCCATGGGACTACAGTGGATCAACCTTAATGAAGCAATACATTTCCGTTATGTAAATGTATAAGGTCATCATTTACGTGATGACCTAATGAAGCGACGAGAATACTTTTTGTGCGCAAAAACAAAGCAAAAATAACAACTTTTTTCAACAATTTCTTCTCTTCCCTGTCATTATCCTACACTCTTTACGTTGTAAAAACAGTCTACGTCAGAACGCAGACTCAGTATTGGCCAACGTTGTTCATGTGAGCAGCAAGATGCATGTGTGTGATGCTGACGAAGGAGCCGGCCAATAATGACTCGGCGTTCTGATGTAGTACACTGAAGCACTGCACTGTGTCTACAACCAGTGTTACCAAGTCTGCGGTTTTACCTCAAAATTGTGCTACTTTAACACTGTTGCTGCAGGTTGTTTTTCATGTCCGTGTGTTGGAGCGACCCCAAATAACATGATATTTAGCCCCTGCATGCAAATTTTACCAGGGGAATCCCACCAAAAACGTGGATTTTACCCCCCTGGAACGCACCCCAAATGCAATTGGGATAGTTTTAGAATGGTTTTGAGAAGCAATTGACTGCGTTTTGTTCTAAAAACCTGGCAACCATGTCTACAATGTAAACAGCGTAGTAGAATGACAGGGAAGAGAAGAAATTGTTGAATAAAGTCATTATTTTTGTTTTGTTTTTAAAGATTCTTGTCGCTTCATAACATAAAGGTTGAACCACTGTAGTCACATGGACTATTTTAACAATGTCTTTACTACCTTTCTGGACCTCATGAAAAGTCATGAAACCATGAAATCAAAATGAACATTTCTTGTTTTTATATAATATTGCCGTATTTATTATCCATGCACATCAATTCATGTGCCCTCGTAATCTTTAATCAAAATTAATGCTGGGTAAATGTTTGAGTTAAAAGTTTGTGTTAACATAATATTACAATGTGTGTGTACTGTGTATAATTATGCACTGTATATAAATACACACACATCCATGTAAGAAAAATGTGTTATATTTAAATATAAAATATTTATATTTATATTAAGTATAAATTATATAAATATATGTACTACTGTCACATGTCTGTCTATTTTGGTATCTGTTCACTTTGTCACATGTCCTTCTTTGTTCTGTTTTTCTCAACATTATGTTGTTGTCATAGTTACTGATAGATTAGTGTCCTTATTTCAGGTGTGTCTTAGTCTTGTTTGCTCTGTTTCCTTTGTATATATACCCTGTGTTTTCCCTTAGTCTTGGTCGGTTCTCGTTTGCGTTTGCCTTTGTGTTTATGGTTGGTTTTCCCCTGTACTCCTGATCATTTTCATTAAAAGTCTGTTTATTGGATTCTCCTTTGTTGTGCGCTTTGTCTACCACCACGAATCGCAACAGAAGAACCGACCCCAAGGAAATGATCCTGGCTGAGGACCGCCTGTGGGGATTGAGGCAGAGTGGTCATCCTTTGGAGAGGTATGTGGAGGAGATTCTCGTTTGGAAACACCCATTGCCTTACCAGCTCACCCTAAGCTGGTTCCCTCCACATACCCCTCCATTGGATCCGTCCATTTCTGTCCTCCGGCACTTCCCCTATAATCCTCAGCTCAGTGATAAAGATGGCCGCCATCCCAGAGCCTTGTCCCAAGATGGCCGCCGCCACGCCAGAGCCCTGGGTCAAGATGGCTGCTGCCACGCTCAAGATGGCCGCCATTACACTTGTGCCCTTAGGCATTTTGGTGGAGTACGAAGGGATGTCCTGGAGCACAGAGAGTGCTCCAGCCCCCTGACCAGAGTCCAGCGGAGTGCTCCAGCCCCCTGACCAGAGTCCAGCGGAGTGCTCCAGCCCCCTGACCAGAGTCCAGCGGAGTGCTCCAGCCCCCTGACCAGAGTCCATTGCTCATTCACACTGCATGATTGTCACTCGCGTAAAGGAGCACCGATTTGCCTGTGATTTCGGGCATTTGTCAGCGATTTCTCAAAACCTGTCGGCGAGCCAAAATCGGGGCTAAAATCGTGCAGTCTGAACTCGGCTTAAGTCACAATAGGAAAGAAAAGACTATCGCAACTTCCGTTTCATGCTGACTTTAAGTATAAGCTCACTTTTTTTTTTTCAGAAAGAAGATTGCTGTTCACGTAAATGTATCTTCATTTAAGAAAGTTATTTAATATTAGTATACTGCAAAACAAGTCAAAAATACTGAGTAAAAAAATCATTTTTTTAGAGTGCACTGTGCCAAACCGAGAAAGAAATGCTTTGTGGAGTGGCAGGATAAAAAATCAACAACTTGATTCTGGGCTGTAGAGGTCCAGGTCAGTCTACTTTCCCTTTCATAGGTTAATGTGAATGAATGGATGGCAATCCATTGAGATATGGAAGGGGCATGTTGTGTATAACTGCTGGTTCTTTAATACACATGCTTTCTGGATCCCCTTTCCCCCCCAAACATTTTAGCGGCACCATAGAGTATAAAAGCGAATTCATCTTTTATTCACCACAGGCTGAATATTCAACTGGGAGATGTTAAAGCAGCGGAGGTCAGTGTTTAGCAGGCTTCTCTCTCTCTCTGAAGTGCTGAAACAGAGTATGCACTTGCTTGAACCAAGGTTCATGGAAGCACATTAAAATATTTTGCATTTTGAACAAGAAGCGGACCAAAGCCATAGCCTATAGACCCTTCTGCATATGCATAAGGTTCTGTGCTACAAAGGCCAGGGGCACTTATTCACCACCCTATGGATTGTCTTCAGGCGAGGCCCTCAGTGTGAAGGCCTTGATCTCGGGTGTGCTGGTGGGGCCCAGACGCGCTTAATGGTGTGAATCAGTAGACCTCTGATGTGATGAGTGTATGGTTGATCTCACTCCTTACCCTTTAGCATCTCCAGTCTGAGATGTGTATTATGAATATTTTACCCCTTGATACTGATGGAACAATTAACAGTAAGTTTGGCTGTTGCCATTTAAACTCTTAAAAGGGAAACTGTAAAAGAGTTTAATAGATCTTCTTTAATAAAAAAAAATAATAATAATAAAAAAAAAATATATATATATATATATACTTTAAGTTTAACTTAAAGTAATCCATTGTCTTGACTATTTGTGAGTTGAAACAAACGTTATCTTCAAGTTGAGTTAACTTATGTTTAGTTGAGTTCACTCACATTTCTAAGGCAGCAGGTGAACTTTCATTTCTAAGTTTAACCATCTGGAAATGTTTTACTGTGTGTCATCAGCTTTTTCAAGCAGGCCTGGCTCCAGGAAGGCCTGGGTGGGACTGGCCTGCCTAATTATGATCTTGGCCCACCCTGGCAACCACCAATCACTCGTTGCCCAATTGTTCAGCCCACCCTGAGAGTCCCATGGCCCACCTTACTGATGGAACCAGGCCTCCTGTAAAGAACATAGGCACTTTCCTCAATTTAATCAACAGTTAAAATCATACATCAGTGACACTGTTGAATGTAAATGGGAGTAAAACAGTTATTCATAATTATTTAGGCTATTTATTTACATTTTTATGTAAGTATGTCATTTTGAGTTGGGGTCCACCTTTTGCTCCTGCTAATGTAAGATGTGTAAATGATAACATTTTTAAATATTGTGACATAACTTCATTTAAGTAAAGTAAATTATCTCAATCCATTTTCTCAGTTTTTACACATTATAGGAAAAGTATATGAAATTGGTCAAAAACATGTTATAATTAGCCTATAATTTCATCCATACCTGTAAACCAACATTTAATCCAAAACAAAGCTGTCCTTCACTGCACTATAGCTAAATTTAGGCTAAACCATTTATCCACCTATACATGGGTTGTCATTTTTAAGTATTTGTATTATTTGTATACATTTTATTTTATTTAAGCCAATCACAGATTTTAAATGTTTTCAGAAAGGTCCCATATTTGGCTTTCTACCTCAGGCTGATGAACAGCATTTTCTAAATGTCAGGCACCCCATTTCACTGATCATTAGCTGAAAAGCCAGCTCTAGTGATGCTTTCTCTAAGTCAACCACTCATTTAGTGTAATGGGATGTGAAGACCTATTTGTTTTCATGTTCTCCACAGAGTGTTTTTTGTTCACTTCTGCCCGCTGCAGGAGAATGTCTGAATAGCAACCATTATGTGGAGGCAGTCTCATCTGTGGATTTCACCTCACAAAAGCACATATCCACCTTATTTTTCAGGTAAGACCGGGCGCGGCCATTTGTAATTTTAATGTGTCTGGCTTCCGGTGTCATTCACTTCCGGTTATTTTTAGCTGTACAAAACAGCTTGTTATGCTGCTTGATATTGCAAACTGGTATTTCTTACCGTATTATTTTAATGTATTGTCTTAATTATAAACACGCTGGTTTGTACTAGCGCAAACAGTTTTACTGCACTTTGATATTTTTCTCGTTATTTCCCTATAGCGGCTAATAAATAGTCTCGCAAGTTCACAGAAAACACATTACTTCCGCTTTGAAAAATAAGGTGGATAGTCCTTCTATTTCAATAATAAACCAATTTATTCATAATGAACGAATCATATTAATGTAAGGGATAATCCACCCAAACATTAAAATTCTGTCATCATTAACTCACCCTCAAGTCTTTCCAAACCTGTATTAAATCCTCTCAGGAACACAAACAATCTATTTTGAAGAATGATGGTTCAAATTTTTGGTTCACATTCACTTCCACTGTAATGTCAAAAAATATAACAGAAGCAATTGGGACCGAAACGGTTTGGTAACCAAAATTCTTCAAAATGTCTTCTATTGTGTTCCACAGAAGAAAGAAAAGTCATACAGGTTTGGAACAAGATGAAGGTGAGTAAATAACGACAGAATTTTCATTCGGTAGACTATCCCTTTACCTACATAAAAAGTCACTATAAACGCCATTGCTTATTTTCAAATATTTTGCTAGTAATCACATAAAATAAGCTGTCCAGAAAAACTGACTGAGATGTAACCTCAACGAAAAGCAGAATTAGCGGATAAATGAACATATAGGCCTACACTGCTAATCTCTCATGTTCCTGCCTGCCGTATCCCTTCTGCTCGGCACTTCTGTGTGACTGCGACTCAGATGGTGATGGGAGAATGTTTTGAGCATTTCACACACTCACAGTCCGCATAGAGCCAAAGCATTGCATTCTCAGGCGGTGCAGCCATTAGCCTGGCTGCCGACCAGCAGACCTGTCACCCTTGTTTAATGTGCCTCACTGGGCGTGTTTGTGTGGGGGAGTTTGTGTGCAGACACAGCGATGGGCATTTCTGAGGAGGAGTCCGGGCTGATGCGGCTTGTGAACCCACAGGCTCAGGGTTAATAGCATCTGCGCCTATTCTGCCACCTCCAGACGTCAGGAACATGCACCGTCACCCACTCAGCTCAGAAGGTCGCGTACTGAGCGCTCGATGCCGCTCTTTGACAATGTCAGCACCGATTTAAATGAATTTCTGCATGTGCTAATTGAGTGATCTCTAACCATCCACTCATCCACCTGGGCAGAGCTCCAGTGGTCCGTTCATCTTCCTTGGCGGCGGAGCTCCGGCATGTCCTACTTTACTGTTTAATGACCCTCTGATAGATCAAGACCGTGCCAAAAAGCAAACAAAAGCAAGAGCTTTAAAACCCAGCATGACCCAGATGATGCCTCCCTCTTTGCCCGTTCTCATTGTTCTGACAGGAGAAAGAAGCGGTGCTTCATTTGCATAATAAATGGGAATGCAATAGCCAGAGAGTGTGCCGCTCCTCACCGTAAAACAGTGCCTGTTACAACACCATGCAAATGATCTCCATCATAATCCCATCATCATTCAAGGATTCGCTTGAGTTGATGGGAACTACATATACACATACACAAATGAAATGAGAAATGATACATATGTTCAGTAACTTAAAGTGTTCACCCAAAAATGAAAATTCTGTCATCATTTACTCACCCTCAAGTTGTTCCAAATCTGTATAAATTTCTTACTTTTTTTTCTCCTGTTGAACACAAAGGAAGATACTTGGAAGAATGTTTATGCAGATCTTGCA